>RCWM02000509.1:0-600000 GCA_003667255.2 Euschistus heros
ACTTACCGCAAGTACTATAATAAGCATATTAGGCTTAACGACAATAATTTTATTTTTAGAAATAAGCATTCAATTAATAATAATAAACTATTCATTTGTAACAATAAACATTGGAATTTTAACAATTAATATATAAATTTTAACAATAATAAAAATAATTTTTGGGAAAAAACAAAACCGACTTCATGATTAAACCTATATAATCAAACTTGAACTAAAAATAAAAAATAATATTTTAATTGCTTCGAAACAAAAACCATTAAATGACAATCAACGAAATTATCGATACTTATATACCTATTCACAATTTATGATCAGTTATTTTTAGAGTCGGTGCCAGCCAAGAAGGGCAGTTTAATCTTGCCTTAGCAATAAACTTTTGAATGGCCGGAGACAGTGGTGTGGGCGGTGATGAAACAGTGGGGAGCATCTTTACGATTTCCATTTCTTTTCAAATTCTGTTTTTGTTTTTTTTTTGGTTGTCACCTACTCCAAAAATAACTGATCATAAATTGTGAATAGGTATATAACGATCGATAATTTCGTTGATTGTCATTTAATGGTTTTTGTTTCGAAGCAATTAAAATATTATTTTTTATTTTTTAGTTCAAGTTTGATTACATAGGTTTAATCTTGAAGTCGGTTTTGTTTTTTTCCTAAAAATTATTTTTATTTTTTACTTTTTAGTGGTGAGTGTATTTTTGTTTATACAGTCAATTCTCGATCTTCAAACTACACTAAAAAATAGTTCGACTTACTGAACAAAGAATTATCGATGATATTATTCCACTTATCTGCATGTAAATGGGAAAATTGAACACAAAATTGTAGTTGAAATCATTGCGTAAATTTTACTTAATGGGAAAGTTGTTTGTACATACATATTTAAATCATTGATACAGAAAATTAAATACCCGGTACCAATTTATCATATAACTTTCATCTGAACTGCGCTTTTTTCTGAGGATGCCTATAAGTAGACTTACCGCCTTCCACCAGTGGCGATCTTTTTTTTATTTTTTAAGATGGTTGAAAGAGAACTACGCGGAATTCGGAATTCACTAGCAACAAACGCCCAACTTCTTTCTTCTTTCTCCACTTTGCAAATCAATTTTAACTTTTCGTTAATTGAAAGAATTTACAATAGCCGCTGTAAAATTATTCACTCGAGTGAATAACTAATAATAAGTGACTGATGTAACTATGAACTGGAAAGATAAACAAAGACGGGGAAACAGGAATATAAATTACACATAAAATTCTTTTAATTTGAGTTCGAGTTATAGAGGCGATGACTTCTAATAGTTCGTTTCATAGAGGTGGTCCTAGAAGTTCTTTCTTTAGAACCCTATTTTTAGTTCTACTTATTTTCAACACGATTTTCACGTTCTTTATCTGAAATCGTTTCAATGAGGCGAGACAGCAGATTTTGTTTAACTTTAAGAATTTAGCTTATCGAAGTACGACACATCGAGAGTTGACTGTATGTGTAAATTATTTTTGTTAATAATTTAGATTTAGTTACCATGGAGATTTTAGATAATCATAATCATAAATATGTTTAAATGTAAGGTTATATAACAGTGATTTTTATTAACTGTTGATTTCAAAATATTTTTTATGGGACCACCTCTGAAGTATTCCCTATCGATCTTAAAAAGAATCATCAAAATTGATTAAGAATTGACGGAGGTTCTCAACTCATCTGTATTTTTAAAAAAAAAATTTTTGTACAATATGTTACGCGATTACTCAAAAATCAAAAAAACAGTTAATAAAATAACTTATTAACTGTTTTTTTTTATTTATCTTAAAAAGTGCTTCGTTGATTTCAAAATATTTTTTATGAGACCATCTCTAAAGTATGCCCTATCGATCTTAAAAAGAATCATCAAAATTGATTAAGAATTGACGGAGTAATCGCGTAACATACACACAAAAAAAAAAAAAAAAAAAAAAAATACCGACGAGTTGAGAACCTCCTCTTTTTTGAAGTCGGTTAAAAACGTGTTTTTTTTTACATTTTCCATATTCCTCCTATATCTTCATAAGCATTTATCCCAGAAAAAAAATGTATAGAACCTTTTTTGTAAACAATTTTATGTAAATTAATTTAGTACATAATCATATTTTCGCTAGAGGCAAGAGTTTTCGAGTTATTAACGAAAAACTGAAAAAAAAACCGACCTTTAGAGCCCCCCCCCCCACCTTTAGCTCCACCCCCACCCCCCAGTACTTTTAGTATGTTGTTAAGTACGCTTCCCCCTACAACTGTGCCTAAATTGGCTTCTACATGAATTATGTCCCCTATTCGGCCTTTTTTGGTCTTCGTTGCTTGGACTAATAACTTTCTTGTGAGTGCTACCAATGGGAAATTTCCCTACAACGTTTATGTTATGTCATGAAATATGAAGTTTCTTCTCTTGATTAAAAATAATGCATAGCTTCTTGTTTCATTTTTGTATGGAGATTCGATGTTATTTTCCTCTTTAAATATCCAAAGATATGTATTTGTTTTTTGTAAAACTTTGTGAACAATTTTAAAAAATAAAACCAATGTTTATTTATTTGTTCTGTTTAATAGAAATATGCGGTTACTTTGGTACTCAGCTGTTCAATCAACAACCAACGGCATGTGTCGGTTCCAACAATAGGATCTATATCGGCACTGTTTACAGGGTGCAATTACGTCATAGATCTGTTTCAATATTGTAAGTAGGTATATTCTTTCTATTTTTAATTTCTCATAGTCATTGTTTGTACGTAAAAAAAAAAAGCATAGCACCCTCGTTATCAAAAAGTATTTTGTTTGATTTCAAAATGATGTCAATCAATAAATAAATAAAAAGGCAAAGCGAAACAGAAGGTCGTCAAGACAACCTTCAAAATGATTGGACCAACTATTTTACACATTACTTTATTATAAAAATTTTTAAGGAGTTGTTCCTTTGTTAACATTAAAAACAAAAGCTGAAGATAGAATTAATTTGTAAATCCATATTTTTATGTTTCTGGACAGTAGGCGCAAACTAAGTAATTGTGCGACTGAAAAATGACAGAACACTTACGGTTTTTAATCTTGACTTTATTTCTTCATGAATTTATTTATTTTTTTATATATTATAGAACCCTTACCAACACTGCTCTACATTCATTAATATATAGCCAAAATTACTACAATCTAAATATTTAGAATTATCGGTATTAATTGCTAGATCCATTTCATTACTGGCGAACCCGAAGGTTCGATGCCGACACTACCAACCATTGACCACACACCTCCCTCCAACCCACTACCCCAAAACCCAAATTCCCAAGGTCGGCCCTGATGCAATCCTCCCATCCACATCTCGGTATACCCCGACGACTGAAAACTGATTCCTTTTTTTACTTTACGACTTTACATGCCCATCTTAACCGTTTCGCTGCTATAACCTGAACTATATTTACCGGATATTACTGACGCAGTTCCGCATTGTAAAGCCTTCTAAATTCTCCAATTTCTTCAACCTTTGTTGGGCCAAATATTCTACGCAGTACTTTATTTTCGAAAACTTGAAGGCGCTGTTTTCTTCCTTAACGTAAGCGGCCATGTTTCGCATCCGTAGAGAACTGCTGGTAGTATAATAGTCTTATATGTCCTATTTTTTTAAGTTCTAGAAAGTAAACGCTAATTGAGTTGTCTTGCTGTGGTTTTATTTAATAGGTGCTGAAATTGGATAATTGAAATAAATCCAAACAAATCACCTCTAATAACCTTTACCCTTCGTCGTAAACCTACAACTTCCTGCCCTACAGTATCCTTTAATAATATTCTGTTAATCTCTGTTGAACAGATCTCCTACCTTGGATTCCACTTGGACAAACGCCTAACTTGGAATCCACATACAAGACTAAAACGACAAGAAACTGCCCGTCGTTACAGACTTCTTCAACATTTATTATACAAACGTTGAAAGCTCCCAATTAATTACAAAAGACTCAATAATTAGACTAATTTGGACATACGGAGTTGAGCTTTGGGGCTCCACTAAACCATCCAATTCATCTCGCATCCAATCCTTACAATCCAAATCCTTAGAAAAATCCTAAATGCTCCTTACTTCGTCACAAACAAACTTATCCACAAAGATCTTAATGTTCCATATGTTGCTGATTTAGCCCAAAGCAGATACCAATCCTTTCATGGTAGCTCCATAACCACTCAAAGCCTCAAGATATTAATATTATGGAATATTTATTGATCGTTATCATCATGGCATTGGGCTCAATCAAGAGATAGACATACGCCTTACTGTGAATCCTCATACAAAGCTAAAACGGCAACAAACTGCCCGTCGTTTTCGACACTTATTAGACAAACGTTCAAACCTTCCGATTAATAACAAGAAATTCATTTACATGACAGTAATTTTCGAAGGTTCTCGTGTCGGCATGTTATATTCAGGGAACAACGCCTCAAATTTTTCGAAAATAAAGTACTGCTTGGAAAATTTGGCCCAAAATAATGAAGAAACGGGGGAATTTATAAGGCTTCACATTGTGGAACTGCGGAAGCTTTATTTGCTCAATATAGTTGAGGTAATAGCAGCGCGGCGGTTAAGATAAGCATGTAAAGTCGTTGGGTTTAATAATGGACGAATTCCGAAAAAAGTAATCAGTTTCGAGCCGTCGCACAGTGGGACGAGCCAACGCAATTTGTTGGACATTGGTTGAAAACTAAAATTTATATATATGACTTGAATCATTTATAAAATGTTTGCTATGGTCATTGTCGATAAACAGCAGTACGTTAAACATAATTTTATTACGCACTAACAGTACAAAACATCGATAAACTAGGTTTGTTTGAAAGGTTCTCGAAAATTTCCCGTTTTGTTAAATTGTATTAGAAATTCTGTATATGTCCGATGTAAATTTTTTGCTGTTCACAGCTTTAAGCATGATATCACAATTGGCAATAAAACATTTTTCTGTGAAAATAATAATTACAAAAAATAAAAATAATAAATGTATTTAAATTTTTAAGTTTCAACAAAAAAATTTATTTTAGAAAAATGTTTAAACTTGTTTAAGCAGAAACCCATTTTAATTCAAAATATCAATACTGAAAAGTAACTTAAGATCGAAATGGTCTGCGACCACTTGCGACCTTGGAGAATATTTGAAATTAAAGATTTTATTTAATCTTGTACCCCTTTTGTTTAGTCTGTTCATATCTTTTTTAGTGTTTTCATTTCAGCAGTAACCCTATTGGGTTATTTTACCTACATATTTGTCAGCTAGGATACTAATGGGGATCAATTTGGCCTAAAAAAAAGCGGCTTCGTCAGATAGTGTTCGAAAACTTCTGATAATTTTGAGTACCATTAGCCTCTGAACTCTTTCCAGCTTTGCCTTGTTGTACTTAATCTGAATTACTGGATGCCACATTTCCATGCCTTAAGTAATAATAGGCAAAATTGCGCCTTTATACAGAACCTTCAGGGCCTCCGTTCTCAAGCAACCCCCATGTCGCACAGTGGGACGAGCCTATGTAATTTGTTGAACATTGGTTGAAAACCAAAATTTATATTTGTGGCTTGAATCACTTATAAAATGTTTGCTATGGTCATTGTCGATAAAGAACAGTACGTTAAACATAATTCTATTAAGCACAAACAGTACATCAACATCGATATACTATTTTTGAAAGGTTCTAGCAAATTTCCCGTTTTGTTAAATTGCATTAGAAATTGTTTACACATCCGATGCAAATTTTTTGCTGTTCATTTTTTAGCATGATAAAAAAATTGGCAATAAAACGTTTTCCTTTAAAAATAATAATTACAAAAAATAAATGTATTTAAATTTGAAAATTTCAACAAAATATTGATTTTTGAAAAATGTTTATACTTGTTTAAGTCGAAACCCATTTTAATTTAAAATATCTATTATAAAAAGTAACTCAAGGTCGAAATGGTCTGCGACCTTGGAGAATATTTGGATTTACTTAGATAATTCAACTTGTACAAAAAAGTGGTCCGAATTGCTACAACGAATGGACTTCACAAATGATATCCTGAGGTATTCACCAATGAAAATACTGCCATTTAAACGAATGGATCCATCAATAAAATTTCGATAACCACATTGCAGGAGCCTGTGGGCTGTAATTGATTACTTCTATTAAATAACTAAATAGTTTTCGGTTGGGGACAATATTTAAAATAATTATTACCTATCAGGTTTCTGACAAACCGCAAATTGTTTAATTTTTTAGAAAATCCGATCGAGAAAAAAGGCATAAAACACGTATAACTTACATAACGGTCAACTGATTGATTTGCAGATTTTTAAATTCGATAGAGCACATCAAACATTATAGAAAATAATATCCCTTGAATCAAAACACGAAAAAACGAAAATCGGATTTTAATTGGTTAACAGAGCAAAGTCCTGAAATGATGGGAAAAAAACTGACTTTAGATTCGAATTCTACTCCTTTGAAAACATACCCATATGAAATTTGAAGTCGATGCAATACTTTTTAGAGACTCAAAATGCGATGTCCAGAAAAAACATTTCGTGCGTCGCACAGTCGTTCGTCAATGGACAAAAATAAAAAATCGAGGCATTTCTTATCGAGCTGGTTACTTTTTGGTATTCTTAAATATGCCTTAGACGACTGTTTAGTATGAGTATCTATTTGTTTAAATATTCGTTTAAGTCAACACAATCGAAAAACTTCAGGATTATTTTCGTTTTGCGATTTATATCATATTAGCAGCACATTATATTTTCTTCCATTGACATATCATTGGATAAAAAAATAACTATTGTTAACGATGTAATATACAGGTAAGCTGAGCATTTATTATATCCATTGCATGCGTGTAAAGTTTCGTTGACCAGTTTGAAAATTATTCAAACTTTGAAGAGGCTTTTAAAAAAATCCTCAAATATCCTTTTAAGCATATTCTTGTCGCTTCGTATATAAGCTTTGATTTTCCACGAATTTTAACTGCGCCTGGACTGTTTTTATTTTATTTTTTTTGTTGAAAAAGCAAAAATTAGGCCAATCGCCAGTTTGCTGAAATATGTTTTTTCTTCAAAAAATGCAGATCAAATAGCTGTAGTCACTTAAAACTACAGTTTAAGGACGTGGAAGAGTCTAACCAACAATTGGAAATAGAAATATCTACAATTAGTCGGTTATATTGCTTCAAATTCAATTAAAAATTGAATGAGGTCGACAGGACTCGTAATATATTTCGTCAGGGATATGCCTCTTGACTTTAGCAGGAACTTCAATTGCCAACTATTCCCAAAATCAGTGCAGTCAAACCACGACCAAGCCGAACACGCGGAAGAACGGAAACCCTTTTCGAAAAATCTTTCAATAAAACTAGAAAAAAAAGGCGAGTAAAGGATGTTGTTGTGAACACTTCATCTGTTGAATTACATTTTGCTGCAGAGATGTCTGGACAATCTTTGGTTGAAGACCGAAATCGATAAGTCCTTTTCAAGCTCTAGCTTTATGCATGGATTTATGTATTTCCGATAGAAAATACGGTATGTTTTGCATAAGGACTGCTTTTCTAGCTTTTATTCATTAATTTTTCCGAAAAATTCCCTACTTTCTAATAATATTATCGCTGGTGAAGTTAGCAATTGGATAAATCTACAAGAACTCCTGCAACTAACAGTAAAGAGCGTATTGAAAATTGCAATTTTGAAAAGGGGTAATGAGTTCATACTTAAATGTAAATGGGTATTCGATAACAGTTTCGGTCAGAACTATCATCAACAAATCTTTGCATCAAGCTCTGATAAATATATACTTTTTAATATCTATGGTTCATCGTCGACCATATATTGCAAACCCATAAAATTAATTTTCAAAAAAGGAACTGCAGATCTAATACCTGGCGAGAAAAAGGCATTTTAAGAGATAAAATTTGCCACCTCCAAACCTTTGAAATTAAATTTGAAAGCGATTAATTTTACACGGTTAGTTTTGAAATGTTCACAATTTAAAACATTTTATCTTACCCCAAAGGAGACGAACATTTAAAAACGTCTATCTGATGATGAGCAGTATTGCCTCTTATTTAAGCAATAATATAAGATAGTATCGGCTGACCTGGGTAGGTGGCTACTTTAGAAATAAAAAAAATATTTAAAAAAAATACATTTACTACTTATCTTCCTGATTAACTCAAACATATTCTAATGTAGCCCGAAACGCAAAATTTACTCTAGTAGTAAAAACTTGCAGCAAGAATTTCATTTAGCTACAATTAGAAAAACAAAAACAATTGCTTTTTTTACAATTATCTTGCTATAACTTTTTATAGGTGCATTTCCGAACCCATGTTCATAGGAAATTTTTTGTTCAGCGTGTAATTTTCTATAAGGCTTGAGCGTTTGCGAATTTTGTCCACCCCCCACTCTATGTTCGAAGCACTGTGCGTCGGGTAAACGACCGAGGGGTAGACCAAGACGTTACTGGGAAGATTGCGGCAGGGCCGATCATGGGGATTTGATTTTTGATGGAGTGGGTTGGAGAAAGGTGTGTGGTCAACGGTTGGTGGTGTCTGCATCGAACCTTCGGGTTTGCTAAGCCTTTGTTTATTTAAATATTATTATTATTATGTAAGGTATGTTCAAGTATAAATTTTGAAATCCGACACCGCCTTTGTTCCCTCCTGAAATACCTTCATATCGATAGTGATTTTTCAGTGCTTCTTTTGTAATAGTAGTTTCAATCTTTATAATGTAAGTCTTCTTTATTTCAACATAGTCGAGAAATGGATTATAATTGTATCTATGGTTTTTATACGACCTTCGGTAGTTATTTATTTTGAGGTCATATTGTATAGACATCCTAAAAGATAAGATCCTGATGGCTTCCTCCTTTCCGGGCGAAAGCACACACCGCCACAGCTTGGATAGTAAAGGATACTAAATAGAGGAGGTTGCGCCTCCCCTAATCCCGCGCATTGTGCTAGATGCGCACCTGCGCTCCTCAGGTAGAGATCGCTCTATTCTCTATTCTCCGCTATCCAACAAGACGCCTCCACTCCCTTTTATCTCTTCACAATATTTAGCTCCTGTGTCCTGGTGAGGAGGGGCTGCCCAACACCCACCGCTAAGTAGTTGTCACTGATCCTTACACCGCACAAACAAATATATTTAATATTGCGTAGGTGTTAAGTACAAAGTATATATTAACAAGTTGGAAAATTGAATTCTGTACCATTTCGGAATATTATATTATACTAGCTGAAAGCACCCTGCTCCGCTACGGTTTAATATCACTAGGATTAAGGACAACTTAAATTAGTAAAAGTTATGCTTAACGTTGATAATTATTATTACTTAAATAAACCTAAAGAATTCCATTCTTAGAATAATTCCAATTAGTAAATTTAACAATTAGCAAAAGTTAATTTTATATTATTTTGATAGTCCTCCAGTGAAGCTTCGAGGTAGCACTACCATCTTACCCAGCTCTGATACCAGACCATCAGCTTTTCTTATGGCATACTTTAAGTGAATATAGTCTCAAATTCTCAACTTTTTTTGATTTTTTCGAATAAAGATTAATATTTCTGTTTTCTTCTATTTTTTGTGTACATATCAAGCATATATTGGTTGAGGAGATTACGAAATTAAAGTAAATAAGGTTCTTCACCTCCTCGCTCCATCAACATTTAGGCGTAAAAATCAGCTGCAGGACAATTTTCTTAAGTGGTGTATTGGTGTTTGGGTCATGCTGAGGGATGTTATTACTGTACCCATCTTCTCCATGGTAGAACATGAGACGATACTGAAGAGAATCATACACTTGATATAATTCACTAATTCTTATCAGTTTTTTGTCCCTACTGTGGAGAACAATGTCTCGCTTTTCAAACACCTGGTCAACAATCAAGACAGCAACTTTATTAGAGGTAGGAGTATTGTAATATCCTCAGTGAACATTTGAAGGCTTTTTGTCAGCACTGATATACCTGGAAATCGTGTAGATCTTTGGGATAAGACTCAACAGCAACTCTGAAGTCCTTGATATACTCGTTATGTTTATAAAGTAGTTGGGGACGAAGCCACTGGTGAAGCAATGTTGGTGGGTTGCTCGTAAGGAATATGTACATCGAACTGGCTTTACATGTCATCACCAAAGAACATAAGTCTTTTAACCTCCTCTTTAACATAAGTCTTTTAATAGTTTTCTCGTCACAAAATAACTCAAACGTATAAGGATCCACCTCTGCTGCCACCATGAGTTCAGAGAAAGTACCATAGTATAAGGTTTCGACATCGATCGTATTTTTGTTTGTTTACAACTATAAGGAACTTAATTTGTGGTCAAAGTGTGCGGCTTAAACATCTAACCTATTTTTTAACTTAGCTTATCTCCAAATACCATATGACAATTAATCTTTTATTATTCACCCAATAAAAATTATAATCGCATTTTTTGCGAATTAGCCGCGATCCAGGCCAATTTTTTAAAATTCCTTTCTTAGCGAGCACCTACGGCCCTAGAGGAAGCTACATATCGAATTTCATTCCAATCCGTTCGGTGGTTTCTGAGATTTCGTGTTAAATGAGTGAGTGGTATTTGACAAATATATAGTATATTATATTATTATAAATTTAATATTATATTATACTAATTATTAATTATACTAATTATTATATTAATTATTAATTATAAGGAATATTATATTATAATAAATTTAACCAACTTTGGGATGAAAAAAAGCTTTGAGTTCGGACATATATTTTTGGAGTTATAATGAGAAATGTGCCGAAAAAAAAAGAGGTTTTCACAATAATGCATGTGCCGGCATGCGTGTTTTAACAAGAAAAGTTACAGTGTATGTAACTTTTGATAGGTGGATGATAAATTAGCATATGTGTGTGTGTGTGTGTGTGTGTGTGTGTGTGTGTGTGTGTGTGTGTGTGTGTGTGTGTGTGTGTGTGTGTGTGTGTGTGTGTGTGTGTGTGTGTGTGTGTGTGTGTGTGTGTGTGTGTGTGTGGGTGTGTGTGTGTGGGTGTGTGTGTGTATTTTGAAGGAAATTTAATTATATACAATATTATTTATAAAGAGTTTTGTCGTACCATGAACGTTTTAGAAGATATAGAGGGAAGTTTAACAAAAAACGTGAAGTGAAATTTTTTTTTCTCGAAAATGTTCACACTTTGTAAGCGTATATCTCGAAAACGGTACAGAATATGAAAACTGTGTATATGATAAAAGTTGTAGAGAATTTAATAAACATTAACTTACTAAATGGTAATGTTTTTCATACGACACATCGTTTTCGAGATATGAGCGCAAAACCAAAAAAAGGGATCTTTCGCGCCCCCCTTTCTGTTCCCAGGCCCGAAAACTCCAGGACTTTTAGTATGTTTATTTTCTAACTACCGTGAAAATGTTTCCGAAGAAAACCCTTGGATTACAGAAAACACAATCTGAGCCCTATTTCAGTCCTTTATTAACGAACCAAACCTTTCCCTTCTCTTATGGAGAGTCAGGTCAGGTCCAACGAGATCTCAGCTATATAAACCGAGTGTAATCAGTAGTCACCTTAATATTAATTATTGACCTTCAGTAAGGTAAATTCAGATCTTACCTATAGAAACAATTTTTCCAAGAAAACATAAAGATGAGCTACAAATGAATTTCTCTAAACCTATGAGATTTAGTCCATTCATGGATGCTCTACGGCGGTTGGTCCTTGGCCAAAATGAATGGTTCATTATACCCAATGACAAAGGGTAAAGGAGAATTCTGGCTGGCTGGACTGGGTTCTGGAGGCCCTGGAACCACTGGAAGCCCTAGCGAGGGGGGCAGATACCTTTGTTGGCCTTCTTGATTTATGACTTGCCGGGGCGATTCAGTTGTCACTGACCTCAAACTGAATTTTACAAAACCGACAACAACCTTCCGATGGACAATGGCTCCTTCCGGAGTGGACTCGAACACTGGACTCTTCGCCGCCATTGTTAATGTTATTCAACAAAAGAAGAAAAGAAAAAAATGACAATCAAATCTACAAACTGTTAAGCCTGAGGAAGTCACAGCTTGTTTGATCAACAATTTTGACAGTCACTCCCGAAAAAAAAAAATTCCTGAAATTCTTTTGAAAATTATTTCAGAAAACAATAGTCTATTAGCTTGAAAAGCATTTAGGAAATTATATCATTATTTCTAAACAAATGAAAGAAATATTAAAAGACGGCCGAGCAATTTGAGACGATAATAGTAAAATTAAAAAAATCTATATATTTAGAATCCAATATTTGGCGTGTAAACAAATTTTTTATTTCAGTTTACTGCAAATAAAACTATGAATTGCTAATACGTTTGCAGTAGTAGTATAAAAAACATTACTTACCCCTGCAAAATATACTCTTCGCTCCTACACAATATTTTTTCCGACTCTATTTTTTTTTTCATTTTCTTTTTTTTTAGATTTTTTAATTCACACGAATAACATATGAAACACTTTCATTCAAATTGCATAGTTACAGAAACCGTAACGACACCTATAGTCAATGGTCTGTACTAAACAGTTGCTAAATATCTAACACTTCTATCGAGATGTCAAGAGATGTCGCTGTTAATATTTTTTATTGCTGCAGGAACGATAAAAATGGTTGTTCCACATTAGGTATTAGGGGCCCTTGTAGTGTTTAAAGTCTGTATATTTCAATTAGTTTATTTGATTCACACACAAAATATTACAACCGTTAAAGCATATTAATTAGTTTCAATTGATCAATTGAAAAAATAATGATTTTAATTTATTTAATTTTTTTTTTTTTTTAAAGTCACTAAAAGACGAAAGCCATCCTGTGATGTAAAAAACAAAAAAAACGGGTTATACTTTCTTAAAAAAACACTTCTTACTTTTTTGATAATCACCTTATTTGTATTTTTCAATTATAAAGAATTAAAATTTCATATTTTTTATTTTATAAAATATTTTTTGTTAGAATTATGTATTCGGTTTTTTTTGAAACGTTATCTATTTAGCATACAAAACTATTATACTACCAACAGTTCTCTACGGATGTGAAACATGGCCGCTGACGTTAAGGGAGGAACAACGCCTTAAAGTTTTCGAAAATAAAGTACTGCGCAGAATATTTGGCACAAAAAAGGATGAAGAAGCAAGAGAATTTAGAAGGCTTCGCAATGCGGAACTGCGCGAATTATATCCGGTAAATATAATTCAAGTAATAGCTTGTGCGGGGCTTAAAATGGGCATGTAAAGTCGTTGGCTTTAATAATGATAGAATCCCGATAAAAGTAATCAGTTTTGAGACGTCGCACAGTGGGCAAAAAATCCATTTCGGCGGCCAAAATTATTTTATTGCAGAAATATGTTTTAAATGACGTCCAATATACGGGAAAAATATTTAAAAAATTTTCATGAAAGTGGAAGAGTTCATAATAAATTACTAAATATTCGACCTAAAATCCAAGGTGTACGGTTAAATGAGATGGCTGTAAAGCCTCAATTGATGGTGCTATTTCTTTAATATTTTATGATACTAATGAGCTGTTACTGTATGTTCATACAGCAAAGTCATGTACGATCGATTATTTCAAAATTAAGCGCATTTTTGAAGACTTATCAAAAATAAGTCTTCAAAAACAAGAATTAAACTTTTTGGAAAAATAGCCAGCATTTAAAAGGACGATGGAGTACGATGTTGAAACTTATATCACGTCGATGTATATTATTTTGTGTTAACTAAATCCCAAAAATCATATCCGGTTCGATCCGTGCCTCATTATTATCCCCCTCCCAAACGAAGCCGTTCCTATTTGTAATTTATCACTTCACACTCTTTTAGATCTGGTGGTGGTTTTTAAGGTACATGATGTAACTTCAGAAAATGATGTATGCTCTTGATGATGATTGTCGTAATGTACAGACATATACAATGCGATGTAAGCAAAAAAAGCATCTTGGCGGCCAAAATTATTTTATTGCCAAAACATGTTCTAAATGAAGTGCAACTAAGGGAAAAAATATTTTAAAAATTGAAAGTGGACTAGCTAATATTTAAAAGAACTTGATTTTAATTTTCAACATACTTCCAAAAAAATAAATACATTAAAAAAAAATGCCCCACTACCTTAAGAATCAATGTGTAAAATTTATCAATTTATTTGTGTAAAATTAATTATTTCGATATAATAGGTTAATAATATGTTAAAATTCAAAAATATGAAAAGAAATTAAGTATATATGAACAAAAAACATATTTCGACATTTACTGAAATGAAATAAACAAAAACATTAAATTATAGGTATATTTTTCTATATTTAAATATTTACGAAATGCGTTGTATATGTTTGTACATCATAACAATCATCATCAGGAGCATACACCATTTTCTGAAGTTACATCATGTACCTGAAAAACCACCACCAGATCTAAAAGAGTGTTATGTAATAATTTACAAAAAGGAACGGTTTCGATTGGGAGGGGGATAATAATGAGGCACGGATCGAACCGGATATGATTTTTGGGATTTAGTTAACACAAAATAATAGACATCGACGTGATATAAGTTTCAACATCGTACTCCATCGTCCTTTTAAATGCTGGCTATTTTTCCAAAAAGTTTACTTCTAGTTTTTGAAGACTTATTTTTGATAAGTCTTCAAAAATGCGCTTAATTTTAAAATAATCGATCGTACATGACTTTGCTGTATGAACATACAGTAACAGCTCATTAGTATCATAAAATATTAAAGAAATAGCACCATCAATTGAGGCTTTACAGCCATCTCATTTAACCGTACACCTTGGATTTTAGGTCGAATATCCAGTAATTTATTATGAACTCTTCCACTTTCATGAAATTTTTTTAAATATTTTCCCCGTATATCGGACGTCATTTAAAACATATTTCTGCAATAAAATAATTTTGGCCGCCGAAATGGATTTTTTGCCCACTGTGCGTCGGGTAACCGACCGAGTGGTAGACCGAGACGAAGATAAGAGGATTGCGTCAGGGCCGACCTGGATTTAGATTTTGGAAAAGTGGAGGGAAGTGTGCGGTCGATGGTTTGTGGTGTCGGCATCGAACCTTCGGGTTCGCTAAGCCTTAATTTATTTATTTTATTTTTATTTTTATTATGTATTTAGAGGTTGTGTATTTATTTCTATTGTACATATTGTGTGAATGGATTCATTGGCATCCATTTATTACCACAAAATTTTAGGAAGTTTCCAAAATATCTGGAATATATCATAAAATTTGTTATCAAGTAATTAAGATAGAAAAAAATATACTACTTTCGAATACCGGCAATTCAATTCATTTGAATTGTAAAAATTTACTTCTTTTTTTTTCAGATTCTCTAGTTTATTATTTACAGGCTTTATGGAATAACACAATATAGAATACTTATATGGAATTCGAATGATTGTTTTCAACTAAGCGTGTTCGAGTTGCGTTTCTCGGAAGTCTTTCTGTTTTCCATACACTGGCCGAACAGGTACTGAACTGCCCTGTAGTTGAAACTTTTTGCCGTACCTTTGAAGTCTTGAGATCACACCCCCGAAGAGCCCGACAAGGTGCTAAGGGAAGAGGCTTAAGGACGTGCCGCTTGAAGGGGGATGAAATATGACAGAACTGTTTAATAGTTCTGAAAGGGTTCTCTCGTTTGTCATATTCACTGTCAGACTGTACTGACAACGGTACCGAGCAGTAGTGGTCTTAGGCTTCAACAGGCAGAGTCCGTCCGTTCATCTTCTGGATGAAGATGGGATTCTTATGGATTTGATTACGTCTTGACGTGCACAATCTACGGAGCTTGGTGAGTAATGTAGGAACGACAGAAGAGGTATTGAAAGAAGCATTCACAATAGTAGGATAATAATTAGAATTTTAAATTCCTTACTAACGTTTATCCTACTTCGTAAACCTACGACTTCCTGTCCTACATTATCCTTTAATGATATTCCACTAATCCCTATTGAACAGATCCGCTACCTTGGATTCCCCTTGGACAAACGCCTAACTTGGAATCCACATACAAGACTAAAACGACAAGAAACTGCCCGTCGTTACAGACTACTTCAACATTTATTAGACAAACGTTCAAAGCTCGCAATTAATTACAAAAGACAGATTTACATAACAATAATTAGACCAATTTGGACATACGGAGTTGAGCTTTGGGGCTCCATCCAATTCATCTCGTATCCAATCCTTACAATCCAAAATCCTTAGAAAACTCCTAAATGCTCCATACTTCGTTACAAACAAACTTAACCACAAAGATCTTAATCTTAATGTTCCATATGTTGCTGATTGAGCCCACAGCATATACCTATCCTTTCATAGTAAGCTCCATAATCACTCAAATCCGTTAGTTTCCCAACTTGCTCCCCACTCCATTCCTGATAATCCTCCCAGGTGTCTAAAACGAAGAAGGCCTAGAGACCTTCTAGTGTAGAATTTTTTAATAAAGTGCTACTGATGAGTAGTTCTTTTCAAGTTTTAACATGTTATTATTATCGTTGTCAATACATTTACTTGATATATATTTTGTACAGATGTAAATTTCTGTTAATAAAAGATTAAAAAAAAAAAATCATTACCATAGAGCATGTTGCCCTTTTTTAATGAATTGAAATTATTTTTCACTTTTTAGTGGTAATAGAGTGTATTTTTGTTTATAGAGCCAACTCTCGATAAGTCGCTCTTCAAGGGACCCTGAAAAATAGTTCGACCTAACAACTATCGAGGTTATCATTCGACTTACCGTCGTGTAAATAGGAAAATGAACACTAAATTGGAGTTGAAATCATGACTTCCAATAGTTCGATTCATAGAGATGGAAGTCCTAGAACTTCCCTATTTTCAGTTCCACTTATTTACACAATATATCACGTTCTGTGCCTTAAATCGACTTATTGAAGTGAAATTAACATGTAATATACATACCTGCGACCGATTATATTTAATAGATTTCGTTCGAATTTTTTTCGGCTTTTCGAAGTTCGACACATCGATAGTTTACTGTATATGTAAATTAATAATTCAATTTTAGGTACCGAGAAGAAATATATTTATAGTGGAATGTTATATAACAGTGATTTCTTGTTAATAGTTTTTCTGATTTTTTTTAAAAAAGCGTTTGAATTAATTTCAATAAAATGTTTATGGGACCATCTCTAAAGTATGCTCTATCAAAAAAACAAACAAAAAAAACAAAAAAAAAACATTCAAATCGATTCATCATAATTGATAGAGTAAAAAAAAACAAAAAACATCATAATTGATAAAAAAAAAAAAACAGAAGAATTAAGAATTAGGAAGTTTTTATATCGTAATATTTTCCTTGTTTTCAACCGACTTCAAAAAAGAGGAGGTTCTCAACTCATCTGTATTTTCTTTTTTTTTTGTGTGTGTATGTTACATGATTACTCGGTCAATTCTAAATCAATTTTGATGATTCTTCTTCTTTAGATCGGTAGGACATACTTCTGAGGTGGTCCCATAAAAAATATTTTGAAATCAACTAAGCACTTTTTAAGAAAAAATCAAAAAAACAGTTAATAAAAATCACTGTTATATAACCTTCCATTTTAAACATATTTATAACTAGCTGAAAGTACCCCGCTCCGCTATGGTTTATTATCATTAGGATGAAGACAACTTAAATTAGTAAAAGTTAAGCCTAACGTTGATAATTATTATTACTTAAATAAATCTGAAGGATTCCATTATTAGAATAACTTCAATAAGTAAATTTAACAATTTGCAAAAGTTAATTTTAAATTATTTTTTGATAGTTCTCCAGTGAAGCTTCGAGGCAGCACTACCATCTTACCCAGCTCTGATACCAGACCATCAGCTTTTTTTGAAGAAAGTTTAGTCTTTTTGTTTCTATTTTTTGCGTACATATCAAGCATAAATTGGTTGAGGAGATTACGAAATCAAAGTAAATAAGGTTCTTCACCGCCTCGCTCCACTAACATTTAGGCGTAAAAATCAGCTGCAAACACAGTTTTCTTAAGTGATGTATTGGTGTTTGGGTCACGCTGAGGAATGTTAATACTGTACCTTTCTTCTCCATGGTAGAACATGATACGATACTAAAGAGACTCATACACTTGGTAGAACTATTGATTTTTATCTGTTTTTTGTCCTTACATCGAACTGGCCTTACATGTCATCACCAGAGAACATAAGTCTTTTAACCTCCTCTTTAACATAAGTCTTTTAATAGCTTCTCTTCACGAAACAACTCAAACTTGTAAGGGTCCACCTCTGCAGCCACCATCAGTTCACAGAAGGTACCATATAATAAGGTTTCGACATCGATCGTATTTTTGTTTGTTTAAAACTATAAGGAACCAACTTTGTGGTCAAAGTGCGCGGCTTAAACATCTAACCTATTTTTTAACTTAGCTTATTTAAAATACCATATGATAATTAATCTTTTATTATTCACCCAATAAAAATTGGAATCGCATTTTTCACAAATTAACCGCGACCAAGGCCGATTTTTTAAAATTCCTTTCTTAGCGAGCACCTACGACCCTAGAGGAATCTACATATCGAATTTCATTCCAATCCGTTCGGTGGTTTCTGAGATTTCGTGTTAAATGAGTGAGTGGTATTTGCCAAATATATAATAGATTATGATAAGCCAAAATCTCCATGGTAACTAAATCTAAATTATCAACAAAAATAATTCACATATATGTACAGTCAACTCTCGATGTGTCGTACTTTGATGAGCTTAATTCTTAAATAAGTCGAACAAAATCAGCGGTCGGGAGTACATTACACTGAAATTTCACCTCAAAGAGAAGATTTCAGACAGAAAACGTTAAAAATTGTGTAAATAAGTAAAATCTGAAAATAGGGTTCAAAAGAGAGAACTCCTACGACCACCTCTATGAAAGGAACTACATATTAGAAGTCATCGCCTCTATAACTCGAACTCAAATTAAAAGAATTTCATGTGTAATTTGTTTTCCTGTTTCCCGTCATTTTTTGTCTTTCCAGTTCATAGTTACACCAGTCACTTATTATTAGTTATTCACTCGAGTGGTTTTACAGTGGCTATTGAAAATTCCTTGAATTAACGAAAAGTTAAAATTGATTTGTAAAGTGGAGAAATGAGAAAGGAGTTGGGCGTTTGTTGCTAGTGAATTCCGAATTCCACGCAGTTCTCTTTCAACCACCCTTAAGAATAAAGAAAAGATCGCCACTGGTGGAAGGCGGTAAGTCTACTTTTAGGCACCCCCAGAAAAAAGCGCAGTTCAGTTGAAAGTTATATGATAAATTGGTACCGGGTATTTAATTTTCTGTATCAATGACTTTATATGTATGTGCAAACAACATACACATTAATGAAAAATATACGTAATGATTTCAACTACAATTTTGTGTTTAATTTTCCCAATTACATGAAAGTAAGAGGGATGATAGTCTCGATAATTCTTTGTTCAGTAAGTTAAACTATTTTTCAGGGTAGCTTGAAGATCGAGAATTGACTGTATATACAAAAATACTCTCACCACTAAAAACAAAAAAATAAAAACAAATTTTAGAAAAAAAAACAAAACCGACTTATTTTTTAGTTCAAGTTTGTATATGTAGGTTTAATTTTGAAGTCGGTTTTTTTTTTTTTTTCAAAAAATTATTTTTGTTCTAATTGATTACTAAAAATAAACAGCTTATATTCTGGATTAAATAAAAAAAAAAAACTGTAATGAATCTCAAATAAAAATAATATTCATTTTAAATTAATTAGATGTTCAAAGCTCCCAATTAATTGCAAAAGACTCATTTACATTACAGTGATTAGACCAATATGGACTTACGGAGTTGAGCTTTTCGGCTCTACTAAACCATCCAATTCATCCCGTATCCAATCCTTACAATCCAAAATCCTTCGAAAAATCCTCAATGCTCCTTACTTTGTCACCAATAAACTTATCCATAAAGATCTTAATGTTCCATATGTTGCTGATTTAGCCCAAACCAGATACCCA
The DNA here is from genome assembly GCA_003667255.2 of Euschistus heros. Classification (NCBI taxonomy): domain Eukaryota; kingdom Metazoa; phylum Arthropoda; class Insecta; order Hemiptera; family Pentatomidae; genus Euschistus; species Euschistus heros. The sequence goes on from RCWM02000509.1 coordinate 20,038, forward strand.
TCCTCTCATAGTAAGCTCTATACCACTCAAATCCATTAGTTTCTCAACTGGCTTCCCACTCGATTCCCGATAATCCTCCGAGGTATCTGAAAAGAAGATGGCCTAGAGATTTGTATAAATTTTTATTGAAGTGCTACTGATGAGTAGTTCTTTTCAAGTTTTGGCATGTTATTGTTAGCGCTTTTAACACGTTTAATAATAATTATAATAATAATATTAGCTCCTTTATATCCACATAAGATAATTACAAAATAATAAAAGAAATTTACATTTTTTTTTTTTTTTTCAAGGAAAAGTGGCCCATCTTTGGGCATAAGCCTCTCCCAGTTTTTTCCAAATGACTTTATCATTTGCTGACCGGTGCCATAGACACCCCAGAAGATCTTCGATGTCGTCCCGCCATCTCGAACTAGGTCTTCCTCTCTTCCGTGTTGAATGGACAGGATACCAATCTGTGGTTCTTTTGGTCCATCTTCTACTGTCCATTCTTGCTATGTGGCCTGCCCATTTCCACTTAATTTCTAGGAAGGTTGTCACCGCATCTTTTTTTGTCTTGGTTATTTTGCGGATCTTCCTGCTACGGATTTTGTCCCTTAGCTTTATCCCTAGCTTGCTCCTTTCCATCGCTCTTTGGTTAATAGCTAGGCTATTAATTATATGTCTGTTTGCAGACCAAGTTTGGCAACCGTAAATTAGGGAAGGTAGAATGCAAATATCGAAGACTTTTTTTCTTCAGGGCGATAGGCATGTTACTTTTGAATATATCTTTGTTTGACCAATATTTAGACCAAGCTATTTTGGTTCGCCTTTTTAATTCTTTTTTAAATCTTTCTTCAAAAGATATATATCGCCCGAGATAAGCGGTTTCTTCTACCCATTCTAACTTGCGATCTTCTATGTAAATTTCTTCCTTGTTTCTGTTTGTCATTAGAAAAGATTTGTTATAATTGATTTCTAGTCCTGCTTCTTTCCCTTCTTCGTTTAGTTGCTGCAGCAAGCAATTTATTTCTTCAATAGATTCCGAAATCAGGACAATATCGTCTGCAAATCTCAGATTCGATAGTTTTGCTCCATTGATTGTTATTCCCATTTTTTCCCAGTCCAGTTTTCGAAATACTTCTTCTAGAACACAATTGAAGAGTTCAGGTGATAAAGGATTTCCTTGTTTTACTCCTCTTTCTAACGGAAAGTCAGCTCCAGGTTTTTCGAGAATTATTCGGGCTTTACTATTGTTATACCAATGTTGTAAAATACGAATTATGTCATTGTTGATAGCTTGTTTTTGAAGACTTTTGAATAGGAAATTATGCTTTACGGTGTCAAATGCTTTGCTGTAGTCAATAAAGGCAAAATATACTGGTATTTGATATTCGTTGGATTTTTCGATAATTTCGTGGATTGTATGTAAATTGTCAATAGTGGAGTACCCTTTGCGGAATCCAGCTTGTTCTGGAGGTTGGTTTTCGTTTATTTGGTTTTTTCTCTTCTGGAGGGCTTTGGAAAACAATTTTGCAAATACAGGAATTAAACTTATAGAATGTCTGATTCCAACCACTGTGAGGGTAGTTTATTCATTTGTATAATTTTATTAAATAATTTTGTTATTGGTGGGGTCATACTATGAGGTACGCTTTTTATAAGTTCAGCTTTGGTTCCATCTCTACCTGGCTTTTTTTCATTTTTGATTTCTTGAATTAGTACGAATATTTCATCTTCAATGAAATCTATGAATTTTTCTAGGTTCTGTTCGATATTTGAGTTTTCATTTATTAATATTTTAGTACTGTATGAATAAAGATCCCTGTAGAAAGAAGTAGCACTGCTCAGGACATCTATTCTGTTTGTTAATGCTTGACCGCTGGTACTGTGTAACTTGGTGATCCATTTCTTTCCTACCGAAGTGATCCTTCTTGCTTTTCTGACAGCTGCATTTTCTTCTATAAGCTTCTCGATTATATTTATCTATATATTTTCTAATATTGTATTTTACTTTTTTGCAAAGTATGTTGTATTCTATTTGTTCTTTACTTGTCTTCTTTTTTTTCTTCCTATTTTCTCTTTCTCTAATCATAGTTAATGTATTTTCAGATAGCTTTGATTTATGATTAGTGTCCTTTAGGTGAGAATTTCTGGCTGCTGTTATTACTGCTAGTTCTAATTCATTATATGATATTTGAAGATCATCATATTTTTGCGAGTTGTATTTACTTAATAATATTGTTATTTGTTTTTTTATATTCTTCTACATCTATCTTTCTGGGTATTTCACATTTTCGGAAACTGTAGGAACGATAAGGAATCTTGATGGTTGCCTTAAGTAATCTGTGATCGGTATAGAAAGAGAATTGGTGAGTTGCTTCAATATTTTTAAATATGGATTGATTTGGGGAAATAATAAAGTCTATTTCATTTCGATGGAGATTATTAGGGGAAAGCCAAGTCCACTTCCTTCCTTGCCTTTTCTTAAAAAAGGAATTTATAATTTTTAAATTATTTTGTTCGCAATAAGAGACTAGTTTTTCACCTCTTTCATTACGTGGTTTGGGGTATCCATATCGTCCAACAGCTATTTCTTCTTTGAATTTTTTCTTCCCTACTTGACTGTTGAAGTCTCCCATAATAATCAGGTGGTTATTATAGTTTACTTTGATATGTTTAATAGTATTATTCAGATGTTCATAGAAATCTTCTATCTCTTCTTCTGATGAGGTGCTTGTGGGAGCATATATTTGAATTATTGTAAGTCTGTGCTTTCCTATTTTTAATTTAAGCTTAGCTATTCGATCAGAGATACCCGTCATTTCCTCAATGTATTTTTTATATTCCTTGTGAATCATAAAACCTACTCCCCTTTGCTCATTAATTAGTCCATAATAGTAAAATATGTAGCCGTTCTTCCTCTCTTGAATACTCTCACCCAGTCTTCTAACTTCAGCTATACCAATAATTTTAATTTCCGTGACATTCAGAGCGTTTTCCATTTCTTCGAGTCTCCATTCTCCTAATAGACTTCTCACGTTTATTGTACCTATTTCAATCATTTTAATTGTTTTTGTATTGTCTAGATTTTTTGTTTTTTTTATTATTTATATTTTTGATAGATTTTATTCTATTTATTGGGAGGTTAAGGTCATAATCTCCCTTGCTGACCAAGCGTGCTGGAAGATAGGAGTTCTTTGAGTAGCACATTTCGGTGTGTGTGTGTGTTGTGATTATTTGTTTTTCATTTTTGTTTTCATTTTCCATGCCATTGTCGGTTGTCTTATTCTTTGTTACTCGATTCGTCTGCTATTTACGAAAACGTTGATTTTTAGGATTTAATTTAGAAACTGAAATATTAGGGTCTTTTTTTGTATCATTTTCCACTATTTCTTCTTCGTAAGACTTTATAAATCTATCCAAGCTATTAGTTCTTCGATGTCCAGGTTTAGCTTCTTTCGGTTTTTTATCTCTGGGTAGTTTTATAATTTCTTCAGCTGCTGCACCCTCTTTTTCTTCACTCCTTTCTCTTTTTCTCAATGCTTCTTGTACCTGTAGCTCTTCTAACGAAAAAAGTTTATCATTGATGAGTAATTTAACACGTTTACTAAATGTATATTTGTACAGTTGTAAATTTCAAATAATTGTAAACAAAAAAAAAATTAAATAATTAATTAAATTGAAGGGTTTGGTGGATGAAGCTGATATATCACATTACAAAAAAAGAATTTAATGTACAGAAGTGTCAGGTAGCAAAATGTGAATATTTCAAAACTAATAGAAATGGAGGTATGAAGAAGATGAAGGGACTTTGCAACAAACTTTAAACATAAATTAGTCAAAATTGTGTTTTGTTACATAACCCCTTCATCCACCAAATCCTTGAATTATTATTTTGAATGAAAATTATAACTTCATTTTGATCACTCTATTTATGTTGTATAGAAATATGAATGACCCGAAACAGCCTTTCTTTCATTGCAGAATTTCATGTATTATATAATTTATTAGTATTTATAGTTAATTATTATAGTTACTGCACATATCTCTTGATTGAGCCCAATGCCATGATGATAAGGATCGATAAATATCCAAAATGTTAATATCATACGCATGTAATAAAGATTATTAAGATGGCCTAATAAGATTATCCGTTATCTTTGCACTCCCGAATATTATTAAACATTTATCTTGAAGGTTATAATCTGCCCATTAAGAGATATCTATGTGTTGTAATGACAAATGCATTGTCGATTAAATAACGAAGAGTGAAGAAAAAAAAATAATGAAAGAAATAAAGAACTGATAAATTGCTTTTTTTTAATAATAATTTATTGAAATTTACAACTGTACAAAATATATACATCAAGTAAATGTGCTGTTAACTATTACAATAACGTGACAAAACTTTAAAAGGACTACTCATCAGCAGCACTTTAATAAAAATTCTACTCTAGAAGGATTCTGGGCCATCTTCTTTTCAGACGCCTTAGGGGTTTATCGGGAATGTTGTGGGAAGCAAGTTGAGAAAATAGGGGATTTGAGTGGTTATGGAGCTAGGAAAGGATAGGTATCTTGTTTGGGCTAAATCAGCAACATATTGAATATTAAGGTCTTTGTGGATAAGTTTATTGGTGACAAAGTAAGGTGCATTGAGGATTTTTCCTCAATTAGTGGAGCCGCAAAGCTCAACTCCGTACGTCCAGATAGGTCTAATCACAGTCATGTATATTAGTCTTTTGTAATTAATTGGGAGCTTTGAACGTTTGTCTAATAAATGTTGAAGCAATATTGTAACGAGTCTTGTATGTGGATTCCAAGTTAGACGGTTGTGCAAGTGGAGTCCTAGGTAGCGGATCTGTTCAACAGGAATTAGTGGAATATCATTAAAAGATACTGTAGGACAGGAAGTCGTCGTCCCCGCACTCATAAATAAATAACTTAGATTATTTTAAGTATTAATTGAATTTCATTTAGCGATAAACATTTCGTATTGAAGTATGGAATTTAGTATTATATCTTCAATGATATATTTACGCATAGCAGTAATTTTTAACCTGGTTAAAAGTTCATTGATTAGGTGTTTGAAGAGTACGTAAAAGCATAATTAGACATCCAATATCTCTTATGTTAAAGTTGGTGGAGATTTGTCTAGAGGGTTCACTACAGAGACTGGTGTCAGGCAGGGTGATGGCCTGGCTTGCCTTGTTTTGAATATAGCCTTTGACGAGGCTGTGAGAACTGCAGGAATACAGGTAGTAGGGACCTTGTTGAATAGATCTGTTCAGCTTCTTGGATATGCCGACGCTTTAGACCTTATGGGTAGAACATGTATAGGGATGTAGCTACATCGTTCGAAGCACTTGAGGTCTCGGCTGCAAGAATGGGACTCACAGTGAACAACGAAAAGACAAAGTATATGACAACATCAAACCAACAGGAGCAAGAAGGAAATGTCGAAATAAGGATTCACAAATTCCAGAAGGTACGAGAATTTCTGTACCTAGAGGCCAAAGTCAATTACCAAAATAGGATCGAAGAAGAAATAAACAGACGCATATTCTCAGCAAACCGATGCTATTTCTCACTGCAAAAATACTTCCGAAGTAGAGCTCGGTCCATGGTTGCAAAGCTTAGAATTTATAAGACGCTGATCCCCCCAGTCTTTACCTATGGCTCAGAAATGTGGGCAGTGACTAAAGCAACCGAATTGTCGCTCCTGAGGTTTGAGAGGAAAATTCTTCCAGGAATATTCGGACCAGTATGCGTTAATCAAATCTGGCGAGGAAGGACAAATAACGAGCTAAAGGACCTTTATAAGGATGTGGATATTGTGCAGACCATTAAACTATCCAGGTAACGATGGGCCGGTCACGTAATAAGGATGAAGCCTGAAGAAATTCCAAAGAAGGTGTTAAGTGTGCGAGTATACGGAACTACAAAAGTTGGTCGTCCAAAGCTTAGATGGGAGGATTCCGTAGCTACTGATGCCAGGATTCTGCTTGGTGCCCGAAATTGGAAAGCAGCATCACTTGATCGGGAAAACTGGAGGTCGATGTTGGAGCAGGCCAAGTCTCAACTTGGGTTGTAGCGCCAATAAATAATAATAATTAGACATCCAATTTGGAATAAATAATTTTATCGATCCAACGGTTGGATTTTAATTTCTAACCATAAAAGTATATGACAGTTTGACGCTCAACACTATAGATTTTAATTATTTTTATAGTAAAAGTGTATTGTTATAAACCTTTCTAGAAATATGAAGATGTTGTTAAAATTTGGTACAGTTGGGTTTAATAGTTTTACAATTGCGAACTATTGCTGAATGGCCACATATCGGTCGATTTTTAAACTGCATTGGGATCCACCAGTCACCCCATATATTTATAGCTTTTTTTAATAAGAACGGAATTGAAAATAAGTAAATTTTAACATAAATTTCTAGCTCCGTACTTTTTTAACCTCTCTGGAATGGTGCTCGCCACCTATCGGTCGATTATCAAACCTCACTGCGCACCACATATCTGGTATATATACCAGGTATGCAAGTTTAAAATGTCGTTTTAATTCCAATAGAATGCGCTCTTAGCCTATTGAAGGATTTGCTTGTCTCTAAACGCTATTTTGTTTGTTAGTCATTTGTTTACAAAAGTCAGTTGTTTTTAAGTCGTTTACGTGGACGTATCATACCTTTCTTTGGTGTTAAAAATGTCTAATTTTAAGCCAAATAAAGAGCATTTGCGGCATGTCATGATTTTCTTATTTAATCAAAAGAAAAAGGCATCTGAATGTCATCGAATTCTTGTTGAGACTTATGGCGATGTTGCTCCAACCGTCAGGACATGTGAACGTTGGTTTCAAAGTTTCAAACGTGGTGATTTTGATGTTACTGATCAAAAACGAGAAAATCGACCAAAAAAGTTTGAGGACTTCGAATTGCAATCTTTATTAGACGAAGACAATACCCAAACCCAACAAATGATGGCAGAACAGTTGAATGTCACTAGGCAAGCCATTTCCGATCGCCTGAGAGCTATGGGAAAGATTCAAAAGGTTGGAAAATGGGTTCCACATGAATTGGACGAACGACAGATGGAAAAACGAAAAACTGTGTGCGAAATGCTGCTTTTACGCCACGAAAGAAAGGGTTTTTTTTTTTTTTTTTTTTTTTTTTTTTTTTTTTTTTTTTTTTTTGCATCGAGTTGTAACTGGCGATGAAAAATGGTTTTATTTTCATAATCCCAAACGAAAAAAATCATGGGTAACGCCAGGACAACCATCCACATCGAGTGCAAGACCGGATCGTTTTGGGAAGAAGACAATGCTGTGTGTGTGGTGGGATCAGAAGGGAGTAGTCTACTACGAGCTTCTCAAACCCGGCGAAACAGTCAATACCGAGCGCTACCGACAACAAATGATCAATTTGAGTCACGCATTGATCGAAAAACGCCCAGAATGGGCTCACAGGCACGCCAAAGTCATTCTTCAGCATGATAACGCTCCTGCACATTCAGCCAGATTGACTAAGGAAACGATTTCTTCGCTTGGTTGGGAACTCCTACCCCACCCGCCGTATTCACCTGACCTGGCGCCTTCTGATTATCACCTCTTCTCATCGATGGGACACTCATTGGCGGAGCAACACTTCAACAATTTCGAAAACGTACGAAAATGGCTTGATGAATGGATTTCAAATAAAGATGAAGCATTCTTTTGGAATGGTATCCATATATTGCCCGAGAGATGGGCAAAATGTGTAGAAAGCGAGGGTCAGTACTTTGAATAAAATATTATACTTTTTTTTTAATTACTGTGTATATATTTTAAGAAATAAACGACATTTTAAACTTGCATACCTGGTATATTGGTTCAGTGGTTTTCGTGGTTAGTGATCTCAAACGAAAAATGGCTTGTCCTTTTATATAATAGTATAGATTTATTTCTTCGATTATTATCATTTTTTAAATCGATTTGTTTTGCTTTTAGATTTATTTTTGGATTATGTTTTGATATAGCAATTTATTTTTAACTGAGGTATCTGTACGGAGAATCGATTTCTTGGTATTGGTACAAGAACCTATAATCGAAAAATTTGGGCACTGACACATCACTGGTTAATTGAGAAAAAAAATTAAAGCCATTTAAAAATCTGTATCGGTTTTATACGATTTTATTATGTCTAATGATTCCTTAATAATTAATCTTTGACTATTTTCTACTTGATGTATTAGTTTCCCTCCCGCGTATTTTTTTAGTTTACGGTTATTTTAATTCAGATAAATAGCTGGTTGTGGTAATCTATTCTTTGTGATCTCCTATTACTGATACAATTTTTCCCGTGCATTTAGCTTCACAGTCATTGTATGTATTACATATGTTTTCTTTTTCTTTCCTATTATTATATAGAAATTTACAACTGTATTAGAAATCACATCTATTAAATATGATGTATACATGAGATATAATGTCATCAATAATTTGTAGAGGAACTACCCATTGGTAGTGCTCTAATGAAATTTCCCAAGGCCATCTTCTTTTCAGGCGCCTCGGAGGATTGCCAGGAATGGAATGGGAAGCGAGTTGTGCAACAAGTGGATTTGGATGAGTGTTAAGTTGATTATGAAAGGAGAGGGATCTGGTTCGTGCCAAATCAGCAACATATGAGATATTAAAGTCATTGTGGATCAGTTCATTTGTGACAAAGTAAGGCGCATTAAGGATTTTTCAAAGGATTTTTGATTGGAGTGATTGGATGCGGAAGGAATTCGATGGTTAGTGGATCCCCATACCTCTATACCGTAAGTCCAAATAGGTCTGATAATAGTCATATAGGTGTTTTTTTATAGTGAATCGGGAATTTGAACGTGTTTCAAATAAGTGTTGTAGCAGTCGAAATCGACGTGCAGCTTCTTGTATTTTCAATCTTGTATGAGGGTTCCAGTTAAGTCTCTTATCCAGATAAATCCAAGGTATCGTATTTGTTCCACATTATTTAGCGGTACACTATTAAAGGATACAGGACGACAGGATGAGGTAGCTTTTCGGCAGAGGGTAATGTGTCTATTGAGAATTGAGTTAGAAGCAAGTTGTGATTCTAATGGATTTTTGTGATTATGAAGTTTGCTATGAAAGGATTAGGTATTTAGTTTGGGTTGTCAGAGACGTAGGAATATTAAGATCTTTGTGGATAAGTTTGTTTGTAACAAAGTAAGGAGCATTGAGGATTTTGGATCGTACGGATTCGATACGAGATGAATTGTATGGTTTAGTAGAGCCCCAAAGTTCAACTCCGTATGTACAAATCGGTCTAATTACTGTTATTTAAAAAAATCTTTTGTAATTACTTGGAAGGTATGAGTGTTTGTCAAGTAAATGTTGAAGTAGTCGAAAGTGACGGGCAGTTTCTTGTCGTTTTAGTCTTGTATTTGGATTTCAAGTAAGACGTTTGTCTATATGGAGTCCTAGGTAGCGGTTCTGTTCATCTGTTATTAGTGGAATATCGTTAAAGGATACCGTTGGACAGGAAGTCGTAGGTTTAAGACGAAGGCTAAAGGTTATTTCATGGAATCTATTTAGATTTATTTTGATTCCCCATTATTGACATCATTCTTTAAGGGTAATGATATGGGATTGGAGTGTCTGGTTATCCAGTCCATACAATCCAAATTCGTTAGAAAAATCCTCAATGATCCTTATTTTGTCACAAATAAAGTATTTTGTTATCCATAAAGATCTTAATGCTCCATATGTTGCTGATTTAGTCCAAACCAGATATACCTATCCTTCCATTGTAAGCTTTAAGTATAGCTTTATTTTGGATTACATATTTAGAACATTATATACGAGGGTAAGTCAATAATTATCCGCAATATAGCTATATTTTTGTTTATGTTGGCAGTACTGTTCTTTTGTGTTGATGGCGCATGCTTTGTTTATTCGTTGTTATGTTTATGTGCGTATCAAGCTGGTAGGTTAGTTTTGTTATCGCTGTCGTGCTGTTAATAATGGCCGCTCCACTTTCTATTTGCACCAAAGAAGAGCAACGTTCAGTGATCCGTTTTTTTGTGGTCGGAAGGTGTATCAGGGGCCGAAATTCATCGAAGACTTTTGGTACAGTACGGGAACAATTGTTTGCCACAACGGAGTGTCTATGAATGGATTGAAAAATTCAAAACACAGTGAACAATAAACAGTGAACGTTACAGTGAGATGCTTACTGCTAAGCTGAAGCCTGCAATTCGAAGCAAACGCCGAGGACTGCTGTCAAAAGGCGTTGTGTTGTTGCACGACAATGCCCGTCCGCATACAGCTGCCCACACTGTAGAAACGCTCGCTTCAGAAACTCAATTTTGAAGTATTGAATCATCCTCCATATAGTCCCGATCTCGCTCCATCTGATTTTCACTTGTTTGGTCCACTCAAACAGGCAATTAGGAGCCGTCGATTTGCCTCGGACGAAGCATTAAAAGAAGCGGTGCATTCCTGGCTCGCATCTCAACCCAAAATCTTCTTCCATGAGGGCATCAGGAAACTTGAACAACGTTGGACCAAGTGCGTTGAAAAGCAAGGGGACTATGTCGAAAAATGATGTACTTGTAAGTTTCCTATTTCATTTCAATAAAATTTTATAACTATATTGCGGATAATTATTGACTTACCCTCGTACATATATAGAACCTCCTAATATAGTACTTTTTTTTTTGATATATTTCAGCATTACTTCGTAACTTCCAACCATCTACTGTGTTTTGTAGGCCTAATATTTTCCTCATGATTCGCCTTTCTAGTATTTCTAATTTATCCAAATTATAGTTTAATGCCAGACATTCACTTGCATATAGGCATTCCGGCTTTATTACTGTGTTGTAATGCCTTATTTTTTCATTTTTGGATAGGCATTTTTTAATGTAAATATATTTAGTAATACTCTCTCTATTTTATGCAATCTCTCCTCTATTGCAGATTTTTCCAATCCATTTTCTTGGGATTATTTCTCCTAAATATTTGAATTTTTTTACCCTCTCTATTTGGGCAATATCTGTTTTCAGATATTTTGGTGCATCTTGAATGTTTGTTAAAAATTTTATTTTTTCTGCAGATATTGTTAGGCCAGTTCTGCTGGCTATTTCTTCCAAGACATTTACTTGGGTTACAGCAGATGTAACATTTTCAGAGAGTACAGCAAAGTCATCTGCAAATGCCAGACAATTTATTTCGATCTTATTGTTTCCTCTCCCTAACCTTATTGGCGAAATGTCGAGTTCAGTAAGTTTTTCATTCCAAATTCTCACTGTTTTCTCAAGGACACAATTAAAAATGATTGGGGATAGTCCATCACTTTGTCGTACACCTGTTTTTATTTTGAAGGGCTGTGAGATCTCTCCCATAAATTTTACTTTAGAGACTGTGTTTGTAAGTGTTTCATTGATTAAGTTTGTCAGTTTAGACAGAATATAAAATATATGACTTTATTATATAGAACAGGTACTTGTGCTCAAGCAATAGACAGCTCATTTTTAGAATTATCATCACTTGTATTTTATATATATTATAAAATAAAAAAAAAAAAGAAGAAGTTTATTATCCTAATTTTCTTTCCCGCATTTAAAATAATGTAATGATCAACATGTTTAATTCCTTATCTTACACTTTAAAATTAATACATACAGTAGTGTGAAAAATAACCGCGGCACTTTTTAAAATTCACATAATGTTCGTTACAATGATGTTTCTACTATCTATTTATTCATCAGATCTTGTGGGATAGCGCTTTGGACTCTTATCTCTTATTTTAGAGGCATTGCATTGTATACTAATAGTAATGAAAGTTTAGTTTGAAAATAAATGAAATGAGTCGACATTAGAGTCAGATCCTGGCAGATCTGTAAAAGAGTGTCCTTAAAAACAGTTAAAACAGCAATCCTTAAGGACGAAAAAGCTAATTCTAATTGTGGATGGAGAGAGTGGCCAAGGATGTCCTTCCTCGGCCTCGAAAAAACGTCAGATCCTGGCAGATCTGTAAAAGAGTGTCCTTAAAAAACAGTTAAAACAGCAATCCTTAAGGACGAAAAAGCTAATTCTAATTGTTGGAGGAGAGAGTGCCAAGGATGTCCTTCGGCCTTGGCCTCTGTAAAACACTGAGAGTGGCCAAGGATGTCCATCGGCCTCAAAAAGTCGTCAGATCCTAGAAGACCTGTAAAAGAGTGTCCTTAAAAACAGTTAAAACAGCAATCCTTAAGGACGAAAAAGCTAATTCTAATTGTGGATGGAGAGAGTGGCCAAGGATGTCCTTCGGCCTCAAAAAATCGTCAGATCCTGGTAGATCTGTAAAACACTGTTTTACAGATCTGCCAGGATTTGACGATTTTTTGAGGCCGAGGAAGGACATCCTTGGCCACTCTCTCCATCCACAATTAGAATTAGCTTTTTCGTCCTTAAGGATTGCTGTTTTAACGGTTTTTTTAAGTTATCCGAAGGATAACTTCCTCCATTGTTGTCATCCAGGATACTGTTTTAAAATATTTAACGGTTTTAAGGTGGCGGACCTAAAAAGAACACTTTTTTAAAAATATTCGACTATTTAACTGTTTTAAGATGGCGAAAGGATATTAATTCGTTGTTTTAATACCTAATAAAACATAGTTATACCCTTTTGAAGCAGTGAAAAAAAAGCAATATGGTAATTCTCGCTTTAAGGGAATAGAATTTTTGTTGCCGATATATTAGTAATAAAGTAGGTTGTGCTCCATCAACTGTGAGTAGGTTTTTAAAAAGATATCGGTCTTCTGGCCCTTTAGGGTTTTAACATATGTGTTCCCGCAAGAAAAAGACAAATGAAAGGTAAGATCGGATATTGCAACGGCTTTGTTTGAAAAACAGGACCTTAACATCTACAGATTTTGCTGCAGAATGGAATACAGTTACAGGTGTTAATGTCCGTGGACTGTTCGTCGAAGATTAATAAAAGCAGAATGCACGCCGGCCACAGAAAAAACCACGCTTAACAAAAAAAAAAAAGCGGCAGGCTCGTCTTAGGCAGGAACTCTGTCATATTTTCTGATGAATCGAAATTTGATATCCATGGCCGCATATGGAATTCAGTATGTGAGACGAAGAAAAGGTGAGGCCCTAACAACTCAATGTTTAAAATCGACAGTTAAGTTTCCAGTGAGTGTTATGGTCTGGGGTTGTATTTCTAGTAAAGGTACAGGTGCCTAAACTGTTCTCGATGGGACATTGCGAGCCCATGGCTACATACATATTTAAAAGTAATCACAGGTTTTTAAACTGTTGCATCTATTTTTCACACTATTGTATAATGGTGTACCAAATTTCTCATTTCTGAAAGTTTTGTATGTTTTTAAAACAAATGATGAATGTTTATCATTCAAATCTAGTTTTTAAATAAAAAAAATCGAAGAGGAGAAGCAAATATATCATAAATCATAACAAGAAAGCTTGTTTAATTTTCCGGTCAACCCAATTATATTCCACCTTCCTGGCACCAAGTTCTGGCCATCCTCTAACAGACCATCGCCTCCAAGAACGCCAATCATCAAAACCTCGGCCGAGGAACCGCTCCACCTACCTGAAGGTATAAAGGTATAAAGTTTCAGCCGGCAAAGTTACGACTGCACCTGGTTCCCGGTGTCGTAAACTAGTCCTTCTGGTCAAGTTCCTAAGAGGAAAAACTAGAAAACAGTTATTAAACTGACACCATTAACCCTCCTGATTCATAACTATTACTCCATAGGCGGCTGGCAGTCTCTAATGTTCTGTTATATTTCTCTTTTAGTATCTTTCAAGACATTAACTGCGTTTGAAAGCGCGCTAGCTTCCTACTATTATAGCTGGGCTGTATAGGTAAGAACGGTACCCCGGCAACAGCAATGGTCTGATGTCTTCTAGAAGGTGCCATTTTGAAAACTTTTGATATTTCCTTCGAGGGGATACAAATAAAAAAAGTTTAAAACTAATACATCAGTTCTTTATTTATACTAGTAGTCCAGTCAATGAGTGCTGAAATGAGGGGTGTAGAGTGCATAGAATATGCGATAATTTTTGACTTCATAGCTTCGTTAGGAATAGTTAGAAGGTAAACATACTAAAAGTCCCCGCCCCTGGGGGGTGAGCTAACGGTGGGGGGAGGGGTGATGGTCCCAATTTTGTTTTTCGATAATATCTCAAAAACGGTGGACTCTATAAAAATATGCTACAAATCAAAATTAAAGCTCATTTAAATTTCCTATAACATATCAGGCAGCAACTTCTGTTGATTTTAAATTAGATAATTATAAGATAAATTATAAATTAGATACTTATAAATATATAAGATATAAATTTAAAATTAAGAACTAATCTTCGAGTTTATATAAGAAACACTCTTACAATAATGTATCATTATACTATTTCGCAAGATTGATAATTGAGGAGATAGATGAATAAATTATTTTTAAAGGATGTGAGAGAAGGAGTATTGCGAATTGAAATGGGTAGGAATGAAATCAGCCAAAATATGGCTGCACGAATAATAAAGGATTTTTCAAAGGCAGTTCGATGAGAAGGGATATACAAATCAATGGGCTGAGATCTGGTATTCAAAAGACGAATGGATGAACGAAGGGCAAGGATCTCGTAAATATATTAAGGTTTTTTTTTATGGACTTTAAAGCTAGGAAATAAAAAAGGTACCAAGTAAGTATTGTCGGCGAAAACTTGGATAGAACCAGCTTATCTCAGAATACCCAGAATACTAGTTAGTGATGTGAGACCGCCTTCATTGAACCCAATATAAAACATAAAACATGTTCAATATTAAAACTTACCTTGCCCGCTACCAGTTTATAAAGGCTATAGTCCAGTCAATAAATATATTGTAGAGTGCATGGAATATGCGATAATTTTTTACTTCACAGCTTTGCTAGGAATAGTTAGAAGGTAAACATACTAAAATTCCCCGCCCCTGGGGGGTGAGCTAACGGTGGGAAGATAATATCTCGAAAACGGTTGACTCTAGAAAAATATATTTCAAATAAACATAAAAGCTAATTAAATTTCCTATAAAATTGATAATATATAAATTTGTCGTAATTCTAATCGTTTACGTGATATTCGTTATTGAAAATCGGTGATTTTCGGGAAAAAACAAATGTCACCTCACTTTTTGTCAAACTTTTGTTTCTAGTACCTTCCACAATCGTTTCTCAGAAAAAACGTCAGAATCAAAATTGTAGAGCATTAAATTTACTTCAATGTCACACACATATATATATATATATATATATATATATATATATATATATATATATATATATATATATAGGTTTATAAGCAGGACCTTCAAAATTATGACTATAAACGTCTTTTAGATTGCTACAAAGAAAATCTGTATTTACAAAATTACATTTTTTTTTCTGTTAAATACATTATATCATTTAAGAGAAAAAATGTAATTTTGTAAATAAAGATTTTCTTTGTAGCAATCCAAAAAACGTTTATAGTCATAATTTTGAAGGTCCAGCTTATAAACTTATAAATCAGTTTTTATAGTCTTTTCTTGAATAAGCAACTACACAAAAATATAACCTTTTAAAATTAACACAGAGAATACTAATTAATAATAACACATGTTTTTTTAGATATCAAGGCCTTGTTCCTTAAAACATCATTACATATATATATATATATATATATATATATATATATATATATATATATATCTATATATATATATATATATATATATATATATATACACATATATATATATATACACATATATATATATACATATATATATATATATATATATATATATATATATATATATATATATATATTTTATTTTTTGAAGAGAAAAGATTTGACCCCGGTTGGGATTCGAATACGAATTTGAATACGAATACGAATGGGATTCGGATACGAGCTCGGTGGCCTAGTGGATAAGGCACCACGCTAGAGAGGTGGAGACTTGGGTTCGAATCCCAACCGGGGTCAAATCTTTTCTCTTCAAAAAAATAAAAAATATATTTAAAAAATATTTAATAATCAAGAATTATTTCATAATTTAATATATATATGACAGCTCGTCAATAGATCCGTTTAAAGTAATGTTCAAATTGAGCATTCATCCCCGAATTGTACATCGCAATTGCGAGTGCCCGGGGGTATGGATCAGTGAAGAGAGAAGATTTCCCTGGTTCGGATACGAGCTCGGTGGCCTAGTGGATAAGGCACCACGCTAGAGAGGTGGAGACTTGGGTTCGAATCCCAACCGGGGTCAAATCTTTTCTCTTCAAAAAAAATAAAAAATATATTTAAAAAATATTTAATAATCAAGAATTATTTCATAATTTAATATATATATGACAGCTCGTCAATAGATCCGTTTAAAGTAATGTTCAAATTGAGCATTCATCCCCGAATTGTACATCGCAATTGCGAGTGCCCGGGGGTATGGATCAGTGAAGAGAGAAGATTTCCCTGGTTCGGATACGAGCTCGGTGGCCTAGTGGATAAGGCACTACGCTAGAGAGGTGGAGACTTGGGTTCGAATCCCAACCGGGGTCAAATCTTTTCTCTTCAAAAAAGAAAAAATATACTATACAATATATCAATTACTAAGGAGAAATTAATATTAAGGTGTAATTACAAAAGCAATAATTCTCCCAAATTTAAACCTAATGACTTAATTAATCACACACTGATGAGCCTTGATGTAAAAAATTTATTTACGAATATACCAATAGACACATGTTTAAAAGTTATTAATGATAAATGGGATGAGATAGAGCCATACACCACAATAAAGAATAAAAAGATATACATGGAAGGGCTTAAATTATGTTTGCACAACAATTATTTCATGTATAATGAACAATATTATAGACAATTGGATGGAGTACCAATGGGTTCGAACTTGAGTGTAAATTTCAGTGGTATTTGGTTAAATCATTTAATTAATGAATGTATTAATAAATTGAATAATAAACCATTGGCATTATATAAATATATAGATGATATGTTAATTATAATTAAAAATGAACATGTAGATGATTTGGTACAAACCTTCAATGAGTTCAATAACAAAATGGAATTTACAGTAGAAAAATCAATAAATAACACCATTAACTTTTTGGACATGACCATCATTTTAGACAATAACCACATAAAAAACAAAATGGTTCAAGAAAATTACAAAAACCAATAGATTACTTAATTACCATAGCAACCACCCTAAACACCAAATTTTTAAACACCATAAATAATGTAATATTCAAAGCTATAACCATAACTGACATAGAATATATCAAAGAGATTAAAACAAATATTTATAAAATCTTAGAAGATAATTTCATTCCTAAACTTATAATTAACAAATATTGGTACAAAAATTTAAATGCAAAAAGTAACAATAAAGATAAAATACATATAAACCAATTAGTCACACAATCCAGTAACAAAATAAAAGAAGATAAAAAAAAAAAAGATATAAACACTCAAAAGAAAATAACCGATTTTTACATCAACAATAATAACAGGAATGTAATAGAGCATGCAAAGAATAATACAGATGCAATAGACAATATAAATAACACAACAATAATGAGAAATAATATAAATAATCCTAAAATGTTCCATAGAATAACATATATACCAGGACTCACTAATAAAATAATTCATAAACTCAAAAAATTTGATTTTAATAATAAAAAAACAGCCCCAATAAATAAAAACAAAATCATTAACATAATAAACAAGAAAAATAAGATAATAGACCCAATGCAAAAAAGTAATTTAATATATAAAATAGAGTGTAATACGTGTAATAATATATACATCGGAGAAACCAAGCAAAAACTTGAAAATAGAATCAAACAGCATAATGCAGACACCAAAACATAAAAAATATCAATAAAACAGCATTATCACAACATGCAATAAACAATAACATAAATTTAATTTTAAAAAAAACCAACATTTTATTTTATGAAAGAAACAGTTACAAAAGAAAAATTTTGGAATCCATCTTCATAACAAAAAATTTGGACACAGCTGTAAATTTCAAAACAGATACACAAAAAATAGGAGCCCACTATGCACTTCTAATAAACAAACTGAATATATAAATGATAACCTTTGGACCTATTGCAGTAATGGACAGTGATAATGAGGGTGGAAACATGAACAAAAATTTCAGTTCTAATAGAGTTTTTATTTTCTCGTTATATTGAGGTAATTATATCAATTAACAATAGCTATACGATAATAATAAATTTTGCAAAATCATAGATGTGCAGTTGAACATTGTACTTTTTTCATATATTTATTTATTACGATTTTTGTATTTATATTGTTTTTATGTGTTATTCATTAAGTTTTAATGTATATAGATTTGACATGATACCAGTGACAAGACTTTTAGTCGATTAAAGATTATTGTGGAAATGGATCTAGTATTTTTGAAAAAATTTTTAAGGTAATTCATTAGTTATATATAGTACATGGTCGAATATAGTTGCACATAATATACCTTATACGCAATTTGCCAAGCATGTGTGTTTTTGCATGTTTCAGAGCTTGATAATGTGGCAATGACCATGAAACGTCGCAAATAATGAAATAATATTATTATTGGACAATCATGTAACATCATATGATTTTTAATAAACAAATAAGGGAGAATTATTGCTTTTGTAATTACACCTTAATATTAATTTCTCCTTAGTAATTGATATATTGTATAGTATAATTATAACATGGACCGCAATGATCTTGTCCATAACATCTATCATTCTAAAAGTTCAATGCATGAACATACATGTGATATAGGTGTGAGTATGTATCATGACATAAAACGTGCTATTTTTGAATTGCCATACAATTTAATAGTTGATAGAGTAAATAAGTATGCATCTTATATAATTAAAATAATTAATTGTTATTGCAAAATTTATTATTTAAAGAGTTCTTTACAACATAACATTTGCCCTAAACATCTCGTAAATTTAGCAATAGGCGTAGACAATCTTTTTAACAATAGTTTCCTCTGTGCCACTAATAATAATGCCTTTGTCGATAATATGTATAAACAAATCATCAAATTAGAAATAAAACAAACCTTTTGGGTAATATTCAAAACAAAAAACTACATCATTAATGATATACATCACAATGATAAAGACATTAACTTGAAAGAATTAGAGAACAGATTTAATCTGATAATAACTAAATACAAACATGTTTTTGAAGAATCCAAATTAAACATACTCAATAAAAAACTTGATAGACGGATTACAGTAAAAATTAATAAATTGAAAATTCCAACACCTCTATCAAATAATAATAACCATAACTACAATCTTACCTCAATAACAGCAAACAATATATACATAAATAATACAGACAATAAAGCAGATTCACAATTTAAAACATATAATAACACATGGACAAAAGTTATTAATCAATATGAATCATTACACTTAAGCAATAGAGTGATAAATAAGACCAAAGTAAATATACCCACCAATATATTAAATGTTTTATCATTAGGGGATAACTTTTGCATAAATATCAACAACAACAAACATAAACTTAACAAAGAAATCATTAGACTGATAGCAGATTTGGAAACCATCATAGAAAATGACAATACCACAGATAACCATAAAAACTGTTTAAGGAACAATATCAATATATCACTAAATAGTTATATAGATAAATATAAAAATAAAAACAATAAGTATTTTTCAGCATTAGATTTCATCATAAATAAAGACATCAACCAATTGAATTTATTTATAAAAAATAATCCAAACATTAATTTTGTAAGATCTGATAAAACGAAACAAATAGCCATAATGGATAAGGGAGAATATGATATAAAAATTCTTAATTTACTAAATGATAAAAAAATCTACAGAACAATAAGAACAGATCCAGGAAATAATATAGCCAAAAACATTATCAAATATCTAAATAACTTAGAAAAATCTGGATATATGACTAAGAAAGAAAAGAATAATATAGCACCTAACACGTTCACCACACCAATGGCTCATGGACTAATTAAATTACATAAAGCTGACCATAATTTAAGATTAATAATAAATGGAAAAAATGGCCCCATAGAAAAACTTAATATTTATTTTAATAAAACATTAACACATCTCAACAATAATAACAACTATGACGTAAAAAACTCCATAGATTTAAAATACCATTTGTCCAAATTTAAACCTAATGACTTAATTAATCACACACTGATGAGCCTTGATGTAAAAAATTTATTTACGAATATACCAATAGACACATGTTTAAAAGTTATTAATGATAAATGGGATGAGATAGAGCCATACACCACAATAAAGAATAAAAAGATATACATGGAAGGGCTTAAATTATGTTTGCACAACAATTATTTCATGTATAATGAACAATATTATAGACAATTGGATGGAGTACCAATGGGTTCGAACTTGAGTGTAAATTTCAGTGGTATTTGGTTAAATCATTTAATTAATGAATGTATTAATAAATTGAATAATAAACCATTGGCATTATATAAATATATAGATGATATGTTAATTATAATTAAAAATGAACATGTAGATGATTTGGTACAAACCTTCAATGAGTTCAATAACAAAATGGAATTTACAGTAGAAAAATCAATAAATAACACCATTAACTTTTTGGACATGACCATCATTTTAGACAATAACCACATAAAAAACAAAATGGTTCAAGAAAATTACAAAAACCAATAGATTACTTAATTACCATAGCAACCACCCTAAACACCAAATTTTAAACACCATAAATAATGTAATATTCAAAGCTATAACCATAACTGACATAGAATATATCAAAGAGATTAAAACAAATATTTATAAAATCTTAGAAGATAATTTCATTCCTAAACTTATAATTAACAAATATTGGTACAAAAATTTAAATGCAAAAAGTAACAATAAAGATAAAATACATATAAACCAATTA
Source organism: Euschistus heros (assembly GCA_003667255.2). NCBI lineage: Eukaryota > Metazoa > Arthropoda > Insecta > Hemiptera > Pentatomidae > Euschistus > Euschistus heros. Next base: position 41,020 of record RCWM02000509.1, read on the forward strand.
GTCACACAATCCAGTAACAAAATAAAAGAAGATAAAAAAAAAAAGATATAAACACTCAAAAGAAAATAACCGATTTTTACATCAACAATAATAACAGGAATGTAATAGAGCATGCAAAGAATAATACAGATGCAATAGACAATATAAATAACACAACAATAATGAGAAATAATATAAATAATCCTAAAATGTTCCATAGAATAACATATATACCAGGACTCACTAATAAAATAATTCATAAACTCAAAAAATTTGATTTTAATAAAAAAACAGCCCCAATAAATAAAAACAAAATCATTAACATAATAAACAAGAAAAATAAGATAATAGACCCAATGCAAAAAAGTAATTTAATATATAAAATAGAGTGTAATACGTGTAATAATATATACATCGGAGAAACCAAGCAAAAACTTGAAAATAGAATCAAACAGCATAATGCAGACACCAAAAACATAAAAAATATCAATAAAACAGCATTATCACAACATGCAATAAACAATAACCTTAAATTCAATTTTAAAAAAACCAACATTTTATTTTATGAAAGAAACAGTTACAAAAGAAAAATTTTGGAATCCATCTTCATAACAAAAAATTTGGACACAGCTGTAAATTTCAAAACAGATACACAAAAAATAGGAGCCCACTATGCACTTCTAATAAACAAACTGAATATATAAATGATAACCTTTGGACCTATTGCAGTAATGGACAGTGATAATGAGGGTGGAAACATGAACAAAAATTTCAGTTCTAATAGAGTTTTTATTTTCTCGTTATATTGAGGTAATTATATCAATTAACAATAGCTATACGATAATAATAAATTTTGCAAAATCATAGATGTGCAGTTGAACATTGTACTTTTTTCATATATTTATTTATTACGATTTTTTGTATTTATATTGTTTTTATGTGTTGTTCATTAAGTTTTAATGTATATAGATTTGACATGATACCAGTGACAAGACTTTTAGTCGATTAAAGATTATTGTGGAAATGGATCTAGTATTTTTGAAAAAATTTTTAAGGTAATTCATTAGTTATATATAGTACATGGTCGAATATAGTTGCACATAATATACCTTATACGCAATTTGCCAAGCATGTGTGTTTTTGCATGTTTCAGAGCTTGATAATGTGGCAATGACCATGAAACGTCGCAAATAATGAAATAATATTATTATTGGACAATCATGTAACATCATATGATTTTTAATAAACAAATAAGGGAGAATTATTGCTTTTGTAATTACACCTTAATAAAAAATATATTTAAAAATTATTTAATAATCAAGAATCATTTCATAATTTAATATATATATGACAGCTCGTCAATAGATCCGTTTAAAGTAATGTTCAAATGGAGCATTCATCCCCGAATTGTACATCGCAATTGCGGGGATGAATCAGGGGTATGGATCAGTGAAGAGAGAAGATTTCCCTGGTTCGGATACGAGCTCGGTGGCCTAGTGGATAAGGCACTACGCTAGAGAGGTGGAGACTTGGGTTCGAATCCCAACCGGGGTCAAATCTTTTCTCTTCAAAAAATAAAAAATATATTTAAAAATTATTTAATAATCAAGAATTATTTCATAATTTAATATATATATGACAGCTCGTCAATAGATCCGTTTAAAGTAATGTTCAAATTGAGCATTCATCCCCGAATTGTACATCGCAATTGCGAGTGCCCGGGGGTATGGATCAGTGAAGAGAGAAGATTTCCCTGGTTCGGATACGAGCTCGGTGGCCTAGTGGATAAGGCACCACGCTAGAGAGGTGGAGACTTGGGTTCGAATCCAAACCGGGGTCAAATCTTTTCTCTTCAAAAAATAAAAAATATATTTAAAAAAATATTTAATAATCAAGAATTATTTCATATAATATATATATATATATATATATATATATATATATATATATATATTTGGTATTTGAAGCAACTGTTTAACAAAAAGTGAGGTAAACATTTTGTTTATTTCTAAAATTATCGATTTTTAATAACGTATTTCTCGAAAACTGTTGGAATTTCTATTTCTATTTCTCCATACTTTTTGGCCCCTCTGAAGATTAAGCATTTCAATTTTACCCTCGTCGGTAAATATTATCCTATTCCCAAGGTCACAATCTTATTTTTTATTGTCCTTGGCCCATTGATTTGTTAATAGCAATCATCCATTGCTTATTGATGGTTTTCTCCTAGCTATCCTGGGTAAAGCTCGTTCCGTCTCAAGCATTAGCGCATTGTCAAAACACTCCCCTTTTTCTCCTCTTTCAGACAAATACTCATACATTAAAGCCGAGGCGCCACCGCGAAAGGACCATTAGCCATTATAGTACTAGGATATTAGACGAAAAAATTTCCAAACCTTGAATTCCAAAAATAAAAAGGTCTGACTACTGGAAATTGTTCACCAGCCTTAGCTCTATATCCGGTATATGGCGATTTCGATTTGTTCAGTGGGGCTGGCATGGGAATTTCACTTTGGGATCACACAAATATTTTTGAGTTATTGAGAGAAATGTGTCGAGAAAAACGAGTATTTCACAACAGTACGAGGTTCTCAGCGTGCTGCCATGAATGTTTTGCGGGACTAGTACATATAGTCCAGCAAAATAAGGCTATGCCAAAGAAAAAACTGCGGAACTTATATTCTCAACGGGTCTTTATGTTTTTTGGGGTGCTGAATCCGAATCTGAAGTTTGCTACCATGGCAACCATCGGTTTCATATTCAAAATCGCAAAAAACCGCCAAAAAACCCCGTTATTTTTGTTTTTTTATCTATAACACGATAACGAAGCTTTTTTCGAAGAAAGTTATAATGAAAAATGTACTAAAAAAACTTGGATTTCACAAACCCCGTACTGTTGTTAAATCCATGGTTTTAGGCATATAACTCCGGAAGTAATTGTCCGATTCAAAATGTTTTTGTTTTAATCTGAAAGGTAGTTAAATTTACAATTAGATCATATATATGAAATTTTTATAAAAATTCTTGAAATACACAAGCTATCACGCTGAAAATCACTTACTTTTTTAAAATACATGTTTTTTTGGCAAATTATTCGCTATACATATAAAACCATTTGTCCGATCAAAAATTTAAAATTTTTATCTAAAAGCTGGTTAATTTACTATTAGATCCTATATATGTGACTTATAATTAACACCGTGAATTACCCACACCAGTCTACCGAACATGTCATAATTTACATATTTTGCCAAAACATACACATTTAGCGTGCTAGCTTGGGTGGTTTACAGGATTTAATATAGTTTACATATATAGCATCTGATAGCGCATTTAATCAGCTTTGAGATAGAAAAAAGAAATTTGGAATCGAATGAATATTTGAGGAGTTAGAGCGACAAACGTGGCCAAAAAACACATGGATTTTACAACAGTACGTTTTTATTAGCGGGCTGGCATGTACATTTTACAGGGTTTGATTAAAACTTCATTTATAGATTCTTAAATTAAATTTAATCTGTTTTAAGATGAAAAAAAGTAATGTTGTATCGGACAAATAGTTTCAGAGTTATAGCCAAAAGAGTACGACAAACGTGTTTTCGCGGAGCCGTGGGACTGACGGAAAGTTGGCCAATTTCTCCATTTTTTCCAATAACATATCTTCGCGAAAAATGGCCCGATTTCGGATTTATTTTTTTCATTATGTAGTTACTAGTTCCAGCTAAAATTAATATTTGATAACTTTCTTCGAAAAAAGTTTCGTTATCGTGTTATAAATAAAAAAACAAAAAATAACGGTCTTTTTTGGCGTTTTTTTACGATTTTTAATATGAAGCCGATGGTTGCCATGGTAGCAAACTTCAGATTCGGATTCAGCACCACAAGAAACATAAAGATCCGTTAAGAATAAAAGTTCCGCAGTTTTTCCTTGAAAACGGCCTTTTGGAGCCTTATTTTACTGGACTAATATGACTTACAATATATTAGGCGTGGAGATGCAAAAGGAGGTAAATCCACTTTTTATCATTTTTAATTTTTTTAGTTAGCGTCCTTAATAAGGTGGTAAATCGTCCACTCTTCCATGATGACTTCAAACACACATACACATACACATACACTCAACCCAAACTTTGAAGGGTGGACGATTTACCACCTTATTGAGGAAGCTAACTAAAAAAATTAAAAATGATAAAAAGTTGATTTACCCCCTTTTGCATCTCCACGCCTCATATGGAGTCTGGTAGTAAATATAACTAGCTTTCAGAAAAAAAAAAAAAAAGAAGAAATTCTGATTCGGACATATAGTCTCGAAGTTATATCCAAAAGAGTACCGACAAACGTGTTTTTGCAGAGAAGTGCGACTTACCGCAAGTTAGAAAATCAATTTAATTTTTCCCTCTAAAATTAATGACCTCAAAAAAAAAAAAAAAAAAAAAATTGTTTTCTTTGAGATTAAAGATTTATTGGAAATATATTAGATTGTTTTTCTATTTTAGGGTAATTCTTAAATTCATTAATTAATGTAAATTTCACTTTCATTAACATGAATAAATATTCCAGAAATATAATTGACTGGTTTGTTTTTTTGGGGATTTGTTTTTGCAATATACGACATTACTTGTGTGGGTGTGTTATGTGTTTGTGTATAAATTTTAGCTCTATTTTGACAAATACTTGTATTTGTTAATCAAAAATTTTTTTAAAATAAATTTGTAATTCTGAATGATTATAATGACTTGTAAAATTGAAATAATTTTATTTATTTTAACAAATCTTAATATATAAAAACTACGTATCACGTTCTTGGGTGACGCTGGCACCTAAACTACTAAACCGATTTTAATCAAATTTGCACACCGTGTGCAGTTTGATCCAACAGGAAAGATAGGATAGCTAATATCTTAATTTATAGTCGCAATATTATTTGTATATTATCTGCAAGTAACAATTATCAGTTAGCTCTATACGATTCTAACATGTGGCGGTATATATTATATAAAAGGACAAGCAATTTTTCGTTTGTGTTCACTAACCGCCAAAAACTACTGAACCAATCTCAACCAAATTTTGACTACATCATCTTTATAGGATTGTCGAGGCCGACACTTTAGAATTTAGTACAGATTTAATTTATACTTAGTACTTAAATTATTTATTAATATATCAATCACATGTCTCGTTAAAATTTACCCTGAGACTGTACCCACCTCCTTATTTTGCAACTTCGTTAATCTTCGGGCAATTACGTGAGTCACGTGACGTGTTTCAAGGCCCGGAGACATCAGTGTGCGACAAGACATTGAAGGAAAGAGGCACATCTACCCTGGAATAAGGTTATGGCGGACGAGAGAGCTCTCTCGCTGCATGTTTTTGCATTTGGAGCGTAAGACCCGACAATACAGATCTGATACTAAGGGACTATGTAGTATCATCTAAAATCGTTTTACTCACCACGGGTCTCTAAACGACTTCTACCATCACACATTCACATTCACTCACAAAGTTAAGCCATCTTTAAACCATAGTTTCTTGAACTTTACCTTGGTAATGTAATATTAATGTTTATTGATCATAAAATGAAAGGTTATATTTGTATGTAATGTTAAATTATTATTATGTTATAATTATTCGTTAAGTTATTCATAATAATTTATAAGCTTTATTTATTTATAAGATGATAAAAAGAGGCTGCATGTTATTTAAACTAACCTTGTTAATTGCGAAATAAAGTTACAGACAAAATGTTTATTTAACGATATTTATTATATTGAGCTACCAGCTTCACAAAAGTGGACGGTTTCGGCTGAGTTCACTACGAACCCCTAGCCGCCGCAACATTTGGTCCTCCGGGCCGGATATAAAAAAAAAATAATTGTATGGTCCTCCAGTTAGTCAAAACATTTAAGGTTAGTCTGGATATTTATATAATGTTAGATATATTTTAAGACTGTTATCAGGAGCAGTCTCTAATTCTTCTTGCTGTCTGCAGGCAATGTTTTGTTTATTGTTATAAGGAATTGTACCTATTTCTAGTTCTTATTTATTAAATTGTACCATTTGTTGTTTATTATTGCATTATATGTTATTTATTAAAATTGTGTACAGTTTTTAAAGGGTTTTTGAAATATTGTTGTTTTGTAACTGTTGTCAATGCTTTCTATTTGTTTGTTAATGTTTCCTATTTTACAGACAACATTTTGTTTATTATAACTAGGACTAAATAAATGTTCAATTCTTCTAGCAATTTAATTTATTGGTTTGTATCATTTTAATTATTTATAGCTTATAGTTCGCTATTAAGATTATTATATGTTCTTTATTGCAAAATTAGATTTATTGGTATGAATTATTTTTATTATTATAGCGTATTTTCTTTGTTAAGATTATTATGTATTATTTATTGTAAATTTTTACAGTTTTTTAAAGACTTTTGAAATATTGTTATTTTGTAACTGTTGTTAATGCTTTCTGTTTGTATTTTAATGTTTCCTATTTTACAGGCAATGTTTTGTCTACTGTAACTAGAAGTAGATAAAAGATTAATTCTTCATGTAATTTAATTTATTGGTTTGTATCATTTTAATTATTTATAGTCTATTTATCTAATAACATTATTATGTTATGTATCGCAAGTTCTTACAGTTGTTTAAAAGGTTTTTGAAATATTTTCATTTATTAACTGTTGTTTGTAACTTACATTCCGCCCACCTCTAGTCATTCTTTTCTTATGTTTTAGATTTTCTGGCCAGCAACATTTAGAATCCATTGTTTAGTTTCAGTAAATATCAATTCTGGAATGGATTTTACTAGTTCAATAAATCTTTTTAGGAGGGATCTCCATCAGGCGGTTGGAGAAGTTAATTAGATCACTGCTCTAGGTCGCTCTGGTTTCTAATGAAAGTAAGCTTGAATTATTTAAAGAGACATTTTCTCAGCTTAGGCCACATTTTCGCTCATTTATAGCTAAATGGGATGAGATTTTAGAGTCGGTACTTCTCAATAATTGTCCATCTGTATTCCCAAATAAATTTGATGAGGAACTTAAGAAAGCAATAAAGCGAACCTACTATGAAGATTGCGCGATTTATGAAGATTTCATGAATCCTACTTCTGAGATATCTTTTGCCCATACAGCTCCATTAGCTATTGGTTCTGGCTGTAATTGAAACCTATTAGAGAAAGAGTCACCTCCCATTGTTTCATCTCCACTATTTGAAAGAAGGGCTCATAGCCCTAATTACGCTAGTAAAATAAGTCTTGCTGGACTCATATCAGATGAATGTCACAATGACTCACCCAGTATTTGCAACAAAGATAAGCCATTTCAAGAACACAATCCTAATATAAATCCTCATCGGATTCCGCTTTGCTCAGAAAATAATTTTTTGTCTCCTAATGGTTTAAATTACCCAATGACCAGTTCACCTTATCAATGCAGTATGCACAGCAATGCCTCAGAGGCTAAATATTTTAAAAGTATTCCTGTTTCAAAGCGCCCAGTTGCGCCTCAACTACTCGATGAACCGAGTAAAACCTCGTTAGATGCTTCAGAGGTAAAATATCTTGAGTATATCCATGTTTCTACGCACCCAGCTGTGCTTGAAAAACATGATAAATCCATTGATATTTCATTAGATGCCTCAGGGGCGAGAGATATCCAATGGTTAAGAAATTTTTAAATTCTCAGTTGCTTCTCAAAAACCTGATAACACCAACGACACCTCGTTGAGTACCTCAGTGGTACAAGACATTAAGTTGTACTTTGAAAGAGCAGAGAACCCAGCGGTTCCTGGTCCATCTGGAAAATCCAATGACATTTCTTTAAACACGTTAATTGACCAAACTCATGATGGATCCCATTATTTTAAGCGCCCAGCTGCGCCCACACTATTTTGTAAATCCAGCGACATTTCGTTGGACGCCTCAGTGTCACAACGTTTAGATAGCCTCCAATATCTTAAGCGCCCAGCTGCGCCCACACTATTTTGTAAATCCAGCGACATTTCGTTGGACGCTTCAGTGTCACAACATTTAGATATCCTCCAACGTCTTAAGCGCCCACATTATTTTGTAAATCCAGCGACATTGAGTTGGATGCCTCAGTGGCACATACATTCATTGATCCTAATTGTTCTGATCGCTCAGCTGCGCCAGAACTGCCTAATCTCCTTAGCACCACAGTGGAAGAAACTGTTACCCCAAATGATTTGACTTTGCACCGCACCACCAGGAGGTCACCAGTCAGTCATCTTGATAAAATATGGTTCCATGAACCACCACATCCTGAATCTAAGCGCCCTGCTGCGCAAGAGCCACCGATGGACATTACGCCGGGCAGAAAATTTGTTTTTTATGGCTTGCAACTGGAGAACGCCTTCAAGAGGTCTCCAGTCGGCCATCATTTCAAATCAAAATGGCCTCATTGCTCACATGTTCCTAGATCTGAGTGCCCAGCTGCACTAAATCTTTACAATAACAGTGGAATTTCATCAAATAATCCCCTTTATTATGCTTGTCAATGGCGAAACTCCTCCAAGAGGACCCTTGTCATCCACCGCCTTATTCAAAATTGGCCTTATCGGTCTCATGAATAAAAATTTGAGCTAGACTTCCAAAAAAGCAATGGAAATTTTTTGAAAGTTGCCTTTTCCAAAACCAAGACCAAAACCGCTGTTTGCCTTCAGGAGGCCCTCAGTTTGTACTTTCATTGGTCCTAACTGGCTTTATCAGCCTTATAACAAAGAAATTCCTCGTCCCATGGAATCAAGTTCTCAGGAATCGGACGGCACTCCTATGGAGAATGATTGTATTCATCAGGATGGACAACATGGTGCCTCCATAGTGAACTCAGTTTTTTTACAGGATTCCTCCGGTTAGATACCGAACCCTACAAGAAGCATTACAGGTTATGAAAATGCTAATATACTTCCTTCGGGAAGGAGGTGCCGAGTTATTGACTTGTATCTGCTATTTTGTCTTCTGTTACGTCCTGGCTGGTTCATTGAAGCTGGTTATGCTCATCCGATAAAAGGCGAAAAACTTTTTCGGGTAATCAATCAATTTGGAATGAATACTGTAGAATTTTCCACTAAATAATCTGTCACTTAGAAGGGGATGCACCCAATACTTCCGGAATCTCTTTTTGATTTTCCTCCTCCGTTGTATTAGAGCTATAATAAATGACATTTCTGGACAATGTTTTCATTGTGTGACCGCTTACTTCAACAGTCAAACACAAACTAATAATAACTAATTGTAAGTAACTAGGTAAATCCTCCGACTGTTGGCCAGTCTGCGCCCTCTTCACCAACCCGACTGTTTAGTTGGCTCAGTGTGCGCACTAGCAGCCCAACCCGACTAAACTATCGCCCGATAAAAAGTCTGCAGTCTGCGGGGGCCCTAACGCTAGACGCCGCGGTCGCATTAGATCGTCTTTTTTGTGACGTAGATACCGCAATGCAGTGTAAACAACATGGCAGTCTTACACTAACATAATACAAAACATTAACTTTATATACACTTTTAAACATACACTTTAATATGTCTTATAGTATTAATGTAACACTTCTGAGTTGTGTTACAATGCATTGCAAACATAAATATCAACAAAACAAACAGGCGTATACGGCATTATATTTTAAAATAATGATTAGGTCTTTGTACATTTTCTTTACAAAAATCTAAAGGCACAATATAAATAAAATCATATTAAAGAGTTACATAATTTGAGAGCAATGAAGTTAAGATAAGTATAAGTAAATAAGTAAAAAAAAAAAGTATATAAAAACTTATCAATAAGATTTGTGGTATCTTCAGATATTTTAAAGTGACATAATTAAAATTTTCAATCGCTCATGAATCTGAACCTCCTGACTCGTTATGGAAAATAATTATGAGAATAATACTTCATTTCTGTAATTATTTTGAACTATGGTTTGATGATATCGAACTTCTCATTCAATCGAAGATTCTCCAAATTTCTTTCTTTATTCGAATATGTATATTTGTTCAAATGTGCTTCCGTTCTTGGCAGTGAAGACGGGGTTGTAGTTGTAAATGAGGGCGCTCGTCTCCTCTTCCGGAGTCGGGAAGTGGTTGTCGTTCAGCCGGGACTCGACGACCAACCAGTCGTAGAAATGGCGGGCGGCAAGCAGTGCCTTCTTGAACGAAGGGTTCTCCTGAAATATTTATTTTTATTAAACACATAACAATGTAATAAAAATTACGCATTATTAGTAAATTGATTTAAAAAATAATAAAATCAAACAAAAATATTTATAAAAAAAAATTACAAAAACTCTCCCTTTCCAATAGTGCTCTTGGCTAGTTCCGGTCCTTCTTATCACTCCGTTCCCAAACAGTTATCTTTCCTAACCAACCTCCTTCAAGATCTCTCTCTACCCCTAACGCGAGGCGTTCCTCAGGGGTCTTCTCTTTCACCAACTCTCTTTTCAATTTATATTAATGATTTGACAGACGCTATCCATATCTCATCATATATATGCTAAAGACTTCAGATCTACTTATCGTTTTACCCTTCTGAGAATTTTGAGCAATCTCGTAAGATTTAAGATGACATTTATTGCATTAACCAATGGGCAGTGGATAATAAGTTACGTCTGAACCCAGAAAAAAAAACTAAGGCAATCTAATTGAATCGAACTTCTCCCTTAATTCCCTTTCCTGTTATCCACTTCCTTATCTCAATAACTTCCTATTCAGTTCACAAACTCTGTCAAAAACCTCGGAGTAGTACTCGATCAACATCTGTCTTGGAATAACCATATTTCCCGAATTACCCGAAAAAAAACATCTCCATCCTCAAACAGCTCCTAACCTTCGGTCCTAGCGACAAATTTTATATTACAAAAATATTTTCCGTTTAATTTCTGATTGGGAAACTATCGACAAATTTTCAATCCGAGCAACACCGACAGAGCTAGAGTGTGTTGAAATGTTACATTTTTTCGATGAAATCGGGCGTCGATATTGTTTACCAAATCAAGTAAAAAATATTTTAAATCATAAAATCATTACACATGTCTTTCGCATATAGATACAATATAAAATATAATATTCATCTATAGTCGATCCAAATTAAAAAATGTATTTGACATTTTATTTAAATTAGAAATAATTATTAACCGTATACGAGATCGATTTGATTATGAAGACGCCTATTTAAATGCAAATACCGCCGCGGGCTCATTCACATTCTCCTATTGGCATTTTATCAACAGGGTCCCAATTGGATCATTTAAATATTTCGATTACATTTATTTCTAATTAATGTTTTTTTTTTTTTTTATATCTTGTGTCCATAACTAATTATTCGGAATGATCAATACAAAACATTCATGGGATTACAATTCCCCTTCATTCAAGGTTTCAGTTACCGTAAAACGGCCTGACTTTTCACCAAGCTCACTAAAAAGTTTCAGTTGAAGAAAAAGTGTTTTGCTGTCTAAATGAGGGATATTTTATATTTCTTACTTACTTATGACAACACTGATTGGGTCTAAGGAATTTTCACGCTGATCCTAGTTACATCCCATGTTTTATAACAGTTTGTTGATTATAGTGTTTTAACAGGTGTGATTCCTTTGTGGGATAAAGTCGTGCTTTCAAAAACTAAATATTTCTCAAATCGATTAAGTTTTGCATCAATTTTATTCTATAATTATTGTAATTTAAATATATGATATTCATTTTGCTCAAAATATTTGCCAAAAGTCATAGTATTTGAAAATAAAATAGAATCCCCTTTTTGATATGAATTAGTGACCTCCCTGTGGAAAGAAGTCTTGGCAGCATTGCTCCTCCTAAACAAATCAATAAACGAATACATTTTGAAGTTAAGGAGGTAATAGGCTGGTTAAAATCCAAATTATTTGGGATAACGTTTTGCTTCTATTTATTGGGTTGTTTCACATGAAATGTCCGTTTTCAAGGTAAAGGGATTTTAGTAAAAATACAATATGAAAACAATATAATTTTATTCGAAGTATTTACCTTCTTTTTCTACACATTTTTCCCAACGTGACAACAACTTTTTTATCCCGGATTTGAAAAACTCTGAGCTTTGAAGTGAAACAAAATCTGAAAACGCACTTTTGATTTCAGCATCATTTGCAAAATTTTTTCCTCTGTAGAAGTTGTCTAAATTCCTGAAAAGGTGATAATCTGTTGGAGACAAGTCGGGAGAATATGGTGGGTGCGGAAGAACTTCGTACCCCAGCTCTTTCAATTTATGCATGGTAAGTTTTGAAACGTGGGGTTAGCGTTGTCGTGTAGGAGTATAGGGCCCTTCCGATTTACCAATCCAGGTTGTTTTTTCAATAATTTTTCGTGCATTTGGCCAATTTCATTGCAGTAGGTTGTAGAGGTAATGGTCTCACCTCTCTAATTACAGTTGGAGGTCTTCCTCGGGGCTGGTTTTCCAAGTTGGTATCCCCAGTCGAAAACTTAGCAAACCAACGGCGAATGGTTCGTTCATTTACACTCCCTTCCCCAAACGCCTTACAGATGTTTCTAGCAGCCTCAGCTGCCGAACGACCTAGTTTAAACTCATAAAAAAATATTACACGAAAATCGCGTGTTTCCATGTTCATATTTGAAGGTATACTAAACAGTGTGTAATTGATTGGGAAGCTAATGTTTATAAAATTTATAAAAGAAAAGTAGTAACTGCTTGATTATGATATGTGAACTTTGGAAGCAAACAACAGACTCGCAAAATCCTCTATGTATTTCAAATATTATAAAATCGGACATTTCATGTGAAACAACCCAATTATAAGGTTAAGGTCATCTATGTGCAAGTATATCGTCAAATGATGTTAGAATTTCGCCTAACCTAACTATTGCATATTACACTTTCTCCAAAAGTGCTTCTCTAAGAATCTGTGTGCAATTTATTTTATAGGTATCGATTTGTTCCTTTTTTACCAAAATTATAGTTGTTTACGTTATTTAGGCATGTTTTAAGTCGTTATTTAGTTTCTATATAATATTTTGTTGGTATGTTCTTGTATTTTCTATCGTTCCTCAATAAACCTTTAAAAATATTGCAATGTTGTTTCTCATTTCAATGAAAACATTGTAATTTACAATCGTTTCCTTTAACAAAATCCTTACAAACAGAGAAAAAAAGAACTAGGCTAAACTCCAAACACTGTCAATAAATGACTTTGCATTTCATAACTACCATCAAGCTTTGATTTTGCACCAGAATACGTTTCTAATGTTTTTTTAATTGAAGAAATGTGGTGGTACAAAGTCACGGGTATCCGGTTTTGTAAATTTTGCGATTACCAGATTATGCGATGAATCAACAGCATTTTTAAGATAATTATTCAAATCAAATATTTTAAATACATGCATTTTATACATTATTAATAGGTAGTTAAAAAATGAAGTTCATCAAAAGTGGTGCAAAGTCACGCCGTTTTAATTTTATCACAATCCTTTCAAGATTTCAAGTAAACTTTTATTATATGAAGATTACAATCCGTCTCACAGAGAATGAATGGTTATGAATGCATTCGTTGAAGATGGACAATGAAAAAAAAGTAAGATATTATAAATTTGATTATTGCACATTTAGCATTAATGGGTTCATTATCGTTTGCTTATTGCTCTTGCTAGAAGCAGATTTATATATTCGTTTATTTGTTATTTGTTATTTATTTGTAAATTTGTTGTATTTGTTTAACCCATTATTTTTTCCAATTAAAAAAAAAATTATAATTTTATCTAATGATAATATTTTATTTTAAAAAATAAAGGAAAAAAGAATATAAGTTACCTTGACCCACTCAAATGCGCACTTTTCGGGATGAAACTGTACTCCAGCAAAATTTCCATTTTCCATGCTGGAGACGAATTCCAGTCCGTCGGCGTCTTTATTGACAGATAGGATTTTCCATGGTTCTCTTAGTTTAGCAGACGGTCTCAAACACCACCTGTTTAAAAAGATTTACAAATTTAATACTTGCTGCGAGAGTTGTCTTGAGGCATCAATATAACAAAATCGTAATTAATATGACACTAATAATATTCATAATCAGTGAAAACTGTTCTGAAACGTCAAGAAAAAATATCAATTAGTTTTAAAACATTTAAATTATTCGATAGATTATTAAATTTTATTATTACTATGAAATTACTAGCTTAGTTAATATCCATTTTAACTTGAGATTTAAATAGTTCAAACTCGATTATTTTGAAGGGAAACTTTATTATGAGTAAAATAGTTGTATTTTGAACTGACAGATAATTGCACATCTTTTTATCATTTTAATTAAAATATTGATTTTTTTATATAATCACTATATGAAATAGTCTTAGTAGATAATAATAAAACAATCAGTAAAGAAGTAATGAACATTGCTCAGTAGTCAGGGAAGACGAATATCGAGTAAAGTTTGGCTCTCGTGTATCTGAACCTTTTTCTGCGTCCAAAGAAACTAAGCAGGGTTGCTGTATGTCACCGACGCTGTTTAAAATTTATGTACACCAGGCATTAAAGGAGTGGAGCGCACGATGGGAGAGAAAAGGTATAGATATTAATGGACATATGCTGTTCTCCCTTTTCTTTGCCGACGACCAAGCGGTGGTCACGTATAACCGAAAAGACCTGGAAGAAGCGTTATAGGCCCTGCAAAAAATAATACAGCCTGTGGGGTCTAAGAATAAGTTTTGATAAGACTAAATATCTGCCAGTAAATTACAAGGAGGCCGCGGACCTACAGATTAATGGGAAATTGTTTAAGAAGCTAGGTTCCTTTAAATACCTAGCGTCAACAATAGATAGGAACGGGACGTCAGAACCCGAGGTTAGGAGGAGGGTTGGCCTGGCAAGAAGCATGGCTAGAATGCTACACCCAGTCCTTTGGAACACGATCATCTCAACGGACAACAAAAGGCGTATTTTTAGAAATATTGTTGAGCCATCCCTCAGCTACGCCGCAGAAACCTGGACACTTAACCGAGGGCTCAACTCCAAACTACAAGCGGCAGAGATGGATTTCTGGAGGAGATGCTTAAGGATTACCCGCCTAGACCAAATCAGGAATGATGAGATCAGAGGTAGGCTGGCGTGACTGAAGGAGTCCCGGAGAGGATTGGAAGAAGCAGGTTACGATGGTATGGACACTGCCAGCGGATGCCAGAACGTAGGAGGATTCTGCTGTGGGAACAACCAGGAAGACGGAGGAGAGGTAGACCCCGAGTGGAAGGACTGTGTTGAGGAGGAAATGGCTGGCAGGGGACTTGAGGAGGATGACTGGTGGGATAGAGAGAAGTGGAGGGACGCTCTGACTTAAACAGGCAACCCATTGGGGGATAAAACCTGTAAAAGTAAAAAAGGTTTCAAAATCAAATTTATATAATAGACCAAATGAAAAAAAAAAAAAAAAAAAGATCAAATCCAGTTACTGTCAGAACGATAAGAGAGTGAAAATAGTTGGAAACAAGGACTTTGAAGAGTGATATTAAACAATTTTTAAATTATGTAATCTGAAATGAAGGTATACTTATAGAGAAGGAATTCATAAAAACCTAGATTATAACTTGAATGATATACAAGGATCGTCTAAATCAATATTTTTCAGTAACAGGAACGACTGATACAGGTCCAAAAAAATACCTGTTACTTGTCTTAAGGTCAGCGTCTCTCCATACTCGTAATCGTTTACCCTGGTTACACTGATATTTTAGCATACCTATTACTCGCAAATTTTTTTCAATTCAATATCGGCTCTAATCAATAAGTTTACATTTTCAACTACCTTTTTTAATAATATATATATATATATATATATATATATATATATATATATATATATATATATATATATTTATTATTTCTATAAAATTCAATTTTTCCATAAAACGTTTTTTATTATCCTCAACCATTTTATTCACAGAATACTGGTAGCTAAATGAAGATTAATTTTTTTTTTTTTTTTTTTTTTTTGGCTGATTACAGTTAATAAACTTTAATTAAAAACATTAATGAATTATCAATAAGGTAGTAAATAATTGGCAAATTATTATTTAAGATGTTAGATGTTTTATAACATCATACATATTTTTTATTTCTTTTAGGACTAGCAAATAATAATTGCTTATGTATAGATTTCATATTTGAGTGTATTTTAATGATAATTAAAATTAACAATAATAAAATAAAAAAGAATGTAAGAGTGTCTTTATACAATGAAATCCGGCTGATATTTTATCAGAAAATACTCGTACGAGAGTGGAAGTAAAAATACTGGTTTAGGTAAACGAGTACCTGGTAACAGGTATAGATGACAAGTAAGAAATACTAGTCTAGGGTAGTACGCAGTACGAAGGTAACAGGTATGAATGCTTTTACTAGTACTGAAGTGAGTATCTCGTACCTGTTACTTCTGAATATCGGTAACAGGGACGCCGTTCAGACAGGCCAAATAACAGGCCCAGTATTTTGGAACCACAACTAACAAGGACACCATTAATTCAACATTCCAATACCCTGACTTCCATTTTATAGTTAGAAATTAAAAAATAAATAATTTAATTCTGGGATCTAAAGAGATTGGGCTCAGAATGAAGATAATAATAAGACATTTTTAAACTGTTTATTAGGCCAGTAATCCCATAAGTTTACTGAATTCTTGAGGAGATACGTCGGTTCTGGATTATTATTCTTTAAACAACGATTATTATTAATCCATTTACAAGTAATGTTAAGGATTTGCTGCAACGGATCACGCGAGATAAATTCCTTTATTCACTTGCCCACTTGTCTTAATTTAAAATGTATTTGTCAGTTTCTACTTTGGTCTCTTAATCTGACTACTAACACGTTATTCTGTTTTTAACTTAGTATATTAGCCGGATTACAGATTAAAATATTTAAAATGTGCATAAAAATGCATCAGATAATTAATATTATTCGTTTTCTTGGTATTTATAATATTATTAAATAACAACAACAATGGCGCTACGGTCCATGCAGAACCTTGGCCTCTTCCACGATTCCCCTCCATTTGTTTTTGTCACCAGCTGCTCTCCTCCGATACCTCACACCAAGTGTCTTTAGGTCTGCCTCAACGTCTTCCCTCCTACGCAATCTAGGCCTTCCTTTTTCTCTCTTGCCTCCTTCGGGACGCCCATTCAGCATGCTTTTTGGCAATCTGTTGGGGCTCATTCTCTGAACATGGCCCAGCCATCTTAATCTCCTTTGCTTTATTGCAGCAACCAAATCTGGAGCCTTGTGCAGTTCCCTTAGTTCCTGGTTGCTTTTTATTCTCCATATGTTTCCATCTTTAGTAGGGCCGTTTATCCTCCTCAAAATTTTTCTCTCCCATCTATTTATAATGCTTTCATTCTTTTAAGGCGTTGTTCCTCCCTTAACGTCAGCGGCCATGTTTCGCATCCGTAGAGAACTGTTGGTAGTATAATAGTTTTGTATATCCTAATTTTTAAATTTCTGGAGAGTAAGCGCGAACTGAGTATTTTTGCTCCGAGAAGTAACAAGCACTACCGGCTTTTAACCTACCCCTTATTTCCCCATGAATTTCATTTTTCCTTGATATAATAGACCCTAGATATTTAAATTGCTTAGCGTGTTCAAGCATTATCCCGGAAATATCTACATTACTAAAATGTTCACCGTTTCTACTACTAACCATATATTTCGTTTTATCGGTATTAATTACTAAACCTATTTTAAACGTGAAGCTGATATAGCTTACCGGATTAAAGTCCTGCAATGCCATATTGTGGAGCCTTGTGAATTCTCTCGTACGTTCAACCTTTTTCGGACAAAATATTCTATGCACTACTTTATTTTCAAAAACTTTTATGCCTTCTTCTTCTCTTTATATATATATATATTGTACACGGTTTTACTGAAGAACTGTTGAATACACTTAAGTAACAAACTTACTGATGGTAATTTGGAGTGACGTTCATGGTGGCAAGGGTTGTGATGATATCATCAGAAGCATCACCGTAGAGACTGCTATGCCTGAAGCCTGGCTTGAACTCGAGTGGAAGCATGACATGGTCCAAACCATTGCACAGTGATAGCGTGTTCTCCTCCATGTTGTTGGAAATCAAAGCCAAAGCTTCGAACCCTTGGCACACTCCCAGGATGGGGAACTTAGTTCCTGTCCTTTCCATCTAAACATGGAGATTCAAAAATTAAAAAAAAATAACCGTTTTATAAAATTGCAGAGTTCAAAAATCTGTAAATATCTTAATGCTATTTATTATTTACCAATACATAATAATCACTTTAGAGCATTCTCTAAGCTTGTTTCTAACACTGGACTTCTTAAAAACAAAAGCCTCAGTTCAGTTATTTATTTCAAGGAGGAAACATGACAGTGTCCTACCAAATTCTCGTAATTTTAAGACATTACTGGAAAAAAAATTTCACAGCCGCTGAAGCAACTCGTGGAATTATTAAATATGAAGGGGAAGGTGTCCTTAAAGAGAGCACTGCGCGGCGTTAGTTTGAAAAATTTAGAAGTGAAGAAACGACGTTGGAAAGGAAGACGGTCTCCGGGCGGCCATTAATGGATATTGATGAAGTCCTGAAGGAAGCTGTTGAGGCAAATCCGTTCAAAAGTACTCGCGAACTTGCCAGGGAGTGTGGTGTGTCTAGAGTACTGTTAGTCGCCATCTTAGCTCCATGGAGAAGGTGAAAAAGACCTGTGGTCCCTCACGAACTTACTCCTCAACAATCAGCAGAAAAGTTTACAGAACTTCATGGGTTTGAACTCCTGGCTCATCCACCATATAGTCCATGCCTCGCACCTTTGGACTACTACATGTTTCAATCCATGGCCCATTTTCATCAAGGGAAATGATTCGATAATTTTGCGGAAGTTGAAAATGCTGTCCAAAAGTTCTTTGACAGCCATCCCAGGGAATGGTATCAGTGTGGCATCGAGCAATTGGCTAGCAAATGGGTAATGACGGTAGATAACAATGGACTATATTTGAGTATTAATTGTATTTTATATCAAAGAAATAATAATGCAAATATTTGTTTAAGAAACGGTCATTTTTTTTTATACACCCCATTAATTACATACATATGTAGAGAAGTCGAAATCTGGTTAAAGGAATGCCAATTTACCTGATTATTTAGCGGACTTACCCATCTTCCTTTCTTTCTATTACAGTTTACTCCAGAGACATAATAGCTTTTAGAAGCCCTTTCACTTTGCCTCATTAAGTAAATATCTAAATTTTTGATTTCTTGTCTTACATAATTAAAATTTAATATATGTATATAATTCTGTACAAAGGTGCTGCTGTTTTAAATTTTTCGTAGGTTCTTAGAACAGATGATGAATGTTTAACATTCGAAATTAGTATTTGAACTAAATCGTTTCCCTATAAAAGGCAAAAAACCAATCAATCCTAACTGGTTAAAAATTATTAATGAAAATTATATACATATAAGACTTAAAAATTATAAACTGGAATGGTTTTATTTGAATATGCATAATAAAAAATAAAATAAAACTTACCTCCTTGGCGATGGAATATATCCTAGAAGCACTCTCGAAGTAGCCCCCTTTGGTGTGGAAAGGTGCATCACCGCCTGGCAGCACCACCCCATTCAGTTTGTGCATCAGGTCCCTAAAGATATCACAAGTGGTTTAAATTTTAAAACCTTTTAAATTAGGAAATTTAAATACGCAATAGGAAAATAAGTAAATTAAAATATGAATGGCGGAAGGACATCAAGCAGCTGGGATGAAGAAGTAATGAGAAAATGTATGAATATTAATATCAAAAAGCAAAGTTCTTCAAGTCGGTTGAACCCCAGAGGTTGTGCGGATTATCTGTAATGAACAAGTGATGGAGGAGGTAACAGAATTCACATACCTTAGTTTGGTAATTGGTAAATCTAGTTAAGTAGATTCTGAAATATCAAGCAGAATTTCTACAATCTACTAGAATTTCTATATATATATATATATATATATATATATATATATATATATATATATATATATATATATATATATATATATATATATATATATATATATATTAAATAATCTTCAATACTAAATCACTTTTTAAAAAGAACTTTATTAAGATAGACAAAGACAGAGTAAAATTATAACATAGTAACTAGTCTAATTATGATCTAAGAATCCCTTTTCGATATTCTAGGAGAGAGTCTATATAAGGATGAAGCAGGAAATGAGGTAGTGCTGACCAAGCGTCTACTAGTTGTTTCCCGTGGGACCTAACTCCTCCATGGGGAAGATTCGGCAATACTCCTGAATTGCTACTTTTTACAATATTTTGACCAGGGTTGGTATTGTACTTCATAATTAGTTACAACTGGTGATATTTTTGGTACAATCATTTCAGGGGCTGGGGTAGTTATTACATTTTTCTTTTTATACCAATAATAATAACCACATATACAAAGTATTATAAAGATTACAATGACTAAGCTATAAAACCATTCATTAGGAATAAAAGAAATATAAGAAGTTTCAATAAATGTAGGTAAAGAAATATTTACATTTTGCATTAGTTCTAACTTAAAAGATTTATACAAAGGTTTAAACTTAAAATCTAAATTATGAATATAAGTTTTGTTAAGATTAGAAATACAATCATTATGATTAATATTAACAAGTGCCACTTGCGGCAAAAATATAGAATCATTGTGACAATTATCAAGTTTAGAAATATTGTAAGTAATATACATTTTTATATGCTCGTTAAAGATTATATTAGTAGTACAATCTACATAAGTACAATAAGCAAAACTAGAATTATTTATAATATTCAGAATACATTTATTTGATGTTTCTTTTATATTTTTACAATAATATTCATTATTAAATATGCAATCTGCGTGAACATAATAATTATTCTTCTTAATAACTAGTTGTTGATCTAATTCTAATTGTTTAAAGGTATTATTAATGTACATTGGTACTGGAATTATCAAAAATCCATTATAAGATTGCTCGTGAGTAGGCAAACTTATAAATACATGAAATGTAGAGTTATAATAAGAACAATAGATTTTAGTATTTTCCCATATAATTTCAATATTTCTAGAAATTAAAGTAACATTAGAGGGTATGTTGTTTATAACATCAACCATTAGATTAGAATGAATTATTCCTGATTTGCAAAATTCCATTGAAAGTAATAGTGAGTTTAATTTACGTTCTAATAACTGCGTATGCATATAGAAATAATAAGCTTTGTCTTCCATATTTAGTTCGTTTATAGAATCTTGAATCTTGTTATAATTATTATTAATAGTTTTTACATCTTTTTCATATTTATCAATCAATTGTTTGTTTGTATCAATTATGTTTTTCTCGTTAATATTATTTTGAACTGTGTTACTTAATGTCTTTTGAATCAGGTTATCGTAATATGCTTTATCGTCAGCATCCATATTACCTGTTAACCAAGATATAGCGGAACCAAGTCCATTTATTAATCCTCTTTTTGTTCTAAGTTCATTTTTATTTCTTGGAGTATATTTTAAAATTCGTAATTGATTTTCTATAGTTTGTATGTTCTTTAATAAAATATCGTAAATATCGGTTTCATTAAAGTGTTTTAGTAATGTATAAAGATTACTAACTTCCTTTGAAAGCAAGTCTGTTCTATAATAATGGTATGTTTCATAATAAGTATCAATAATTTTAATGTTACTTATAGTATAATGAAGAATACCTGGGGATTGTGTCAAATCTTGTATTTTTAACAAGTTACATTGTATGAAGAGTAGTTGAAGAATGATTAAGATCTTCATCTGAAACACGAAAATAAGATTTCTTCTTTTTATTAGGACGTTTTATATTATTAACATGCTCTTTGTTGATTTTTAATTTATTGTATAGATTTTTATTTTTACTTTTAACTTTAGGAGTTTTTACATAAATAGCGTCTTCATGAAATTCTGGTGGTTCCTCTCTATTTTCATTAAGTTTATCTGTTCGTTTTTCCTTTTCCTGAGTTATTTTATCATACACCATTTTTTGTAATTTATGTAAGTGAGTAAAGTAATCGTGTATGTAACTTTCTTGTATATCTTCAGTTTCATAATTATTTTGAAATTTACCAAACGTAATTTCATTAGGTGTTAGTTTAAGATTTTGATTAAGTGAATTATTGTAAGCAATTACACTTGTTTGTACAATTCTATCAAATTTATATTGTTTATGTGAATTAGCGTTAAGCCTTAAGATTTCGGTTAATGTGGCGTGACATTTATTAAGTATCCCGAGTGAGTTGGAATGATTAGTACTCTTAGTATAATGAATTTCTATTTTTAAAGATTTACAAAATTGTTTAATTAACATGTTATCGAATTCTTTTCCTTGATCACAAATTATTCTTTCAGGTGGCGGATATAACATGCAGTATTTTTCTAAGGATTGACAAATTGTCATAGCGTTTTTAGAATTAATAATTTGTGCATATAACCGTTTTGAAAAAGTATCTATGCTTGTGAATATAATGTGTTTATTGTAAAAGAATAGGTCTATCATTATTTCCTGGAAAGGTCTTTCTGGTGTGTTAGTTAGTTGAAATTTAGCTTTAATTGGTTTTCTATCATATTTCCTTGTTTTACAAATATCACATTGATTTATAAGTTCGGTTATTTTATCTTTCATATTTGGAAAATATATTTCCCTTTTCAAATGTTCATAAGTTTCCAGTATTCCACGATGACAAGTTTTTCCTGTGTGGTAATTTATTATTTCTTGTTTTTGTTCATTTAAGTCAGTAATATCTGTACAAAGTAATGAATATTTCTTGATTTTAACAGTTTTGAATTCCTTTTCAATAATTTTTCTTATTTCGGTAAAATATGATTCTAATATTTGACTTATTGCAGCAAAATTAGATTGGCAATATATTCCATATGTCTTATTCGGTTCTAATATTTCTAATAATAAATCATAAATTTTATCAATATCTTTAATTCTAATTATGTACCTAAACTTTTCGAATATTTTTTCAGTGTCTACTTTATTTATTGATGCTTTTTTTATTATTATTTGTCTTTTTTCGATATTTAAACATTTATCATCATCAACTATCCAAAATTGTTGATTGCTGCTAAGTTGGAAGTGTTGGGTCATGATACTCTGGTTATCATTTTCTTCTTCTATTTCTGGTAATTGTAGATCTATCTCTGAATGAATTTCATTATTATTTTCCGTGCCTTTTTGAAGTAAATTTTCTATAAATGTTTCATAATTAGGAGATGATGCATCTGGTATATGGATTTCTGTTGGTTCTGTTTCCATTGATTCTTCTTCAAAATGATTGATATCATTTCGTCGAGAGAGTGCATCAGCAACATAATTACTTTTTCCATCCTTTAGTAATTTTGTGACTTCGATATTAATTTGTTCCTTGAACTGTTCAGGATATCTATAATTTCTCGTATAGATAGGATTTTCATTATGAGTTATTATTTTATGTTTTATCAAATCAGTAGCTTTTAAGTTTTCATTATTTCTTTTAATAATTTCACCGTTATCGGCTATTATTTGAATTAACTTATTTTTAACTTCGTTATTTAGATGCTCATGTCTAATAACATTCTTAATTTCTAGTTTATTATTCATTAAGTGACATTCATTGGTTTTCTTATAGTTAGAATGATTAAATTTAAATACGGTATCACCGATTATTATGTGATCGTCTAAAATTTTAAATCTTTCATTGTTTCGTAACCTAATATACTAAGAAATCTAATTTAGTCTTAATACCTAAAGAGCATTGCATATCTAATTCTACTTTATATTGGCCCTCACCTATTCCTGTAGGAGTAGAAATTGAGAATGGTTGGTCAATAAGTTTTAAATTAAAAAGTTCAACTATTCTCGGGTGGACATAATTTTAGATGCTCCCGAATCAATAAGCCATATCTTATGGTTGAAATCTTTTTATACTAGGAAGTTTTGTGGTATCTATATATACTACTACCAGATCTGCAATTCTGTAATTGTTGGGGTTATAATAAAAGAGAGGTATTGGTTTTTGATTAGTGAAAAAATTGATAAACTACGGTTGAAAAAAAGCTCCACTTTTTCAGGTCTGTTTTTTCTTACCTGTATATAAGTAACTAAGTCTCTACGTTTTTCTAATCTACTAAAAGCGAAAATCTGGGTTCTGAATGAGAGGCTGCAAAGCCGTATTACTGCAGCTGAAATTAAATTTCTTGGAAGTATTGCAGGTAGGGTTGCCATCTGTCCGGCTTTAGCCGAACATGTCCGGCTTTTTATGGCCGTGTCCGGCCAAATATTTGTTATCCGGCATTAGTTAGGCTTTTTCGTCTTCTCGTTGAAAGTAGCAATATTTAGGAGAGGCGAGGCGGAAATGCGACTGTGTTCAGATCTTGGAAAATCCAATCTGGGTTCTGAATGAGAGGCTGCAAAGCCTACTGCTGAAATTAAATTTCTTGGAAGTTTTTGACTAATTTAGTAAACGTCTTTTGACCAATGGCAGGAAATTTTCATAAAATACCTTTTTTAAAAAACTTTTTCGGCAGGTTTTCATAAAATATTTTAAAAAACTTTCGGCACATAAAAACTGGACCGCTGATTTTAGATCATTTCATAATGAAGAATTTAATTCCGAACTACTAAAATTGGCTGAATGCTATTTTGCGATTCCAGGCCATAACGCCAACGTTGAAAGAGCAAACAGAAACAATTGGACAGATGATGATCATATTATGCGATTTAAAATAACATGTTCAGAATTTTATGATATGATTTCTAAGGAAAACGACGTTTTGCATAAAGCAAGTGAAAAAGCAAAATACAACTAAGAATTTATCGATTTTTATTATTTTTAGAAACATTTGAGATTTCTTTATAATTGGCTTTTAAATTTTAATCTTTTTATTTTCTCCTTAGAATTTTAGTTTATTGCTAAAGTGGAGCTGTGATTTATTTATTTTTGTTTTTGTGTTATATTAGTGAAGTCTATAGAAGACTGAAAATGTTTCAGGTCGTTATTAATTTTAATGTCATACATAAATATCAAAAGATTAAGAATGGGACAATAAACAAGTGGTTAATGTTATAACTAAAAACTTAAACCTGTAATATAAATTATGTAAAATAGCTTTGATTAATTAAAAATTATATGTGACTTATCTTGACAGACGTTTTTATTATTAAAGTTAGTACTAACTTTAAAAACGTACATCCGGCTTTATAAAAGGTAAGTTTGTCTTTTAAACATAATGTCCGGCTTTTGTGGCAAATGCCCGGCTTAATACAGCGCCAAGTCGGGCTTTTGTATTTCAGGAGATGGCAACCCTAATTGCAGGGAAGGCACGCAGAGACTGTGTGCGACAGGATTAGGGAGGACCTGAAGATCTGTCCGGTGAGGGAGGCTCTGGAGAAGAGACAGCTGAGGTGGTACGGACATGTCTGGCCGTATGGACAACCACAGAGAATCCATAAATATATGGAAGAGAAGGCGGTGGGAAAAAACCAAAAGGAAGACCAAGAACCTCATATATCCAACAGATAGAAGGGATAGGAGGCGCTCTAGCTTTGTGGTGTTGCTTGGATCGAAAATTTGTCGACAGTTTCCTTATCAGAAGTAGTAGATTATAGATAGTCATCATCTACTGAATGCTTTTTTAATGAGATTTGCTAGTCAGTATGATTCTGCAGGGAAAGGAGGTATTGAAACAGAAGGAATTTAAATGTGGACAGAGATGGAGCATTACGGATATTACAGGGTAGTGAATTCCACAAGGAAGTAGCACGGGAAATGAAGGAGTGGTCAAATGATGTACTCTTATGGGAAGAAGTATACAGGTCTGAGGAGCGAGATCTTGTAGTGCGGGAGGAGACCGAGGATCAGAACTGGAAGATGTTATAGATGTGGGAGGGATTCCAAGAATTATTAGCTTGATAGAGGAAGCTAGGAAGTAATTTCTGCGGGATGAAGGATAAAGCCATTTTAACTCTGTAAACAGATTTGGAGTGTGGGAGGCTTTTGGAACCCTAAAGATAAACCTAACGAAGCAGTTCATTAGTCTTCTTAGCACACCCTCGAGTAACGTCGTCAACCCACCACTACACAGCTATAGTCAGAACGGGGGAGGACAATGGAAGGAACCAAGATTTGACGAGTAGGTTTCGGGAGGGAATCCTGAGAAGAAAGGAATAGTCTAAGGATGATATAGCCCGTCGAGAGATTTGAGGTTTCCATGAATGAGTTTGGCTGAAGGTAATACTGTTTTTAACTGTGGAGTGGAGTTGAATAGGTTGAGAGTCCATAGTAGTGAAGGGCCGTTCCGACTTAGAAGTGGAATGAGATTTTACGTTCCATTCCACGATTGGAACCAGTTCCCGTTTTCGTTCCACGTCAGTTTGACTAACCTGCTACATACTAGTTAAGGGCCGTTCCGAGTTAAAATACGGTCTGTTCCACTCTTCGTTCCTACGTCAGTTTTACTAACCTGCTACCTATGTACCATGTATTTTCGTTACATACCTTTTTGTGACTTCAATCTGTTAACCTCATCCTTCTATTTTATAATTTAAAAAGTTACAATAATATTAAGAAGGTTTAAATAGCTAAGTATACTTATT
Organism: Euschistus heros; assembly: GCA_003667255.2. NCBI lineage: Eukaryota > Metazoa > Arthropoda > Insecta > Hemiptera > Pentatomidae > Euschistus > Euschistus heros. The sequence goes on from RCWM02000509.1 coordinate 67,635, forward strand.
TAATTTAAAAATGTATACTTTTAAAAATAATTTTTTTCAATCAAGAATTTAATCTTTTAGGGGAGGGGGATAGTTAGCTCAAGTGTAGCGCACAATTGAGCGAAAATTTTCCAACTACATTGGTTGCGAAGAAAAAGGAGTAATCAATTCTTGTGACTGTTCCATTAGCTTTCAAACAAATAGCGAAAAAATCATTTAATTACATAAGCAGTAAAAGCTTGTGTGGTTTATTTCTATGAATCTGATAAAACAAGCCGAACTCTGTCGGTAGAATAGAAAATTTCAAATAAAGCTGTTTATTTTGAAAATGCCCATGCGCGAGGTGTTGGAGTAATGGAGAGGGGGAGGAAATCAACAGCGGCAGGATCATCGCTACAAAGCAGTCTGAACAACCTTGGGTAGAACGAAACTAGAAGTGCAATGCAGGTGGGACGAGAAACTTGGGCGATTGGTTTCGTTTCAAACCGAATTCCAAAGCTGAAACCAGTTCCACGTTCCGTTCCACTCAGAACGACCCATCACTAGTCCATATACAGGATCGGGAGGTGGGGAAGGGATCTCAAACAGGTATTAGAACCTACGTTTTTTCAACATTTAATTTTAGTTTGTTATCGGATGCCCACTTGCAAATGCTAAGAATATGTTGATAATCTGAAAGATAACCTGTCCTCCCCGCCTTATTTGAAGTACATAAGCCCTAACAAACTTCCTTTTGGAGTAAACTACTGAATATTACTTACCTGTAATAAGAGATCGGTTGATAGAGGAATACAGGTGCAGCCCTGGCACCTGAGCTCTCCACAGCCTTGATATAGGAGGCCGCGATGTATGATACCGAGGAGTCGTACTCTTGTGCAAGAACTCCGATGATCGGCCTATCTGTGCATTTCGCCACCTGGCACAAGAAAAAAGTTAAAATATATTGTTCATCGTAGAATAGAATAGAACAGAAAATAAACTTTATTATGGAACTATGTCCCTAAGAATAAAATAATGAAATTTTTTCATTTTTTTTTTATATGCATTTATTGAAATTTACCACTATACAGAATATTAGGTTGATGCAAAAATAAGCAGGTTTTTGGTATTCGGTAAAAACAAGCCACAATTTAACTTCTATAAAATATATTTAATCAAAATAACTTCCATTACAATTTATACATTTGTGCCAACGCATAATTAATGCTTTAACCCCAGAAGAGTAAAAAGTAGAGTCTCTGGAATCAACAAACTCTCGAAATGCATTTTCAATGTCTTTCTGGGATTTGAACTGCTTCTCGCGCAGAAAGTTGTCCAGATGTTTAAGAAAGTAAAAATCTGTAGGTGAGAGATCGGGTGAGTATGGAGGATGTGGTAAAGTCTCGTAACCCAACTCATGAAGACGTTTAATTGTCTGCCGTGCGACATGTGAACGGGCGTTGTTGTGAAGAAGGATTGGCCCTTTCCGATTAACTAATGCTGCACACAAACGACGCAGTTTCTGGTTCATCTCATTAATTTCATTACAGTACTTTTCAGCAGTGATAGTTTCACCCGGATTGAGGAACGTGTAATGAATGACGCCTGCAGATGACCACTAAACAGTGACCATAGTTTTTTTTTGGGGGTGTAAGCTTGGCTTTGGAAAATGTTCTGGTTTTTCGGAATTATCCAGCCACTGTTTGATACGCTTCCTATTGTCGTACAATATCCATTTTTCATCGCACGTTACTATACGACTGAGAAATGGATCATTTTTGTTGCGTAACGAAAGCATAGAAGAGATTTCATACCTCCGACCCTTTTGGTGGTCGTTCAGTTCATGAGGCACCCACTTGGCGAGCTTCTTTGTTTTTCCAATTGCCTTGAGATGGCCTACGATTGTTGACTGATCCACATCGAGATCATCCGCTATTTCTCGAGTAGTTTTGGTGGGGTCAGCTTCAACTATTGCCTTTAACTGGTCGTTGTCAATAGCAGAGTGACGGCCACCACCTTCTTTGTTTGAAAGGTCAAAGTTTCCACTACGGAATTTTTGAAATCATCGCTGCACTGTAGATTCATTAATGGTACCTGGCCCCCAAACTTCATTAATATTTTGAGCCGTTTGCGCAGCACTTCGACCGAGTTTGAACTCATACAAGTAAATTTGCCAAAAATCGCTCCTGGACGTCATTTTGTCTGGAGGCACTGAATGGACTGAATCAAATGTTAAAAAAAAAGGATTATATAGGAAAGTAAGCGAAATAAATAGGCTTTACAATGGTGTGTGTAACTTAGCATTGCGGATTAGTTTTGTTTACACAATTGGAATTAATAATGAAACGGAAACAAAATCTCGCATTATTTTTGCATCAACCTAATATATACATCAAGTAAATGTACTGATAACGATCACAATAATATGTCAAAACTTGAAAAGAACTACTCATCAGTAGCACTTCAATAAATATTTTACACTAGAAGGTCTATAGGATATCTTCTTTTCAGACGCCCGGAGGATTATCAGGAATGGAGTGGTAAGCAAGTTGAGAAACTAACGGATGGAATGTTTATAGAGCTTACTATGAAAGGATAGGTATCTGGTGTGGGTTAAATCAGCAATATATCGAACATTAAGATCTTTATGGATAAGTTTATTGGTGACAAAGTAAGGTGCTTGAGAATTTTTCGAAGGATTTTGGATTGTAAGGATTGGATACGAGATGAATTGGATGGTTTAGTGGAGCCCCAAAGCTCAACTCCGTACGTCCAAATAGGGCTTATCACAGTCATGTAGATGAGTCTTTTGTTATTTATTGGAAGCTTTGAACGTTTGTCTAGTAAATGTTGGAGTAGTCTGTAACTACGAGCAGTTTCTTGTCGTTTTAGTTTTTTATGTGGATTCCAAGTAAGACGTTTGTCCGAGTGGAGTCCTAGGTAGCGGATCTGTTCAACAGGGATTAGTAGAATACCATTAAAGGATACTGTAGGGCAGGAAGAAGGAAGGTTTACGACGAAGGGTAAAGATTATTTGATGGGATTTCTTTGGATTTATTTTAATTCTCCAATTTCGACACCATTCTTGAATGTTAGTAATATGAGACTGTAGTGATTGGGATGCAATGAAAGGATCATTATTTACTGATAACACACATGTCATCGGCATAAGTGGTGAGGACAGTGGTAGAAAAAATACAGATTTAAAATTTTAATTAAAATAACCACGTGGTTTAACATCACCTTTTAGTGAGATAAACTAAATAAGTATTTTTAAACACTAAAAGTATTATAAGTGCGTATCGAATGTGTTAAAATGTGCCAATATCAAGAAATGATAAATTTTAAAATACAATTTTGATAACTTCTCAATTAGATAAAACATCTCAATTTCAATATCAAATCCATTTACTCCCTTAAAACAATGCCTGTAAGATTAGATATACAATCATAAGAAATAAACATATAATGCTTTATCAATCTCCCAATATCAGTCGTTACATTACTTTCTCTTTATAAAATATTGCAGTTTTCTAGCATAAATAAATAAATTACTAAAACGATTTATAAGTTATGATTTGAATCACTTAGTATAAAAAAAAAAAAAAAAATTTCTTCTGACTGGGAAAAAAAGTCGTTGTGACGGTTGTTTTTTTTTTTGTTTTTTTGTTACGAGTTCATTTGTTTGATTGAATCTTTCAAATCAATTCATTGGTCTGAATGAACAAAGCCACGTTTGAAACCTCTATTTTTAAGTTTAGGCGCTTTTTGAAACACTCTAGCATTGTTGTTGTTGCTCGGGTTGAAAATTGCTAAATGTTACTTGATCAGAAATTAAATGTAAAATATTTTTTATAATATAACATCCGTCGCTAGGACATTCCATTTAGGAGCTATATTGGATGAACGAAAAAAGTCATGTTTTAAGCCGCTGTTTTTTCACAACTTTGTTTATTTCGAATAATCATTAATTGTTATTATAAAAAACAATTTAAAATCATAAAGGTAACCAAAATAATAAATAACATAAGGGCACAGACGTACAGCAGGATTAAAACTGACATGATCTTACTTTATATATATATTATTATTATTAGGCACGATCTGGACCTAAGATAGATCACGTGAAGCTCTTGTGGCTCCTCTCTCCTTACGACGCGCCCAAATGATCTTCATTTTCTCCCCATGTTCTCTCCTCCTATCCTCCGACCAATTCTCCCGGTCCTCCTTTCGTCCGTAAGCATTTCTGTCTAGAGCTTCCTCTGGGTGTGTTTTTGCACTTTTTAGGTCTTTCTTCACTTGTGTGCTCCATGCCATTGTTTTAAGGTTTATTGTTGCCTTCAGGATCTGATGGGTCAGTCTGTGTTCGGGTAGTCAGCTTATGTGTCCATAGAATTTCATTCCGCGTTTCCTTATGTCTGCCTCGATATTTGAAAGTTTCTCTATAGTTTTATTATGTTTGGAGTCTTTAGCCATGCTCAGTCTTCAATGGACCAATAATTTTCCTAATTATTTTTCGTTCTGCCTTCTTGATGTTTTCTAATGCTTGTTTTCTGTTAAGTATCAGGGTTTCAGTTGCGTACAAGGCTGCCAGTTTGATGACAGTGTTGTAGTGTCCGATCTTAGCTTGAATGGATAAGCACTTTTTATTGTAGATTTGATAAGTTCTTTCATAGACTATCCTTTAGTTTCAGTTCCCTGCTTTCTTGTGATCTCTTCTCAAGTCCTGAAGGCTCGAGAATTTCACCTAGATATTTGAAGTGTGGTACTCTTTTAATGATACCGTATTTTGTGATCAGAATCTTGGTTTCCAATTGTGTGCCAAAGAATACTGTTTTCTCAAAAGATATCTGAAGACCCACCTTTTTTGAACATTCCACCAGAGTTTCAACCAAAGTGATTGCTTCATATTCCGTTTCAGTTAATATTGCGAGGTCATCAGCGAAAGCTAGGCAATTAATTTCCACATTTCTTCCAACTTTAATCGGTTTCCAAAATCTTTTCTGTAAAAAATTTTCTCGCCAATCTCTTATGACTTTTTCTAGAACCAGACTGAAGAGGAGTGGCGAAAGACCATCTCCTTGTCTGACCCCTGTTTGAATATCAAAAGGTTCTGAGACCTTTATATATATATATATGGATAAATTTCTTGACTGTTACTATTAAATGTTTAGTAAGGTTCTTGAGGTTCAGTCATAAAATAAAAAAACAACTATTTTGGCGACGTTTCGAGACTATATTGTTCTCATAATCATGCCCTAAATTGAAAAAACAGGTAACAATAAAATTATATAAGTTATACAAGTTATTTCAAAACATAAAGTTAGCTACTGTACAAGTATATAACAACATGTGTTAGAATAATAAAAATATATATAATTACAGAATAAAGAGGAGTATGAAGCTACTTACAATGTTACTATTTGATATGGAATAGACTAACAATTCTAGTACACAACTAACTTAGGGGAGTTTTGAACAGACAGTCATAATTAAAGGTTAATGGGGAAAACCCTATTTCTTAAAAATCAAGTTAAAAAGGAGTGGTTAGGTATTCCCAGAGATGCAGGTACAAAAATATTTCAGTGTAATCTACTAATAAATGGAAGAATGGTTTGTAAGATGCATATAAATGTAAATGTATATTATTGGTCTGTATGTATTACAGGTGTATGTATACACCAGACTTTAGACTCAAAAGGTGAGATGCAATTTCATCATGGGTTAAACCACTAAAAAGCTAACTAAATTCCGCAATTTTTGGACGGCTTCTAGGATGCTCCAGTGGGGAGTGAGGAATTTTCGAAAAATATTACAAATTTAAGTTTTAGTAAATGTTTTGTGTTTTGCGGGTTAAAAGGCCCTCCTATCTGGTTTCAAACTCAAGCTAAAAATCAAAATGTGTTTCGGATTTTAAAATTTTTTTTAATAGGTTTATGTTCATCGAATTTTACATTTATATACATCAAAATAAAGCTGAGGCTCTCCTGTTTCCAGCGATACCAATCAATGAATTGCGCAACAAAGTAATGGCAATTAAGAGAAATGTTACCAATAATCGGTTTAAAAATTTCATTTCTCTCGAAGAGGGTGAAAAAATTATATTTTTTGTTTTCATTAAATAAACGTTTTTCAATGTTTTTAAGGGTGCTTAATAAGAATCTGACGTCGATTTTCGTGTGAAAAAAAATCTATAGAGGTAGTTTGCTTGAATATTTAATTTTTTTTGGAATTTAATTTTTTATTTAATTTAATTTATTTTTTTAGTAATTTAATTAATTATTAGGAGCGGCTATATTTTTCTTTAAATCCGCAATCAAAAATTAACATATTGGTGCAAGAATCATATCGATATCATTTTTTAAACTCGAGATATAAAATAAACTATTTTAATGTTTTTTTTGTTTTTTTTGCTCTGCTTCCAATTTTTCGGAACGGCAAAATAGGTGTCTAATATTTTTTGACCAAAAACCTCCAAAATAATTGCCAACAAGATCTGTGAGAGACTGAGTGTCTCCTCTTGTCATTATAAAACATTGGTTTATATGGGCGCCAAGTATTTATTAAATAACAAATATCATATGGACAAATCAAGACAGCACCGGGTAAATGGAAAATTATCGAGGTCAGTAGAGCCTTGGAATACATCAAATTGTCATGGATTAGGAATATGAATTGGTGTCGCGCAAATCTTACAAATATGGATCCTATCCCTAAAAGAAAAATATTACAAGCAGAACTGCAATACAACGAACGTCACGAGGCAACGAATCAGGAACGCAATACAGCCAAGAGAATTTTTCCTACTACATACCATATTTATATAAAACAATTTTAATTATAATATTATTATCATGAACGGAATGATTTTTAATATATACTATTATATAAAAGGACAAGCCATTTTTCGTTTGTCATCACTAACCACAAAGATTACTGAACCAATCTGGACCAAGTTTTGACCACATCAGTTCAAGGATGATTTAAAAATAATAAAATCTACTAATTTTCTACTAATTCGTTATTACAAAAGCAATAAGAAGTAGATACCTGTGACGTTTAAAAAGGGACCAATAGGTGGCGATCGCCATTCTACTTGTAAGGTTACAAAGGGTACAGTGCTATCTAGAGCCTTGACATTGATAATAAAATTTACTCATTTTCAATTAAAGTTTCGTTAAAAAAAGCTATATGGTATGAAATGTATCAAATTTTAACTACATCATTTTTATAGTTCTAAGTTCTAACAACGAATTAATATCCTTCCGCCATCTTAAAACAGTTAAATCGTTAAATATTTTTAAAAAAGTGTCCTTTTATTCCGCCATCTTAAAACCGTTAACCATTTTTAAACAGTATCCTGGAGGACAACACTGGCGGAAGTTATCCTTCGGATAACTTAAAAAAACCGTTAAAACAGCAATCCTTAAGGACGAAAAAGCAAATTCTAATTGTGGATGGAGAGAGTGGCCAAAGATGTCTTTCGGCCTCGAAAAATCGTCAGATCCTGGCAGATCTGTAAAACAGTGTCCTTAAAAACAGTTAAAACAGCAATCCTTAAGGACGAAAAAGCTAATTCTAGTTGTGGATGGAGAGAGTGGCCAAAGATGTCCTTCGGCCTCGAAAAATCGTCAGATCCTGGCAGATCTGTAAAACAGTGTCCTTAAAAACAGTTAAAACAGCAATCCTTAAGGACGAAAAAGCTAATTCTAATTGTGGATGGAGAGAGTGGCCAAAGATGTCCTTCGGCCTCGAAAAATCGTCAGATCCTGGCAGATCTGTAAAACAGTGTCCTTAAAAACAGTTAAAACAGCAATCCTTAAGGACGAAAAAGCTAATTCTAATTGTGGATGGAGAAAGTGGCCAAGAGTGTCCTTCGGCCTCGAAAAATCGTCAGATCCTGGCAGATCTGTAAAACAGTGTCCTTAAAAACAGTTAAAACAGCAATCCTTAAGGACGAAAAAGCTAATTCTAATTGTGGATGGAGAGAGTGGCCAAAGATGTCCTTCGGCCTCGAAAAATCGTCAGATCCTGGCAGATCTGTAAAACAGTGTCCTTAAAAACAGTTAAAACAGCAATCCTTAAGGACGAAAAAGCTAATTCTACTTGTGGATGGAGAAAGTGGCCAAGAGTGTCCTTCGGCCTCAAAAAATCGTCAGATCCTGGCAGATCTGTATTAGAACACTGTTTTACAGATCTGCCAGGTACATGTACATGATGACAAATAGCAATTCTCAAAATGGAAAAGGGGAAGCAAATAATATCGAGAACAAGATAATTAGAAACTATTGATGAATAGTACAATGACGTAATCTTTCTTTCTAAATCAAACTTTTTTTTTTTGGTCAACTTTTTTTGTGTGTGTATATGTTCTGATACGTTTACCAGTTGTTTTAAGTATCAAATCCATTTTAATGTAATCTTTCACTGCTTTTAAGCCTATTTAAGTTGATTATTCAGCTGCTAGAATAAATATTGAAGCGAAACATAATAGCAGCAATAAAAATTTAAATGTACAATGTACAATATGAGTGCCAGAAACGAGGTTTACCACACTGTCATATACTTTTATGGATAGAAATTAAAATCCAACCAGATAAAATAAATAAAATTATTTCTGCCGAGGTACGCATGATGATATAGAAGGATCAATACAATTAGGATTGATGAATTAAATGCCACTTCTATTGAGATTATTTTATTTGAAAACTAGTTTCGAATGCTAAACATTCATCTTCAGTTCTAAAACATAAAACATTTCACTAGAAATAATAAATCACTAGAAATAATAAAAAAAAAAAATAATAATAATAAAATCGTTTAAAACCGATCCAGATTTTTGTTTAAATGATCAGATTAACATATCCAATAGCCCCATTTTAAATTTGTTTCCCATAGGAACGAAAAAACCCAATGAGTCATAAGGGAAACCCCGTTGTAAATCTAAAACTTAACCTACCTGCCCCAGTTTTACCTCTCACAAATTCAGTGTTTTAGTTACCTCGAAGGTGAGTGCCTATGCTTGATTTCTTGTCTTATCTTTTTTGAAAACCTTAGTATATTTAATCTATGTAACATAGTACTGATGTGTTGAAAATTTTATTGTATGTTTTAGAATTGAAGATGAATGTTTAGCATTCGAAACTAGTTTTCAAATAAAATAATCTCAATAGAAGTGGCATTTAATTCATCAATCCTAATTATTTCTGCCGAATAAAAATTATTACAAATAAAAATGCCGATCCTTGGCTTTTTGATATTGGTATAAAATTACTGCTATGCGTAAAAATATCATTAAAAATAAAATAATCAATGGCATACTTATATACAAGATACAAATATCGATAAACATATCGATATTTGTATCTTGTATAGCTAAGAGCTTTTGTGACATGGATATGTATTTTGGCTTGGGGTTTATATTTTTCTTGTGTGACGTTTTTTTTACCCACAAAATGTGAAACCTTTTTTTCACACCCAAACATGTAATATTTTGAGGCGCTCTTCCTCTGTTGGTGTTGCTCGAATCACAAATCCTTAAAATTTTCCTGATCAGAAATTTAATGGAGAATAGTTTTAGTAATATAACCTTTATTACTAGGCCTTACCATTTAGTAGCTATATTTCGAATTACAATTTTTATTTAATTTATTTTCATTGTACATGTATGAACGGATTCATTGTTATTAATATTATCCTTGAGAAAGGCAGCTTGTATTATACAGGGTGTCCCGAATTTAAATAGCAAAACTTCAGGAGCTTATAGGGGACCTAAAAACTAAAACAAAAAGTCCTTTAGAGATTTGCTCGTTTCCGTTTAGTTTTAGAGAAAATCGCAAAAAAACAAACAAAATAAAAATGTTATATAGCGATTATCACCTTTCAAAGTTCGTCAGGCTAGGCAGTGAGATATGTAAACACTCAATGTTATCCTTTACATTCTTTTATTTGTTTACATTTTGGCTTCCTTGTAGGATTATAATTCCTAAATCAGTCTTCAGTCAGTTACTCAGATGTGTGAATAGCATCAGCCACAATGCCGTATACATATTCTAATGTTGAATACGCTGATATGATTTTTGTGTATGGTTTCTGTAACGGTAATGCTTTAGAAGTGGTGCGGGAGTATGCGCGCCGATTTCCAAATAGAAGAGTGCCTAATCGAAGAGTCTTTTCGTTAACTTTTAATAGACTACGAGAGACTGGGTCATTCTTAATACGTAATGAAGGCGATCAATTACAGGCAGCAATAAGAGCAAATTATTGGAAATGAAATTGTGTCCAACGCCACTTCGATAACAATCCTGAGACTAGCATCCGAAGAGCATCTGCTGCATTAGCAATATCGCGGCAAGCAATATGGCGAACATTGAAAGGTGATAATCGCTACCCATACCATCTTCAAAAAGTTCAGAATTTATTATTATAGATTAAATTAAGAGATTGAATTTTAGTAACTGGTTTCTTGACAAAATTCGCGATGATAATTTATTTCCATTAAAAATTATATGGACCGATGAAGCTACCTTTACAAGAGGAGGAATTGTTAATCAAAGAAATTATCATGTATGGGCTCTTGAAAATCCCAGAGCTATTAGAGAGAATAGGTTTCAGCATGAATTTGCTATTAACGTTTGGCTTGGAATTTGGAACGGATTACTGGTGTGGCCATATTTTTTACCTGGAAGATTGAATGGTATCACATTTACACATTTTTTGGAGAACGACTTTTCTAATTATTTAGATGACATTCTCTTACAGCAGCTGATTGAAATGTGGTTCCAACTCGATGGATGTCCAGCTCATTATAGCAGAGTTGCTCGAGCTTGGCTGGATATAAATTATCCACAACGATGGATTGGACGTGGAGGAGTAGTACCTTGGCCACCCAGATCACCTGATATGACACCCATGGATTTCTTCGTATGGGGAACCTTGAAGCAGAAAGTTTATTCGGTGTCAATCAACTCAAGAGAGCAATTAAGAGACCGAATCATAGATGCAGTGCACCAAATATCATCAGAACAATGTTTAGCTGCAATTTATCAAGCGAGTGCTAGGTGTAATGCTTGCATTGGTACAAAAGGACAACATTTTGAGCAATATTTACATCAAGAAGAACATGACATAAATATAAATGTAAATAAATAAGTATAAAAATGAAAACTTGTTTTGTTTTTTTTTTTTGCGATTTTCTCTAAAACTAAGCAAAAACGAGCAAATCTCTAAAGGACTTTTTGTCTTAGTTTTTCGGTCCCCTATAAGTTCCTGAAGTTTTGCCGTTTAAATTCGGGACACCCTGTATAAACGGACAAGCCATTTTTGGTTTGTGATCACTAACCAAGAAAACTACTGAACCGATCTGTACTTTTCTGTAACAAATTTAGCAAAATCATCTCACAGTTCTGGGAAGGTTTAGCAATAATAAAAATTTAAATGCAGAGTGTTGAGTGTCATAAATTAGTTAGTTTGATATACTGCCTTTTACTTTTATCGTTAGAAGTTAAAATCCAACATAAAATTTTGTCTTCCGAATAGAAATTATTACCAATACATAATGGCGATACTTTGCTTTTTGAAATTGGCTGTAAAAATATGATTGGGCCTTTGGTTATAAGAACTTTTGTATCCGCAAGAGTTTTTTAATAGTCTCTGCACATCTGAACTACCAACTCATACATTAAAATTAAAAATTGGATATCCAATATTCCTTTTACGTAATCTTCAAAGACCTAATTTGTGCAATGGTACCTGGTAAAAATTACTGATACGCGTGAAAATATCATTGAATAAATAATGCTCATTTGTATACTTCAATACAAGATTTTTATCGATGAAAAAAATAAAAAATCAACTATTAGTTAATTTTATTATAATTAGTTTAATTATTATTTAAGTTCTTTACTTCTAAGAGCGGTCGAAGCCGCGAAGGGAAATGCTGGCTTAATATATAATCTGTAGTAGGGTAGCATGAATTGAATTTTAACAGGGCTCATGATGTTTAGCAAAAATGATTTTTCTTTTTTTTTTTTTTTTATTACTAATGATGAATTTTTAACATTGGAATTTAATTTTCGAATTTAAAAAAATCCAATAGAAGGGTCATTTCATGTGATAACCAATTCTACATAAAATGTGGACCTTGACCTCTCCGATTTTTATGATTTTTTGTAAAGAAGATGTACTTACCAAGACTAGCAAAAATGTAAAATATTACATTTTTCTGACCTTTTGTTTTTGAGTTATAAGCATTTAAAAATTCAAAAAACTACTGTTTTCGGGGCCCTCACTCACAAGGACTACAACAACGGATTAGAGATGTGTTCTGGGATTGAAGAATATAACAAAAATTGTAAATACCTAACAATCAAATATAATATGTGGTTCTGTCTGTATATAATGTAAATATTAATTTGTAGTAAATTATTATTACTGTATTTTAAATAAAGAAACACTTCAATAAATAATTCACTATCATTACTTTGCTTATCCTTATATTTATTGGCAATTCAAAGTAGTATAAACGCGAGTGCAGCGCGGCGGGAGTACCAACTTAGGTTTCAGATATTTCGATAGTGTTTTCCTAACGTTTATCTGAAACAGGTTCCGTTCATAAGTTACGTCAAGAATTGGGACAAGTTCCTCATGATGTTGAACTCGAAGAGGAAATTATTGATATAGTAAATGAAAATCCCAGTGTTTCATCAAGAGACTTGGCCCGTGAAATTGGTATCTCCCAAAGGTCAGTTATCAACATTTTGCACCGAGAACATTTTCACCCATATCCTTTCCCACAAGTACAAGGGCTAGAACCTAATGATCATGTACATAGAATACAATTTTGCCGCTGGCTTTTAATAGAGACATTCAAGAACACCAGTTTCTGAGGAAATTTTATGGACAGATGAGTCTCTTTTTACAAGGGAAGGAATTTTTAACGTCCACAACCGGCACTACTGGGCAGCTGAAAACCCACATATGGTTCAAGAAGCATCTTTCCAGCATCGTTTTAACAGTGGAATGTGTGGCTGGGATAATAGGGGACCGACTCATTGGGCCACATTTTTTGCCCAGCAGATTGAATGGAGAAAGTTATTTGGATTTTTTCACGACATTCCACTTGATGTTCAGCAAAACATAATATTCCAACACGATGGTGCTCCTCCACATCATTCGGCAGCAGTACGGGAATGGCTGAACCAACGATATTCGACCTGGATAGGTAGAAATGGTGTGATACATTGGCCAGCTAGGTCACCTGACTTAGCTCCAATGGACTTTTATGTGTGGGGCTACATAAAAAGCGAGGTATATGCCAGAGAAGTGACCAGCATTGAGGTCCTAAAGACGAGAATTCTGGAGGCCGGAGCCAAATTGCAACAGCGTCTGACTTTAGCAGTGACCGTAGGGGCTGTGAGAAAGAGAGCAAGAAGCTGCATTCGAAATAATGGAGGACATTTTGAAAATTTAATAAAATAACGGACTCTGGCGGCGCTTTATTGACAGTGATTCTTTTATTTTCAAATTAACAAATTTTTTCTTTGCTTTTTATTCTAATGAAGTGTTTCTTTTATTTAAAATACAGATTTTCATCAAGCGATTATCATAATGTCTTATTTACCAAAGTACCTGATTTGTATGCTAAATGAGAACACCATGTTTTTTCGGTTTCAAAAGTAAATTTCTCCATGAAATTAAAACAAAATCATTACTTTTAACATATCATTTGAAAGCTTATTAAATTTGCAAGTTTTTTGAGAGCTTTGCAGTTTTGTGGATTGTTTTTATGAAAAGCAGTGAGCGCTGAAGTATTATAAGAAATTGTAACTTCCCTAAATTAGGTGAAGATAAAGATATTTTTTAGGTCCCAAGTTTGTAAAATTCAAGGTTAAATTACTCCGATCTTATAGGAAATTTATTGCTAAATCCGAAAATGTGATCAATATTTGAAAAATATTTAAACAAAATGGAGATATTACAGCTTTTATCGTAAAAAACATGCTTTCCTCCAAAAAATCGTTTATTTACCATATATCTGCAACGGATTGGAATAGAAAGGTGAGGTCTGCGGCATTTGGCTACACTTTTGATCTAGTTTCACCCAATTTTTTTTTTACGCTAAGAGATACTCACCCTGTATATATATATATATATATATATATATAATATATATATATATATATATATATATATATATATTATATATATATATATATATATATATATATATATATATATATATATATTTGCTTTATTGATATCTATATATACATACGTTTCCTAAGTTTTGAGGATGCTGAAATGGAATTCTAGGGCTAAAAACATTTTCAATCATATTTTACAGTGTAAAAGCGAAAATGTTTCAAGTGAAGTGCATTCAATATATTTTTTTTCCTAAGGACCGACATCGGATTCGAATTCAGCATTCCAAAGAACCCTTAAATACGAAATTTCATCCAAATAGAAAAATAAAAATTCGTAAGCTTCAAAATTTGCCTGGTAACTTTTGTTTAAGTTGACAAAAACATGAATTACGTTTAAACGGTTAAACTTATCAACTTTATTTTTTTTACACGAAATATAAGGTGGTAATACGCTTGAAATGTCTTTGGTTTCATCATCCTATCTGGTTTAAAACTCAAGCTAAAAATCAAAATGTGTTTCGGATTTTTCAATTTTTTTAATAGGTTTATGTTCATCGAATTTTACATTTATATACTTCAAAAGAAAGCTGAGGCTCTCCTCTTTCCAGCTATACTAACTGTGTGACAAAGTAATGGTGATTTAAAGGTATGTAACCAATAATCGGTTTAAAAATTTCATTTTCCTCGAAGAGCGTGAAAAAAATGATATTTTTTTATTTTGTTGAATAAGCGTTTTTCAATGTTTTTTAGGATGCTGCATTAGAATCTGACGTTAATTTTTGTGTGAAAAAATCTATAGACGTAGTTTGCTTGAAAATCTAATAATATTTTTAGAATTTAATTAACCTAAACCAAAATCTATGGAGTGGCTGTATTTTTCCTTAAATCCGCAATCAAAACTAAACATCTTGGTGCAAGAATCATGTCGATATCATTTTTTAAACTCGAGATATAAAATAAATTAGTTTAATGCTATTTTTTTATTTTTTTTCTCGGCTTCTAGGGCCCATTGGTCGGAACGGCAAAATACGTGTCTAATATTTTTTGACCAGGAACCTCCAAAAAAATAGCCAACAAGATCCGTGAGAGACTGAATGTGTCCTCCTCCCCTTGTGAGTATATTCAAAATTACGCCATTCAAAAACTAATGCTTCTAGATATCTAAAATCTGCGGCATTCCTTTCCATTTGAAATTCCCTTTAATTTGATATATCATTTCATGTATTTTACGTTCATTTTGAATTTTTTTCGAAACGTCCAAGAACAGTTTTCGTAATTCCCAAAATACGTACCCTATGATTTTTTCGAGAAAAAAAAAATATATGGTTTATATTATAACTGACTACGTGTTAGCTAAATTTTTAAATGGGTTCTTGATAAAAAAATATATTTTGCCTTTTTTTTTAAAGGACAGTTAGTCCAGTCAATAAAGGTTTTTCTTCCGAATCTCGTTTAGAGTAGTTGGAATGTAAATATTCTAAAAGTCCTGGAGTTATCGGGCCTGTGAACAGAAAAGTGGGGGAGGCGCGAAAAGTCCCTTCTTTTGGTATAGCGCTCATATCTCGAAAACGGTGAGTCGTATGCAAAACATGACTATTTACTAAATTAATGTTAATTAAATTCTTTTTACTAGTTACATTTTTACTTGTCTTGGTAAGTACAACTTCTGTACCAAAAATCATAGAAATCGAAGATATCAAGGCCCTAGCCATTGGTTGATTTGACATGGAATGACCCAGAAGTAGCAATTAATCCATGAATCCTAATTGTATTGATCATTCTATAACATCATGCGCACTTTAAATCTGCAAAGAAAAATTACAGTTAATTATAAACATAGTAGTGTTATATTTAGTAGGAAATTGTAAAATTAATATATGGGTCGATCTTGATATCTTATCTATGCTAAACAAACATGATGCAATTGTCTGCATTTGTTTGTTTATTATTTAACGTCACTTAATGCTCCTATGGCTGATCGGACGATGCTACGGTGGGAGTCCTAAACTTTGCCTATAGTGTGCCTAGGCAGACGAATGGAAATCCGTTTTGCTTCCTTAGCTCTGATGATGAATGTTTAACATTCATTGCAATGGAAGGGACAATTAATTCAACAATCCTGACTCAACTTTAACCGAGTGAAACTGTACATTTTATACTTACAAAAGGTTAGGTAGTTTTGATTTAAAAAAAAAAAAAAAAAAAAAAAAAATCTGTACTACTTACAACCCATGAAGGGTCTTGGGTTCAGTATTTAGGTAGGCTGTACTGTTTCTAAGCCAACGGTTGTGAAAGGAGGTGATTTGGCCAGAATTCACGCTCAACCGCCAGGTTTTTCCCCAATTAAGGGTACCCACTTTTTAGGAGGCTGGGTGTGCCTCAGGAGGGTCTCCCGACCTCGAATTCGATCCACGGCCGAAATAACAGAAAATAAATTTTCTGCCTTCAGTCGGATTCGAACTCGGGCCCGGGAGCATGGTAGTTAAGTGCCTTACCCACTGAGCTACCGCGCCTCCCGATTTTTTTAATATAATTTTAATTTTGTGCTTGTGTACTAAAATCCAAGGTTTTGGAGTTTGAAGCACCGCCGCACGCTGTTTGGTATCGTCAAATCGTGAAAAATGTCTAAACTCTACGTTTTATAACTACGTTAAACGATTAGTTAAAACTATAATAAAATATGTTAACATTTGATCTGAAAATAAGCTCTGTAGCTTAAACAGAAACTGAAAATCAGGCTTTAAAAGTTTCGGAATTTTCTCAAAAATAGGTGGAAACTGTGATTTTTTTTTATTTCCTAAACAACACCGTCTAGCGCAAATTTCATGAAGAAAATTTTAAAGGTACGTTAATAGGGCGTAAAAAAAAAAAAAAAGGACCGTTTTGTCAAATTCCAGAGTTCAAAAGTCTGTTATTACAAAAGTACTCGCGAACTTGCCAGGGAGTGTGGTGTGTGGAAAGTTACTGTTAGTCGCCATCTTCTCTCATTGGGGAAGGTCCAGACCTCGTACCTTCGGATTACTACTTGTTTCGATCCATGGCCCATTTTCTTCAAGGGAAAAAATTTGATACTTTTCCGGAAGCTATCCAAGAGTTCTTTGACAGCCATCCCAAGGAATGATATCAGCGTGGCATCGAGCCATTGGCTAGCATATGGGTAATGACGGTAGGTAGCAATGGACCACTGTTTGAGTATCAATTGTATTTTATATCAAAGAAATAATAATACAAATATTTGTTTAAGAAACGGTCATCTTTTTTTATTCACCCCATTATTTCTCTATAAACCTGATACAGTTTTAATGTTTGTACGGCTAATGCTTTTGTTTATAAATAGCTGGCTAAAAATTATTTGAATTGAACATATAGGTCCAGTGAAATTGTTGTTTTGATTTTTTTTCGTTTATTTTTAATGTAGTCAATTTATTTTATGCACTAAAATCCACGTTTTGGGCCTTGCCTCACAGCTGCGCTCTATTTGGTAGTGTCAAATAACTATTTCCGTAACTTGATGAGAAAATTACGAAAATTTGAAAGCACCGTTTCAGTAATAGAGCTAATTTTTAGCTGCAACAGTTGCAAATTTAGTATTTTTAAAAATAACAAGCTTACACCGTCGTTTTAATATATTGGGGAAAGGTAAAAAGTTTGACATTTTTTACGGTACCAAATAGCGTCTACGTCACAAGGTCCAAAACTTTGATTTTGTACAAAACAACTACACTAACAACAGGTTTTTTTTGCATACCAAATTGTAAAATTTTAGTGTACCAAATAGAAACATTAAAACTAGCCATTAAAATCGATTATTATGAATTTTTTCGAGTCGTTATTTTGTACATATAAAATAATAAATAAAAAAACTCCGCCATTTTTTAAAAATGCCTGTAGCTTAGTTACAGGATAAGCTAACTGAGCTCATTTTCTGCCGAATATGATAGAAAATTTAACCTAGTTTCATTTTAAAAATAATTAGTTTTTCTTTAAAATTAACTGTTCAGGAGAAATTTTTGTGAAACGTATGGCGAATGTTTTGCAGCTCTGACGCTCTACACATATAAACACTAACAACATATCAAAAACTCAGATCTACCCGAACTTTTGCATACCGAAAAGCATTATTTTTCTGGGCTACAAGTTGATTTGTTCATATTTCCTTATTATTGATAATTGTGACATGCTATTTTCGACAGATCTGCTTGACTATTACCAGAACAGAAGACTGATCTATGCTAAACCAAAGCCATCTACATACATACGTCTATTATAAACACAGGTAAATTAACTTGTAAGATAAAATTAAACTCCAGCTGATTTTTAAAACAGCTGATATTTAGACAAATCTATTAGCGTTTTGATTTATACAGTGATATTACTTTAAGAACAAACTAAATTCTTTAATATATCAAGGAAGGCGCGAAAAGTCCCTTCTTTTGGTATAGCGCTCATATCTCGAAAACGGTGCGTCGTATGAATACAGAACTATTTACTAAAGTATTGTAAATTAAATTCTCTACATCTTTTTTTATATACACATTTTTCATAATCTTTACCGTTTCCGAGATATATGCTTGGAAAGTGTGAAATTTTACTAAAAAATTGATTTCACCTCACGTTTTCTGGTAAACTTCCCTCCATATCTTCTAAAAAGTTCATCCTACGACAAAACTCTTCATAAATAATATTGCAGAACATTATTTTTTTTTTTTTTTTAATATACATATATATGCCCATTTATCTTCAACCAGTCAAAAGTTACTTAAATTTTAACTTTTCTTGGTAAAATATACCAAATGTCCTTCACATTTGCCGAGGGTATATCTCTGAAAAGGTAAAGAATATGAAAAATAAGTATATAACAAAAGATGTAGAGAATTAAATTAACAGTAATTTAGTAAATAGTCATGTTTTGCATACGACGCACCGTTTTCGAGATATGAGCGCGAAACCAAAAATAGGGACCTTTCGCCCCCCCCCCTTCCTGTTCCCAGTCCCGAAAACTCCAGGACTTTTAGTATGTTTACTTTCTAACTACCTTGAACATTTTTCCGAAGAAGAACTTTGGATTACAGAAAACGCACTCTACACCCTTTTTCAGGCCTTCATTGACTGGACTATAAACCAAAGCTATATATATAAAAACGTCTATTATAAACACAGATAAATTAACTTGTTATGTAAAATTATACTCCAGCTGATTTTTAAAACAGCTGATATTCAGACAAATCTATTTCCGTTTTGATTTATATTGTGATATTACTTTAAGAACAAATTAAATTCTTCACTATGTCAAGGATACGACAATATGAGAACTTCAATCTTGCATATCAAAATAAAACTAAGCTTGACAAAAGCCATCTAGATAGAAACGTCTAGTATAAACAAAGATAAATTAACATAAATACATAAATTTTTATTTAATTAACATAAATTAACATAAATAACATAAATAAAATTAAACTCCAGCTGATTTTTAAAACAGCTGATATTTAGAAAAATCTATTTGCATTTTGATTTGTATTGCGATATTACCTAAATTACAAACTAACGCCTTCAATATTTTAAGGATGTGAAAATAGGAACAACTAAACCTTGCTTAGCATAATAAAACTGACATCGTCTACATACATAAGTCGTTTAGAAGATGAATGAACTTGTGAGATAAAACTAGATTTCGGCTGATTTTTTAAACAGATGATATTCAGACAAATCTATTTTCGTTTTGATTCTATGTCAAGGATGATACAATATGAACTCCTTAATCTTGCAGTGGTGTAGAGAACTAATCTACGCCCAACGTAAACATATACATATAGTCTATTGTAAACGCAAATAATTGAACTTGTTAGATAAAATTAAACTTCAGCTGATACTTACAAAAATCTAGTTTTGTTTTTATTCTATCATATACTTTATACTTTAAGAAAAAACTAAATCATTCACTATGTCAAGTATACGACAGTATGAGTACATCAATTCTTTAAGATCATAATAATACTGATCTATGTTAAACCAAAGCTATCTACGTAGATACGATTATTATAAACACAGATAAACTAACTTATTAGATAAAATCAGCTGACAATATACAGAACTACCCTACCTTTTGTTCTGTAAACCCCCCCCCCATTTTTCAGACATACTGGACAATTCCCAGAGCAGAAGAAAACTTATCTATGCTGGACGAAATCAGTCAACATAGATGTGTCTTCTGTTCACACAGCTAAATGAATTTTAAGCTAAAAGTAAACTTCAGCTGATATTTAGAAAAACCTATTTGCGTTTTGATTCTTTTATGATAATCCCTTAAGAACAAACTTCATATTGTAAAGAATCCGCAATATGAACGCCTTAATCTTGCGGTGTAGATTAAAACTGATCTATGCTGACCAAAGCTTTCTGCATAAATAAATATGTGATAGATTCAGATAAATTAACTTGTAAGGTAAAATTAAACTCCAGCTAATTTTTAAAACAGCTCCCTGAAAAATCTTTTTGCGTTTTGATTCTAACATGAGATTATTTCAAGAACATGTAGATATACCTTTACTATATCAAGGATACGACAATAAGAGAACTTTAATCTTGCAGATCAGAATGGCTAAACCAAAGCCAACTATATAGGTAGATACGACTTTTATAAACACTGATAAATTAACAGGGTAGATAACATTAAACTCCAGCTGATTTTTCAAATTATTTGCGTTTTGATTTGTATTGTGATATTACCTGAATTACAAACTAAATCCTTCTGTGAGTTCAAAAAATTCAAATCTGTGAGTTACAAGTCAAAATGTCCCCTTGTTAGAAAAATTTTCGTTTTGATTTCTATCATGATATTACTTCAAGAAGAAACTAAATCCTTGACTATGTCAAGGATGCGAAAATATGAATTCCTTAATCTAGCAGTGCAGTATAGAACTAATCTATGCCCAACGTATAAGAGATAAGTCTATTGTAAAAGCAAATAAATGAATTTGTTAGATAAAATTAAACTGCAGCTGACATTTAGACAAATCTTTTTCCGTTTTGATTTCTATTGTGATATTACTTTAAGAAAATACTAAATCCTTTACTATGTCAAGGTTACGAAAACATGAACAACTTTACCTTGCTTAGTAGAACGAAATTAATATCGCCCACATAGATATCGTTTTCATAAGATCAATGAACTTCTGAGGTAAAATAAGATTTCAGCTGATTTTTAAAACTGCTGATACTTATAAAAATATATTTGCTTTTTCATTCTATCAGGATATTACTTTAAGAACAAAACTATGTCAAGGGTACGAAAATATGAGAACTTCAATCTTGTAGATTAGAACAAAACTGATCTATGCTTGACGAAAGCCATCTAGATAGATATGTCTATTATAAACACAGATAAATTAACTTGGTAGATAAAATTAAACTCCAACTGATATTTCCGTTTTGATTTCTGTTGGGATATTGCTTGAAGAACAAACCAAATCCTTCAATATGCTCTTGCAGTGCTGTAGAGGACTAATCTATGCCCAATGAATACTTATATAAGTTTATTATAAACGTAAATAAATTAACTTATTGTTATATAAAATTAAACTCCAGCTGATTTTTAAAACGGCTGATACTTATAAAAATCTATTTAGGAACTTTTTTAAACTAAAAACTAATATCATTTTTAGATTCCTCATCTCAAAAACCACATGGAAACCAAATTTCGTCATAATTTTTTTATCCCTAAACTTTGTAGAATTTTAGAAGGAGACAGTCAATTTATGAAAAAATCTTAAATAATTTGCGCTATCTCACATATTTCGCTACCGATTGAAATGAAACAAAATTTTAAGGTCATCTAGAAACCCTAAAACTGCATAGTTTAGTTCAAATCCGGAGGTCGCAGGATTTCTCCTTATTGAGATATCTCAGGTTATAGTTGCCCTCGGAATGTTTTATTCTCATCGGTTTTTGTACACTAAAATCTAGAGTAAACCCAATTTTTTATGAATAAAAAGCAGAATGTATGCTGATTCTTTTGATGCTATTACTATTGTAATTGTAACTTCACAATTTAACGTCCTTAAAAGGGGTAAAAAATCAATATTTTTTGATTTTATTAAAATTTCACGCATAAAGGTTTTTTTGTACGCTAAATCGAGATTTGAGATCAGTTTTTCATAAAAAAAAAAAAAAAAAAAAAAAAAAAAAAAAAAAAAAAAAAAAAAAAAAAAATGTACAGATTTAAAGCGGATTTCATAGGAATTTTATCATTATTTTAGTGTTTTTAAGCACTCTTAAGCCGGGTCGCGTCTTGAGCATAACGAAAGTATTTTTATTTCAAATATCATACAAAACTAAAATTTAACGTGAAAGAATCATTTCTCTATCTTAACTGAGAGCTGAGAAAAAATAAAACGTGATTTTCATTTTTTTTTTTTTTTTTTTTCTCCCAATTCTCATTGGCGGCTATAACTTTAGTTTTGCACTCTTTTGCACAAAAAAATTGTGTTTTTATTCTATCATGATATTACTTTAAGAACAATCTAAATCCAATGTCAAGGATGCCAAAATATGAACTCCTTAATCTAGCAGTGCAGTAGAGAACTAATCTATGCCCAACGTTTACATATATAAGTTTATTATTAACGCAAAAAATGAACTTGTTAGATAAAATTAAACTTCAGCTGGTTTTTAAAACAGCTGATACTTATAAAAAAAAATTCGCGTTTTCATTCTATCATTATATTACTTTAAGGAAAAAATAAATCATTCACTATGTCAAGTATACGACATTATGAGTACATCAATTCTTGAAGATCAGAATACAACTGATCTATGTTAAACCAAAGCCATCTAGAAAGAAACGTCTATTATAAACACAGGTAAATTAACTTGTTAGATAAAATTAAACTCCGCCTTATTTTTAAAGCTGATACTTAGAAAAATTTGTGTTTTTATTCCATCATGATATTACTTCAAGAAAAAATTAAATCCTTCACTATTTCAAGGATACGACAGTTTCTACAAATCCAGCAGATCAAAATAATAATAATAAATAACTAGAAATAATAACATCGTTTAAAACCGATCCAGATTTTTGTTTAAATGATCAGATTAACATATCCAATAGCCCCATTTAAAATTTGTTTCCCATAGGAACGGAAAAATCCAATGAGTCATGAGGGTAACCCCATTATAAATCAAAAACTTAACCTACCTGCCCCCCTTTTACTTCTCACGAATTCAGTGTTTTAGTTACCTCGAAGGTGAGTGCCTATGCTTGATTTCTTGTCTTACCTTTTTAAAAAACTTTAGTATATATAATCTATGTAACATAGTACTGATGTGTTGAAAAAATTTTGTATGTTTTAGAACTGAAGATGAATGTTTAGTATTCGAAACTAGTTTTCTCATAAAATAATCACAATAGAATAGAAGGCAATTAATTCATCAATCCTAATTCGAAATGAAATAGTAAGATAAAAGTCAACTTCAGCTGATATTTAGAAAAATCTATTTGCGTTTTGATTCTATTATGATATCTTAAGAACAAATTTCCTTTGCGAAAAATCTTGCGGTGCAGTTTAAAACTCATGTATGCTAAACCAAAGCCATCTACATAGATACGTCTATTATAAACACAGATAAATTAACTTGTTAGATAAAATTAAACTCCAACTCATTTTCAAAAACAGCCGAGATTTAGATATATCTACTTCCGTTTGGTTTCTGTTGTGATTTTACTTGAATAACAAACTAAATCTTTCACTATGTTAAGGATACGAAAATATGAACAAATTAACCTTGCTGATCAGAATAAGACAGATGTCGTTTTCATAAGATAAATGAAATTGTTAGATAAAATTAAACTCTAGCTAGTTTTTAAAACAGCTGATATTTAGACATAAGGCTGTCGGGAAATTACCTGAAGGACGAGCGATATTAGGAGGAGAAAGGAGAGTGTATACCCACTGGCCGGCATCTTAACGACTGACTGACTGACTACCTTATCACACACCACCCACTCTGATTATATAGTCCGTCCTCTACCATCACTCTTCGTCCTAAGAGGATTAGATGGAGAATTTCTCTTATCGAATTTAACGCGTGCATATTGCCAGTAAATTAAAAGGATTTGTATAAAAAACCGAAGTTAATGCATGATTATTTTGCAATATTGTATCATAACTTTGAAATGCCGTTTCAATCTATCAATATAGACTCAGCCATACCTATCCTAAGAAGAAAAACTGAAACTGATGCAAACTTATTTTTTTTTTTTTTTTTATTTTTTTTTTTTTTTAATGAAATAAATAAATTTAAAGACTTGAATTATAATGGGGTGTATAAAAAAAAAAAAAATGACCGTTTCTTAAACAAATATTTGTATTATTATTTCTTTGATATAAAATACAATCAATACTCAAAGTATAGTCCATCGTTCTCTACCGTCATTGCCCATCTGATAGCCAATTTAGTCCAAGCAACGAAGGATTTTCAGAGGACTTAATTCATGTAGAAGCCAATTTTGGCACAGTTGTAGGGGGAGGTGTCCTTAAGTACATACTAAAAGTACTGGGGGATGGGGGTGGAGCTAAGGGTGGGGGGGGGCTCTAAAGGTTTTTTTCATTTTTTCGTTAATAATTCAAAAACTGTTGCCTCTAGCGAAAATATGTTTATGTACTAAATTAATTAACATAAAATTGTTTACAATACAGGTTCTATACATTTTTGTTCTAGGATCAATGCTTAAGAAGATATAGTGGGGGGAATATGGAAAATGAAAAAAAAAAAAACACGTTTTTATTGTTAAAATTTATATATTTATTGTTATCTACCATAATTAACCATCTGCTAGCCAAATGCTCGATGCCACGCTGATACCATTTCTTGGGATGGCAGTCAAAGAACTCCGCAAAATTATCAAGATTTTTCCCTTGAAGAAAATGGGCCATGGATCGGAACAAGTAGTAATCCGAAGGTGCGAGGACTATATCTGAGTTTTTGATATGTTGTTTGTGTTGATATGTGTAGAGCGTCAGAGCTGCAAAACGTTCGCCATACGTTTCACAACAATTTCTGCTAAATAGTCGGCTTTAAAGAAAAACTTGTTATTTTTTAAAATGAAACTAGGTTCGGCGGAAAATGAGCTCTCTCAGCTTATACTGGAACTGTGCTAAAGGCTTTCAAATGTTTGGATTATTTTCAAAAAATGGCGGATATTTTGCGGATATCTATTTGCGTTTTGATTTGTATTGTGATATTACCTGAATTACAAACCAACGCCTTCAACATGATTAGGATGCGAAAATAGGAACAACTAAGCCTTGCTTAGCATAATAAAACTGACATCGTCTACATACATAAGTCGTTTTGAAGATCAATGAACTTGTGAGATAAAATTAGATTTCGGCTGATTTTTAAAAATCAAGTATCAAACTGCTGATACTTATAAAAATCTATTTGCGTTTTGATTCTATGTCAAGGATGCGAAAATATGAACTCCTTAATCTTGCAGTGCAGTAGAGAACTAATCTATGCACAACGTAAACATATACTTACAGTCTATTATAAACGCAAATAATTGAACTTCTTAGATAAAATTAAACTTCTGTTGATGCTTACAAAAACTGATACTTATTTTTTATTTTATTTTTCTATGAAATAAATAAATTTAAAGACTTGAATTATAATGGGGTGTATAAAAAAAAACAATAATTTCACTGGACCAATTATGTTCAATTCAAATAATTTTTAACCAGCTATTTATAAATAAAAGCATTAGCCGTACAAACATTATAACTGTATCAGGTTTATAGTGAAATAATGGGGTGTATAAAATAAAATAAAAAAAACCGTTTCTTAAACAAATATTTGTATTATTATTTCTTTGATATAAAATACAATTAATACTCAAAGTATAGTCCATCGTTATCTACCATCATTAACCATCTGCTAGCCTTCTGCTTTCAAATGTTTGGATTATTTTCAAAAAATGGCGGATATTTTTTTTGTAGTTTTTTTTTTTTTATATGTACTAAATAACGACTCGAAAAAATTTATAATGATCGATTTTAAAAGCTAGTTTGCCATAAATCAAGGGAAATATAGTGTGACAACGGCTAATGTTTCCATTTAGTACAGTAGAATTTCACAATTTGGTATGCAAAAAAAAAAACGCTAACTCTGGATTTTTTTTTTTTTTTTTTTTTTTATGTTGTTAGTGAAGTGGTTTTGTACAAAATCTAAGTTTTGGACGTTGTCATGTAGACGCTGCATGTTTCCGTAAACAACTTCAACCTTTTTTACCTTTCCTCAAAATATCAAATCGACGGTGTAAGCTTGTTATATTTAAAACTACTAAATTTGCAACTGTTGCATCTAAAAATGAGCTCTATTACTTTAACGGTGCTTTCAAATTTTCGTAATTTTCTCATAAAGTGACTGACATAGTTATTTGACACTACCAAATAGAGCGCAATTGAGAGGCAAGGCCTTTGGATTTTAGTGTATAAAATACATTGACTACATTAAAAATAAACGAAAAAAAATCAAAACAACAATTTCACTGGACCTATTATGTTCAATTCAAATAATTTTTAGCCAGCTATTTATAAATAAAAGCATTAGCCGTACAAACATTATAACTTTATCAGGTTTATAGTGAAATAATGGGGTGTATAAAAAAAAAACCGTTTTTGAATCCAATATTTGTATTATTATTTCTTTGATATAAAATAAAATTAATACTCAAAGTGTAGTCCATTGCTACCTACCGTCATTACCCATCTGATAGACAATGGCTCGATGCCACGTTGATACCATTCCTTGGGATGGCTGTCAAAGAACTCTAGTATAGCATTTTCAACTTTATCAAATTATCAAATTTTTTCCCTTGAAGAAAATGGGCCATGGATCGAAACAAGTAGTAATCCGAAGGTGCGAGGTCTGGACTATATGCTGGATAAGGCAGGAGTTCAAACCCATGAAGTTCGGTAAACTTTTCTGCTGATTGTTGAGGAGTAAGTTCGTGAGGGACCAGTCTACAGGTCTTTTTCACCTTCCCCATGTAGAGAAATTGGCGACTAACAGTATCTTTCGGCACACCACACTCCCTGGAAAGTTCGTGAGTACTTGTGGACGGATTTGACTCAACAGCTTCCTTCAGAACCGCATCAATATCCATTAGTGGCCGCCCGGAGACCGTCTTCCTTTCCAATGTCGTTTCTTCACTTCTAAATTATTCAAACTAACGCCGCGCAGTGCTCTCTTTAAGGATACCTTCCCCTTCATATTTAATAATTTCACGAGTTGCTTCAGCGGCTGTGAAAATTTTTTTCCAGTAATGTCTTAAAATTACGAGAATTTTGTAGGACACTGTCATGTTTCCTCCTTGAAATAAATAACTGAACTGAGGCTTTTGTTTTTAAGAAGTCCAGTGTTAGAAACAAGCTTAGAGAATGCTCTTCAAAAAATAATAAAATGTAGGCAAAACTTTTTTTTCTTTACTTAAACTAATACACAGTGGGTCAAAATAGTATTGGCACACCCGAATTTTTTCTAATGTCTGTTAAGAGTATAGAAGTAGCATACGACTTTTATTTTTTAGTGGCAATTGATTGAGCTAATTGTAAACCAACTGTAATTAAAAAAATAAAATCCGAATTTCAAGGGTCAAAAAAGTATCGGCACAGTTGTATAAACTTAGATAATAAGTTCTTTATTTTTATTACCACATACTTTAATCACTTCAGTCCGAAATATATACAAACCAAAATGTATAAGATTATTTACACTATATTTTGAATAGTTCAGTGTTAATAAAATGGGGAAAACACAAAAGAATTGTGTATCATTATGAATCCGTGTGGTTAAATTTCTTTTTCGTGGATTTAGTTATTGTAAAATTCCCTATAGATTTGATATAAGTTTTAGGACACTTAGGAACATCATATAAAAGAATAATAAGACGTGTTCAGTTGTTAAAAAATGACGCTCAGGGAGGCAACAAACGTTTTCTGAAAAGGAAATCAAAATAGTTCACAATATAATGGCAAAAACATTCTCTATGCCTCTAAAATAGCATAACATATTGCATCAACTTCTATCACAACTTTTATCTTGAAAACTGTAAAGGACAGTTTTAATTATTGTTGCAGAGTTCAAAGAAAGAAACCTTTCGTAATCGATGTCAATCGAAAAAATGTCCTGAGTTTGTTATAATCGACGTAAACGTAGGGTTGGGCGATAGACGATAGTTAGCACGATCGACAGGCCGATACTATCGGTTGAGAAATATCGATTGCTATCGATAGTTTTTCGATAGTTTCTTATTTTTGTTCTAAAGCTATTCAATAAATAATTTCAACTAATTTAATTAAATTCAGTTATCTACTTACTATTTGAAATTTGCAGGATTATAAATTATAAGATTATATCATAAAGATGAGAGAAAAAAAACTGATTTATTTGAATTTTAAAGAGGGTATTTACAATTTACATGGTTACAATAATAATCAACAAATCAAATCTTCATAAAAGATAACGAAATAGTTAATTTCAAGAATTAAGTGTTCTCCTTGAGCCACATATTTCCCGAAAGAAAAACTAGCATTTCTGCTTTCCTTTGGGTTAATCTTGGAGAGAACCCTCTTCTTGGGGTTAATCATAACATCTTGGGTTAATTCCGAGAGTTTCAAAACTTGAAATTAGTAAAAAAGATCTATCGATAGTGACCATCGACAGGCATAACCTATCGATATATCGATAGTAACTATCGACTATCGCCCAACCCTTTATAAAGGGACCACTAGAGTTTTTGGTAAATACAATGTTTTTGGCTCTGATAGCCATAATTATGTATGGAGAAAACCAAACAGGGAATTTCAAATAAGCAATGTTAGGCCAGCAATAAATATGGAGTTAGGAGCATTTAAGTTTGGTATTGCGTGTCGTGAAACGGAGTGGGGAACTTGAACTTCATTTAAGGTATTATGAATGCAGATAAATATGTTAGCATTTTGCGCCATAACTTGAACAGCAATGCTGAAAATATGGTGAACAGGGACACAAATACATATCTTCCTGTGAAATAACAACCGGAAGCATACTGCTGATAAAACAGAGGAGTGGTTGTTTTCTAATGTTTGGAGATAAATCAAAACTCCTCCCCAGTCCCCGAATTTTTAAGGCCGCAAAGATAAAAATCTGCCAAATCACAGCTTAAAACTGTTTTACAGCAAGAATGTGATAAAATTCCACCTGAAGTAACCTACCAAGATGTTTCTTTAATAGTTGGAAGACTTCAGTTCATAATAGTTGCAAATAGTATGGTAACAAAATATTAAGATGCACATAAAATTTAATATAATATTTATCGAAATAAAAATTCCTGCTGTGCCAATACTTGTTCGACCCTTAAAATTTATATTTTTTTTTTTTTAATTACAGTTTGTTTTCAATTAGCTCAACCAATTGCCTCCAAAAATTAAAATTTGTGTGCTACTTTTTTTATCAAATTGAGTAACAAACAATTTACTTGTTTGACTCACTGTATCTCCTAAACGGTTGATCCTAGCTACAAATGTTATACAACAAAAAAATATTTTCTATTAAATTTCTGACAAGAAAAGGTAGGTTCAGTAGTTTTCGAGGTTTATATAATAGTGTAGATTGAATTCACTTGAAGATTGACTTTATTTTTGTTTATTTAAAAAAAAATACGATTTATCTTTAAAAGCCTTTATATTTTAATTACTTGTACAAATTTGATTGATACACAAAATACTAAAAGCTTTTGAAACAGTTTTTATCTGAAAAAGGATGATTTAAATGTATTTTATTTTAAAAAAAAAAGACATCTGAAACCTTTTAATCAATTAGAGGTAGAAAACCCATTGACGTAGAAAACAAAACAATGATTTATACTTCTTTAAAAAACACTTCTTAATGTTTTGTCAATCATCTGATTTGTAGTTCTTCATTTATTATAATATTAAGATTTTATTTTTTCATATTGTAATTCATTTTTGTTTTAAATGTTATTTATTCAAAGATTTTTTTTTGTTTATATCGATTATATATCTATTATATATTTGTCAAATACCACTCACTCACTTAACACGAATTCTCAGAAACCACCGAACGAATTGGAATGAAATTCGATATGTACCTTCCTCTAGGGCCGCAAGTGCTCGCTAAGAAAGGAATTTTAGAAAAATCGGCCTGGATCGCGGCTAATTCGCGAAAAATGCGATTTCAAATTTTATTGGGTGAATAATAAAAGATTAATTATCATATGGTATTTGGATATAAGCTAAGTTAAAAAATAGGTTAGATCTTTAAGCCGCAAACTTTGATCACCGTTTAAGTTCCTTATAGTTGTAAACAAACAAAAATACGATCGATGTCGAAACCTTATAATATTGGTACTTTCTGTGAACTCATGGTAGCTGCAGAGGTTACTTACAACTTACAAGTTTGAGTTGTTTCGTGAAAAGAAGCTATTAAAAGACTTATGTTCTCTGGTGATGACATGTAAGGCCAGTTCGATGTAGGGACAAAAAACAGATATGAATCAGTGAGTTCTATCAAGTGTATGATTCTCTTTAGTATCGTCTCATGTTCTACCATGGAGAAGAAAGGTATAGTATTAACATCCCTCAGCATGACCCATACACCAATTCACCACTTAAGAAAACTGTGTCTGCAGCTGATTTTTACGCCTAAATGTTAGTGGAGCGAGGAGATGAAGAACCTTATTTACTTTAATTTCGTAATCTCCTCAACCAATTTATGCTTGATATGTACGCAAAAATAGAAACAGAAAGACTAAACGTTCTTCAAAAAAGTTGAGAAGTTAAGACTATATTCACTTAAAGTATGCCATAAGAAAAGCTGATGGTCTGGTATCAGAGCTGGGTAAGATGGTAGTGCTGCCTCGAAGCTTCACTGGAGGGCTATCAAAATAATATAAAATTAACTTTTGCAAATTGTCAAATTTACTTATTGAAATTATTCTAAGAATGGAATTGTTCAGGTTTATTTAAGTAATAATAATTATCAACGTTAAGCTTAACTTTTACTAATTTAAGTTGTCCTTCATCCTAATGATATTAAACCGAAGCGGAGCGGGGTACTTTCAGCTAGTATTTTATAAATGAATTCTTTATTCAGTTCATCATTTAGTTAAAAAAAAAAACATCAAGCACTAAACAAAAGGTTATAGATATGTTTTAGTAGTTGTAAACCAATAAAATCCTCTTAATTTTCAACTGTATCCACAAGATTCTAGTAAAACGTAGTACAGATACCTACTATTCTAAAGTATATTCATGAGCTGGACAGATATAAGCATTCGATAGAGAAAAAACAGAATACATAACAAAGCATCCATCACCGATTGCATAAGGATGGAGGCGTTTATGGTAGTGAACTGAACTGGAGTTGTGACAACAAATTTGGTGTTGAAAACAGTTTTCCCGTCTAGGAAGTCATGGCTGTCACTCTTTGCATACAGAAATAACTGAACTACCCGCCAAAATTTAAAACGAAACGAAAGTGAAAACAGAAACCTTATTATAACAGATTTATTATCAAACTGTCAAATACCTGTGCACTGTCTACTACTAGTGTACTTACTCTAGTCCATGTCAAAAATAAATGAAAAAATGAAAATAAAATTGTTAACTGATACATACGAGTATTATGATGATACTCGTACATTTACTGTGCAGAGACACTATATTAGTTAAAGTAATATTTTAGCCACTCTAAATTGTTCTTTGAATTTCATTATTGCTAAACCTTTCTGTATCTATTAAAATAATGTAGTTAAAATTTGTTACAGATGGGTTCAATTGTTTTACCATTTTTTTTTTTTTTTTTTTTTTTTTTTTTTTTTTTTTTTTTTTTTTTTTTTTTTTTTTTTTTTTTTTTTTTTTTTTTTTTTTTTTTTTTTTTTTTTTTTTTTTTTTTTTTTTTTTTTTTTTTTTTTTTTTTTTTGGCTTTAAAGACTTGCTTACACAAGTCCTATATTGCCAATATAGCACTATCTAATTTTATTTAATTTTGTGCTCAGTTGAATTTTTTTTTTCTTTATTATATGAGAGCTTTGGTTTCAGACAGAAATTTAATTAAATCTTGGGCCTTTACTTTCGTCAAAGTTCTTAAGAATTCAGAGACGTCTTGAACAGTCAGTGTACCCAGCGTTCTTATCCTCTCATTCACAAACTTTTTGCAATTAAACACGATGTGTCTTGGATCTTCTAGACATTGGCATTTAGAACACATGCCACTTTGAGTTAGGGCCATTAAATTGAGGAATTTGTTGGTTCTGCCATGGTTAATCTTCAGTCTAATAAGTTTTACTAGACTTGGGCGTTCGAGATTTATTCTTTGAGTTACAAACCATGGAGTCAATGCTACCTTTTCTTGTACTGCGTAGTGGTCCTTTCCTTTCAGTGCACTTTCCCATTCGTAAAACCATTTATTTACCATTGTAAATACATAGCGGTCGATTTTCAAATTTTACCAAAATTCAATTGTACCACATATTGAAACCTTTTTTTTTTTTTAAAAAACAATTTATTGAAATTTACAACTGTACAAAATTTATACTTCAAGTAAATGTGCTGTTAACTATTACAATAACGTGACAAAACATGAAAAGTACTACCCATCAGTAGCACTTTAATAAAAATTCTACACTAGAAGGTCTCTGGGCCATATTCTTTTCAGACGCCTCGGAGGATTATCAGGAATAGTGTAGGAAGCAAGTTGAGAAATTAGGGGATTTGAGTGGTTATGGAGCTTACCATAAAAGGATATATACCTGGTTTGGGCTAAATCTGCAACATATAGAACATTAAGATCTTTATGGATAAGTTTATTGGTGACAAAGTAAGGTGCTTTGAGGATTTTTCGAAGGATTTTGGATTGTAAGGATTGGATGCGAGATAAATTGGATGTTTTAGTGGAGCCCCAAAGCTCAAAACCGTACGTCCAGATAGGTCTAATCACAGTCATGTATATTAGTCTTTTGTAATTAATTGGGAGCTTTGAACGTTTGTCTAGTAAATGTTGAAGTAATCTGTAACGATGGGCAGTTTCTTGTCTTTTTAGTCTTGTATGTGGATTCCAAGTAAGACGTTTGTCCAAGTGGAGTCCTAGGTAGCGGATCTGTTCGACAGGGATTAGTGGAATATCATTAAAGGATACTGTAGGACAGGAAGTCATAGGTTTACGACGAAGGGTAAAAGTTTATTT
The DNA here is from genome assembly GCA_003667255.2 of Euschistus heros. NCBI lineage: Eukaryota > Metazoa > Arthropoda > Insecta > Hemiptera > Pentatomidae > Euschistus > Euschistus heros. Next base: position 100,982 of record RCWM02000509.1, read on the forward strand.
GATGAGATTTGTTTGGATTTATTTTAATTCTCCATGTTTGACAGTATTCTTGAATGTTTATGATATGGGATTGGAGTGTTTGGGAGGTAATGAAGAGATCATTGTTTACTGATAATAAACATGTGTCATCAGCGTAAGTGGTGAGGACAGTGGTAGGATGAGTTGGAATGTCTTAAACCTTTTTTAAATAATTTAATTGAATATAAGTAAATTTTACTACCAATTTCAAGCTCTATATAACACCGTACCTTTGTAACCTCTCATGTAGTATGGCGCTCGCCACCTATCTGTCAATTTTCAAACTTCACTGTTATCCACATATTATCTCTTTTTTTATATTGGGTTGTTTCACATGAAATGTCCGATTTTATAATATTTGAAATACATAGAGGATTTTGCGAGTCTCTGTTGTTTACTTCCAAAGTTCACATATCTTAAGCAGTTACTAATCCTCTACTTTTCTTTTATAAACATTAGCTTCCCAATCAATTACACACTGTTTAGTATACCTTCAAATATGAACATGGAAACACGCGATTTTCGTGTAATATTTTTTTATGAGTTTAAACTAGGTCGTTCGGCAGCTGGATTGCTTCATTTGGACAATCAGCGTCGGTCAGGGCAGTGGTTAGACATCGACGAAAGCCCAGGACAAATGCCAAAACCAAATTTGCACCCGAAAAAATTGATGGTTACAGTATGGTGGTGGTCCATGGCTGGAATCATACATTATTCCTTTTTGCCTAGAGGTGAGACCATTACCTCTACAACCTACTGCAATGAAATTGGCCAAATGCACAAAAATTATTGAAAAAAACAACCTGGATTGGTAAATCGGAAGGGCCCTATACTCCTACACGACAACGCTAGACCCCACGTTTCAAAACTTACCATGCATAAATTGAAAGAGCTGGGGTACAAAGTTCTTCCGCACCCACCATATTCTCCCGACTTGTCTCCAACAGATTATCACCTTTTCAGGAATTTAGACAACTTCTGCAGAGGAAAAATTTTTGCAAATGATGCTGAAATCAAAAGTGCGTTTTCAGATTTTGTTTCACTTCAAAGCTCAGAGTTTTTCAAATCCGGGATAAAAAAGTTGTTGTCACGTTGGGAAAATTGTGTAGAAAAAGAAGGTAAATACTTCGAATAAAATTATATTGTTTTCATATTGTATTTTTACTAAAATCCCTTTACCTTGAAAACGGACATTTCATGTGAAACAACCCAATAGTAAAATAATTGAAAATATATAAATTTTATTATTGCTAGACCTTCCTTGAACTATGAAGATGATTCGCTTAAAATTTGGTACATATTGGTTCTGTAGTTTTGCGGTTTGTGATCACAAACGAATAATGGCTTGTCCTTTTAGGTACCCCGCGCACTGGCAACTTTGTCAAAGCAACTATTTAGTTGTTTTAAAGAAATTCAAATGAAACACACTGAATAGAATGCGCCCCACTTTGCGCCGTGACAAAATAATTGCGCCTGGACCTATTCCAAAGGTGACTGAAACAGTTTCCGGCAGAAATGAACCACGTGGGTTTCTACGTAACCTCGCGTACTGTCAACTATTTAGTTGCTAGACGACCCTGTTCTGACGTGCTCATTCTAAAATAATTAAAGAATTTGATTGGACATTCACTCAATCTGTAGAAGAGCTTATACAATTGCCCGTCAAGAAGTCGGGAACTAATTATTGGATGTACCCAAAACATTTTGATCCTTTGCTTATTTTCAACGTCTCAAAATAATCACAGCAGCACAGGTGGCTTCCACAAAATCCATTGTAAACTGACAAGGGGAGGACACATTCAGTATCTCACGGATCTTTTTGACAATTTTTTTTTGAGGTTTCTGGTCAAAAAATATTAGACACGTGTTTTGCCGTTCCGACCAATGGGCTCCAGAAGCCGAGAAAAAAAAATAGCATTAAATTAAAATATTTTATAACTCCAGTTTAAAAAAAATGGTATCAACATGATTCTTGCACCAAGATTTTTAATTTTGATTGCGGATTTAAGAAAAAATACAGCTGCTCCATAGATTTTGGTTTAGGTTAATTAAATTCTAAATAAATGATTAGATTTTCAAGCAAACTACCTCTTTAAATTTTTTTTTTCACAAAAATTGACGTCAGATTCTAATTCAGCACCCTCAAAAACATTGAAATACGTTTATTCAATAAAAACAAAAAATATCATTTTTTCATTGAACTATGTTCAATATACTTTTTTCACAAGAACCGACATCGGATTCGACTTCAGTATTAAAAATAACCCTTAAATACAAAATTTCATCCAAAAATAAAAATAAAAATTCGGAAGCTTCAAAATGTGCCTGACTTTGGTGATTTTTGTTTAAATTAACAAAAACATAAATTACGCTTAGACGGTTTAACGTATCAACTTCATATTTTTATAAAAAATATAGGGTGGTAATACTCTTGAAATGTCTTTGGTTTCATTTTCCTATCTGGTTTCAAACTCGAGTTAAAAATAAATATGTTTTTCGGATTCGCCAATTTTTTTAATAGGTTTTTGTTGATCTAAATTTACATTGATATACATCAAAAGAAAGCTGAGGCTCTCCCTTTTCCCGCGATACCAATGAATGAATTGCGTGACAAAGTATTAGCTATTAAAAGGAAAGTAACCAATAATCGTTTTAAAAATTTCTTCCCCTCGAAGAGGGTGAAAAATGATATTTTTTGTTTTTATTGAATAAATGTTTTTCAATGTTTTTGAGGATGCTGAATTAGAATCTGACGTCAATTTTTGTGTTATTGAATCTACAGAGGTAGTTTGCTTGAAAATCTAATCATTTTTTTCGAATTGAATTGACCTAACCCAAAATCTATGGAGCGGCTGTATTTTTTCTTAAGTCCGCATCAAAAATAAAAATCATGGTGCAAGAATCATGTCAATATCATTTTTTAAACTCGAGATATAAAATAAATTAATTTAATGCTATTTTTTTTTTTCTCGGCTTCTAGGGCCCATTGGTTGAAATGGCAAAATACGTGTCTAATATTTTTTGACCAGAAACCTCAAAAAAAATTGCCAACAAGGTCAGTGAGAGACTGTGCGTCCTCCCCTTGTGAGCCGAGAGGCTGTTAAGTTGCTGGTGATTAAAGCTGTCAGTGCGCGGTGGCCCTTACATAATAGTACATATTGTTCTTCCTTTTAGAGATAAACTCATAAACTCTTTTTCTGTTGACGGAAGTATCATTAGAAAATATTTTCTACTTTCATGATTTCGTGAAGCAATCGTTGCCGAATGACCTTCTCTTTGTTATGAAACCTCTTATGACCTCTTTATCGCCTTTAATCCCCGGAAAATTTCTTATATCTTTCAGATATCGAAAAATCGATGGCATTAACACTTTTTTTTTTAACTTTTTTTTTTTTCATTTTATATATTTTTTATAACACGTGCTGCACTTTTCGCCAATAACGAGTATTTAGCATCATTTAATACGTAATACGACATTAGTGCATTCCTATGCTATTGTGTTTTGTTTTTGACAGACGCATGTAGCAGTCCTTGGCCTGCGGCACAGCCTTCCTCCAATCGCCATGATCAAAGATATTTTAGATAGTTTCAAGTCCTCTGAGTCGCCACTAAACCATGTTCTTTTAAGTCTCTCGCGTGGTCACATTCCATTCAGTCTACCCCAGAAAAATTTTCGGGAAAAATTTTTACCTACTGTAGCTACCACAGAATACGTAAAGGAGTAGAAGCGGCAATGCAAGGGAAAGAGTGGCACAAGCTACCCCCACTCCAGCCACCCCCTTGGTACATGGCGGCTTCGCTGTTCTCCACGCTCTGTTGTTTTGAAGAGGTTTTACAGTTACTAGTGAAATGCCGTGTTGTGTAGCTTTTGGTTGCAGTACCAAAGCCCAAAATAAGAATGCTATTCCTCCAATTACTTTCCATTTGTAAGTAAAAGTTTCTTAAAACTCTAATTAAGTTCTTTATTTTTTCTGAGCTATCTAACGAAATACAGTAGATTCATCCTTAAAATTTTATTTTCTTCAGATTGGAATGATTCCCTATTTTCAAGTGTATGACTAAATAAACTTCACAACGTTAGTAATACAAAGTAAAAAAGTAACGTAAAAGTTTTAGTAATTAAAATATAATGTAAACGTTAGTAAACGAGATAGGAGTTACTAAGGGGATACATTAAATGCACTGATAATGAGCCGAATGATTTGAAAATGTTTTTTGGCAATCAAAAGTATTTTTCTTTATTTGTTAGTAATACACTTGAAAAAAGAATTCATCCGGAAACATTGGACGGAAAGATAATTTTAAAAGATAATTAAATTAAAAGATAATTTTAAATTTGTAATTTAAAGATAAATTACAAAGAAAAAATATCAAACCTCTGTCTTCATTTGATTAGTCTGTGTTTGCATAGCGCATTGCACGGAAGATTGAAGATTACTGTAGTTAAACCATAACTTTAAATATGCTTTATATTGTATAATAATATCATATTTTATTTTTGTCCCTAGTTTTCCCCTCGGATAAAGATAAACGAGTTAAATGGGTTAATGCCGTCAGACGAGAGAATTGGAATCCAACAAAAACCAGTTGCTTATATTCAAAGCATTTTAAGGAAACCGACTTCGACCGATCCTCTCCTTTCCTCACAAAATTGAAAAAAGGTGTAGTCCCATCAGTATTTAACGGATTTCCCGACCATTTGAGACCAAAAGGTAAACAAGTTCGTGAATTTTTGTTATATATTATATAGGTTTTATTTTTTTTAAGGTATTTTTATTTATTTATTTTTTACCACAATAGAGCCACTATTCCCATAACTAATTAATTGTAGTAGAGGATATGCATTAAAAAAAAAAATAATAAAAAAAATAAAATAAAATAGGAACCAATTTTCTCGTCAAGTAGTACTCTAACGTTGCCAAAGGAATCATTCAGAATTTGAGGTGCCAATTTTATTTTTAGTTTCTATTATTGATAGAGCACCTGAAATTTGGACCGTTTGTAATCGTGGAGCATATTAGGAACAAGCTTCTTTTCCTTGCTTTATTAGGGGCTTTATTACCGTGAATAGCTTGTCCGAAATCCACAGAGTCAAAATACTTATAGTCCGATAGCCAGTACGAAAAAATTGACATTATTTGAAGAAACCTATGGCTTCAGTTTTTTGAATCCTCATAGTATTCAACAAGTATTTACAATAAAAAAAATAATCTACCAGTCAGATAATGCTACCTGATTCAGCCAATCATAAAATATATTAGCTGTAGGAAAAGGGGCTGTATTGTGGTAAAAGAAATCACTCACTCACTCACTGTTGGGCGCTACAGTCCTTGCAGGACCTGGGCCTCTGCCACCGTTCTTCCCCATGCCTCGAGGTCTCCAGCGAGACTCTTCCAGTTTCCTATTCCCATCCTTCTTATATCCTCCTCCAAGTCCTCAATCCACCGCCGCCTGGGTCTGCCCCTTTTCCTTTTTCCTCCTGGTGCACCATTTAGCATCATTTTAGACAGCCTACAGGGCTCCATTCTTTCTACATGCCCTAACCATCTAATCTGCTCTTCTTAATAACACAGAGGATATCAGGCTCTCCGTACAATTCAGCTAATTCGGCATTGCTTCTGATTCTCCATCTGTGTTCTTCTTTAACGGCTCCAAAGATTTTTCTAAGGACTCTTCTCTCCCAAACGAGTAGAGCTCTTCTGTTTTCCTTGGTTAGAGTCCAAGTTTCACTGCCATACATTGCTACTGGCCTAATTATTGTTTTGTACAACAAAAGCTTTGCCTTCCTGGAGAGACTTTTGTATCGGAGAGCTTTTTGCAGAGCATAGAAACATCTGGTTCCTGCTACCATTCTGCCCTTAATTTCAACTTCTAAATTATTGTTTTCCGTCACAACTCCTCCCAGGTATTTAAATGTGCTGCAGCTGTTAAACGTGTTTTGCCCTACATCCACGAAATCTCTTCTCTCTCCGGTCTGTCTAGAGGTTTTCATATACTTAGTCTTTTCATGATTTATTTTTTGACCCAAATCTTGTGCTGCTCTCTTAAATTCTTCTACAGCACCGGCCAGTGCTGTTTTGGTTCTCCCTGTGATGACTACATCATCAGCATAAGGTAAAAGAAATAAAATAAAATAATAGCAAATAAAATTTCTTTAAAAAATAAAACCTATAGGCATTGTATATAAATCTTTACATTTGTGTAAATGTTTGTGCTCTAATATTTATCAGGTGCTTATTAGAGGTTTCTTTTTATTATACCTTTTTTTTTAAATAGGAGAGAAGAGCGATAAAAAGACAGAGTTGTCCTACAACAATCATCAAATCTCCCGACAAGAAAAAATTGAAGACAGTGTTGGCAAATGCTGGAAACGACGTAACAAAATTACAAACACTGCTTGAACGCACTTCAGCTGAATTGAACTCTGCTCAAAATACCCTCCACTCCACTCAAAGTATTGTAAGCGAAAAGAAAGAAAAAAATTGATAAATTTGAGACGACAGGTAAATAGGTTGAAAAAGATAAATTTTCAACTGAAAACTTATTGCTGAGCTGAAGAAAAAAGATCTAGTTGCCGATTAATATGCGGATATGCTCGGAAACATATCACAAACCAGAGTTGGGCAAAATGTAATTGAAATATATTCTATGAATTACGATTACACTGTAATTGTAATCCCGGTCGGGATTACATTACATGTTATAATGCAATTACTTCATGAATTACGATTACAATGTAATTCATCAATGTAATTCAATTACGGATTACATAATTGGATTACAGATTTCGATTACTTGTAATTCAAGGCATGAATTATTCAAATATTTAATTTGATTACAATATTTCTTCCATTAAATAGGCAAATAAATATCGGAATATCAGTTTTCACCTCCACCATTTAAGTTTTAAGTTTTCTCTTATTGTTAACGGTTTTGAACTATCGCCATCTTTTTCTTAGAGAGAGGAGTGGGGGGATATATTCCTAAATTGAGAACGGCTGGTCCGATCTTAATGAAATTTGATAATTATGTTTCTTTTGTACTTATTAGCGCATATTTTGGGGTTTTAACAGTTTTACTAATTAGTGGGGGGTGGGGGGGGGCTAAATTTCTAAATTGAGAACGGCTGGTCCGATCTTAACCAAATTTAATAGTTATGTTTCTTTTGTACTTATTAGCTTATATTTGGGGTTTTAACAGTTTTACTCATTAGTGGGGGTGGGGGGGGGGCTGTATTTACAGATATCGTACTTTTTTAGCAAAAAGAGTAAACGGGAAGGGGTCGTTAGCGTTGAAAAACTATCTCCAGCCTCCCGTAGAATTGGTTAACAACGAATGAATATCCTTCCGCCATCTTAAAACAGTTAAATAGTCGAATATTTTTAAAAAAAGTGTCCTTTTAAGGACCGCCATCTTAAAACCGTCAAATATTTTAAATAGTATCCTGGAGGACAACAATGGCGGAAGTTATCCTTCGGATAACTTAAAAAACCGTTAAAACAGCAATCCTTAAGGACGAAAAAGCTAATTCTAATTGTGGATGGAGAGAGTGGCCAAGGATGTCCTTCGGCCTCAAAAAAACATCAGATCCTGGCAAATCTGTAAAACAGTGTATTATATATATTAATATACAGATTAATATATATATTTTGTATATATAAGAACATTGTTGTTCTTACCCAGTTCCAAAAAATGAGGATTCCACAACAGTACGCGGAATTCAGCGAGGTGGAATGGATATTTCACGGAACTGAATTAAAATTAAAAATATGGTATCTGATAATAAAATTAACAAGCTTTATGATGAAAAAAAGAAATTCGATATTAGACAAATGGTTTCGGAGTTATAGCCAAAAGAGTACCGACAAACGTGTTTTTGAGGAAAAGTGCGACTTACCTCCAGTACTATAATAAGCATATTAGGCTTGACGACAATAACTTTATTTTTAGCAATAAGCATTCAATTAATAATAATAAACTATTCATTTGTAACAATAAGCATTACAATTTTAACAATATGGTAAATGTATAAATTTTAACAATAAAAACGTGTTTTTTTTACATTTTCCATATCCCCCCCCCATTATATCTTCTTAAGCATTGATCCCAGAAAAAAAATGTATGAAGCCTTTTTTGTAAACAATTTTATGTAAATTAATTTAGTACATAAACATATTTTCGCTAGAGGCAAGAGTTTTCGAGTTATTAACGAAAAACTGAAAAAACCGACCTTTAGAGCCTCCTCCCACCCTTAGCTCCACCCACACCCCACAGTACTTTTAGTACGTTGTTAAGGACACCTACCCCTACAACTGTTCCAAAACTGGCTTCTACATGAATTAACTCCTCTAAAAATCCTTCGTTGCCTGGACTACTTTACTGTCATTGTGAACGAAGGAAAGCTAAAGAAGTACTGAGCCCGGATGGAGGCATGCTGTTTACCAAATGATTTAGGCTGGATCAAACATGAATTTCTTATCATAATCCTTAGCTCCCGATTGTATATAAGAGAGGAATTACGTTGCAAGGTTCAAACCCAAAGTAAACGGTTATTTTTTCTGACTCATCCCATTACTTTTATGGTTAGAAATTAAAATCCAACAAGATGAACTCGCGAACTTGCCAGAGAGTGTGGTGTGTCGAAAGATACTGTTAGTCGCCATCTTCTCTCCATGGGGAAGGTGAAAAAGACCTGTTCGTCCATACACTTCCCATTGAATCAAAGAAAAGTTTACAGAACTTCATGGGTTTGAACTCCTGCCTCTTATAGTCCAGACCTCGCACCTTCGGATTACTACTGGTTTCGATCTATGGCCCATTTCCAGCAAGATGAAATCGATAAAATTATTTCTTCCGAATAAAAATTATTACCAATTCGTAATGTCGACAAATTTCTTAGTAATATCTGTCCATCTGGATTACTAACTCTTACATTAGTATTAAAAATTAGTTGTGTAATTATTCTTTTACGTAGTTTTCAAATGCCTAATTAGCAAAGTTTTAACCAGGTTAAAAATGACTGCAATATGTGAATATAGCAATGAAGAAGTAATGCTTCAACAACAGAAATCAACTAAATAAAAAAGAAATCTCTTTTGGTTCTAAACTTCAATGTCCAACTTCCTCTCCACCACGGGTAACGGTCGGGTTAAGAGGAGGCAGCAAACTGCCTTGACCCGCGCTACACCCACCAGTTCGATCCTTACGCTTCACTTCGAGTTTATATTTATCGGTAGCTCTTTCCTATAACCTCACATGTAAACAATCACTTCTACAGTTTCAACTTGGATTGTGTTGTTTAGTGTGTTATATTGATATTTAAGTCTTCTTAAATGTAAATAAGTGAAACAGAAGTTAACAACATGAGTTTCATAAAGGATTAAGTGTTTTATCAATTCATATTTTCTTATTCCCTCTTATCTAATGCGTAAAAGTGTTACAAAACTTAAGAACATTAATTTGTACATGGATTTGGTGTTTTATATATTTTTATTTGTTGTATCAATTTAAGTGATAAAATTTCAGTATGCTTATTTTGTGAATGCATTCTTTGTCATCCATAATACTTATTGCCCAAAAGTGAGACAGATTGTATAATTATTTCAATAAAACATATCGATCTAAAAATAAATCTGAGAAAATATATCATAGGTTTCATATTTTCTTATTTCCACTTCCTTTGAGAAAATATAGCAGAGATTAACATCATCACTTTCAACTAGGATTCTGTCTTATAATGTATAATGGATTATAACATGGAGAATAGGCAATGTTAAAATAATCACTAATTAAGAGGTAAATGACACGTTACTATATAATTGTAAAACTGTTGGTATAATGTTATAGATTAAAGTGTTTTAAAAAAAATTTAGAAGCCTGATGATGGAGCATTGTCTCGGAAACATGTAGCTACAAATGTTAAATAAATAGGAGGTATGACAAATAAATACTTAAGGATTCTGTCTTTTAAATATTTATAATTTGTTATTTACACTTCCTTCACATCACAAAGTTTATCAAGAATTAACATTAGTGATGGTTTAGCATTATATTGAATTTCATTTAATATAAAATTAATTCAAAATTGATTTAGTGTCTTATATTTTGAAATTTTCTTATTTCCACTTCATTATTTTCTTATTTCACATTTTAATATCATAAGGTAAACAGAAGTTAATATTACTTTGAACAGGGACTTCAAGTTTCTCCGTAAATAAATGAGAATAACCTTTCCCCTCTAAAAGTAGCGACTAAAACACCGAAATAAATCGGAAGAAGGTAAGAATCGATAAAAGGTATTCTCGGCGGGCGTAGGAGCTGCCTCCTCTTAACCCGACCGTTACCCCACCACGTTCAGATAGCTCATGTGCCTCTACTCAAATAACAATATATTTAAAAGCAATCAATTATTTTGAAGTATGTAATTCTTATTAAAAGAATTATAATAATCTTCAGACAATAAGTTCTGAACTAACTCCGAATTGATTGTGAGTGATTTTATCTTTGTAGTTATCTCATCATGAGCATTGGTCTAGAATAAGTAGACATTTTTTCACATTCGTGTTGGTGAGCTCTTATCTTAGCTGTTATCAATTACGGCATTTCAACATTGTATTTGCGTATATCTAAGAGCAGGAAGTATTGCCTCAGTTTTAACTTCAATCGTTTGTTTATTTCCTGGATTTGGGTATGCTTTTTTTTTCTGTCAATGTAATATTAGTCCAGTCAATAAACATATTGTAGACTGCATGAAATATGCGATAATTTTTGACTTCATAGCTTCGCTGGGGACTTCACAGCTAACGGTGGGGAAGAGGGGAGAAGTTCAATTTTTTTTTGTTTTTCGGTTATATCTCAAAAACGGTTGACTATAGAAAAATATGTTATGATGATATGAATCATAAATAAAGCTAATTAAATTTTCTAAAAAAATGATTCTATACATATTTGTCGAAATTCCAACGGTTTTCGAGATATACGTTATTAAACATAGATAATTTTAGGAAAAAAAAATATTTACCTCACTTTTGGTTAAACATTTACTTCTAATACCAGAAATGTATAAATGAAAAAAAAGTTAAATTTAATGCTCCACAATTTTGAATCTAACATTTTTTCTGAGAAACGATGGTGGAATGTACTAGAATCAAAAGTTTGACATAAAGTGAGGTAACAATTGTTTTTTATCCGATCACAGATTTTCAATAAAGTCCACCGCTTTCGAGATATAATCGAAAAGCCCAAAAATGGGACCTTCCCCCCTCCCCCTTACCGTTAGCTCACCCCCCAGGGGCGGGGACTTTTAGTATGTTTACCTTCTAACTACAACTAACGAAGCCCTGAGGTAAAAAATTATCGCATATTTCATGCAGTCTACAATGTGTTTATTGACTGGTCTAAGTATTATAGATATGAGACTTAATTCGAACTCACATTTAAATAATTGTGATTCCATTAGAAAAAAAGTTATGTAAAAAGAAAGTTTTTCTTCATAAACATCGTTATAATAGTCAACAAATGGTACTAGCGAAAACTCCCTTCATAGAATGTTCATGAAACATTTATGATCATGATAGAAATCATGAAATGGAGGGAAACCGAGAGGATTTGAGGGAAATAGAAAACAATTAGAATTCAATTAATAAAATATTTATAGTACAAAAGAATTGGTAATGAGTATCATATTAACTAGTCGATTAAAAGATATTAGTTAACATTAATTAAATATTTACACATAAAACATGAAAGAAAATAAACAAAATGGTATTATATTATACTTTTTTTTTTCTTTCGTTTATTGATATTTACAACAGTATAAAAACATATACATTAAGTAAATTTGTTGATAGTGAATACAATGGCATGTAAATAACTTGTGCAAAACTACTCACTAGTAGCACTTCAATAAAATCTACACTAAAAGGTCTCTAGGCCATCTTCTTTTCAGACGCCTCGGAGGATTATCGGGAATGGAGTGGGAATCAAGTTGGGAGACTAGTGGATTGGAGTGGTTCTGGAGCTTACTATGGAAGGATAGGTATCTGGTCTGGGCTAAATCAGTAACATAAGGAACATTGAGGTCTTTATGGATGTTTTTTGGTCACATAGTAAGGAGAATTTAAGGATTTTGGATTGCAAGGACTAGATACGGGATGAATTGGATGGTTTAGTGGAGCCCCAAAGCTCAACTCCGTACGTCCAAATAGGTCTAAGCCAGTCATGTAAATGACTCTTTACATGTCTTTATAATTAATTGGGAGCTTTGATCGTTTGTCTAGTAAATGTTGAAGTAGTCTGTAACGACGAGCATTTTTTTGTCGTTTTAGTCTTGTATATGGATTCCAAGTAAGACGTTTGTCCAAGTGGAGTCCTAGGTATCGGATCTGTTCAACAGGGATTAGTGGAATATCATTAAAGGATAAAGTTGGGCAGGAAGTCGTAGGTTTAAGACGAAGGGTAAAGGTTATTTGTTGGGATTTATTTGGATTTATTTTTATTCTCCAATTTCGACACCATTCTTGAATGTTGGTAATATGAGATTGTAGTGATTGGGAGGCTATTATACATTTAAACTTTGAAATTAATTTAATATTGTTGTAATATATGATTAATGTATGGTAAATAATGAGAATATATATAAATAAAAGGTATAATTTTAGATTAATATAAATAATGAGAATATATATAAATAAAAGGTATAATTTTATCTTATTTCACTTATAGTGTTTCCTATTGTAATATATTCCCTTCACTTTTGGTGTGAGGGAAATAGAATTTTGATTTTCATTTAGGATTAACAACACCACATGTATTTCAAAACATATGGGAAACATACATATACTTCAGGGCAGGCCCCACTTTGAATTTGGGCTGACTGGGCTATAGCGCAAAGCGAAAAATGTTTAGGGGCGCCAAATTTCCAACAAAAAAAAAATTATACAAAATTTTTGTGATTAGTTTTGTTGTAATGTTCCACTGGTACAGGGTCAGTATCTCTTAGTGTATAAAAAAAATTGGGTGAAACTAGATCAAAAATGTAACAAAATGCCGCAAACCTCTGTTTTCTATTCCAACCCGTTGCTGATATACGATAGATCAAAGATTTTTTTGAGAAAACCACGTTTTTTTCTATAAAAGCTGTAATATTTAAATATTTTTCAAATTTTGACCACAGTTTCGGATTTAACATTAAATTTTCTATAATAGCTGAGTACCTGTAACCTTGAATTTTACAAACTTGGTATCTAAAGAACAGCTTGATCTTCACGTTATTTGGGGAATTCACAATGTCGTATTTACTTCAATGCTCACCGTTTTTCTAAAAAACTATCCACAAAACGTCAAATCTCACAAAAACTTGCAAATTTAATCAGCTTTCGAATGATATGTTAAACGTAATGATTTTGTTTCAATTTTATGGAAAAATTTACTTTTGAAACCGAAAAAACGTGGTGTTCTCATTTGGCATACAAATCAGTTACTTGTGTAAATAAAACATTATGACAATCCCTTAATAGAAATGTGCATTTAAAACATAATAAACTCTTCATTGGAATAAAAAGCAAAGAAAAAAATGATTGTTTAAAAGAAAATAAAGGAAAACTGTCAATAAAGCGAAACCAGATCAGAGGATCTTATGTTATTACATTTATTTATTTAGGATCTATTTGATTAGATTTATAATGCAAGGTTTACATCTATTAATAAATTAAATAATAAAAGAATTTCCTCCGTTATTAATATTAAATGCTATTTTTTTTTATTGGATTGCATAACATACCTAAAGCCAATGAGCGTATTATTAGATTCATAATGTCTTAAACCAACGATACTCCACATGTAACGGTAGAAATGGCTTCTCCTGTAAAAAAAATACCCATCTAGCCACAAATTCACCGCAAAAAGTGGTATTCTTCAATATCATCTGCATTCAGAAGCTTATAGCAAAATTGAGGTCTATGTTCATTATCATTGAGTTTTAAACCTTACATTGAAAATCTAATAAAATAAATCCTAAATAATAATAATAATAAATAAATAAATAAATGTAATAACATAAGATTCGCTGATCTGGTGTCGCTTTATTGACATTTGACGTTTATTTTCTATTAAACAATAATTTTTTTTCTTTGCTTTTTATTCCAATGAAGAGGTTATTATGTTTAAAATGCACATTTCTATTAAGGGATTGTTATAATGTTTTATTTATACAAGTAACTGATTTGTATGCCAAATGAGAACACCATGTTTATTCGGTTTCAAAAGTAAATTTCTCCATGAAGTTGAAACGAAATCATTACGTTTAACATATCATTCGAAAGCTGGTTAAATTTGAAAGTTTTTCAGATCAGTGAGATTTGACGTTTTGTGGATAGTTTTTTTTTCAAAAAACGGTGAGCGTTGAAGTAATACAAGACATTGTGACTTCCCCAAATAACGTGAAGATCAAGCTTTTCTTTAGATACCAAGTTTGTAAAATTCAAGGTTACAGGTACTCAGCTATTATAGAAAATTTAATGCTAAATCTGAAAATGTTGTCAAAATTTGAAAAATAATTAATCGAAATGGAGATATTACAGCTTTTATAGAAAAAAACGTGGTTTTCTCAAAAAAGTCTTTGATTTACCGTATATCAGTAACGGGTTGGAATAGAAAAGTGAGGTTTGCGGCATTTTGTTACATTTTTGATCTAGTTTCACCCTATTTTATTTATACACTAAGAGATACTCACCCTGTATAGATGTCAATTTGGAAACAACAAATAAAGCTACCCTCCTTCTGTAAAAAAAATATTCTGTATCTGTACGGTATCCAGAGTTCTGTATGAAATCTGTGCCTGGGCATTCGTGAATAAATTGACTTTAAAAGCAGCTAAAACTCAAGGAATTGCAATAGGATCCCATTCCCTCCTTCGATCGAATACCAATTTCCCTACTTTATACCTAAATGGTCACTCTATACCTTTCCTCTTCTCTGTTAAAAACCTAGGTTTAACAATCGACCAAACCCTTTGACCTGCTGGCGTTATTAGCGTATTGACAGTTGATTTGGATATGATTCAAAGACTGATGGGTTCAAAAGTCCAACAGACGAAACTATTGGCATGCCACTAAAATTACAGAGGGCATTCTACTGGTGTGGTCCAAAGAGAACTATAACGTCTTTCCGCTATTAAATATGATTTTTGAGGAACCGTAACACGCAGTAAATTATAGATAGTTGTTCAGCTTTTTATTTTATTTATTTTTTATAATTTAAAAACATAAACCAGAATTGATATCCGGCCAACAATAAAGTTACAAACTATATTTTCAGAACAACGGTAGAATTTAAAATGGTTCCCTGGAGGTGTGAATTGTCGTTTAACATTCTACGGGCCCATGTCCAAATATTTGACCCAATACTGATCCTAGGGTCACTTGTCCAGGCACGACACCGCCATCAGCCTAAACAGTTTTTGCTTTGGCCAGACTTTGTTACAAAATCCCCTTTTGTCGGATCCTAACAGTTTCGCTCTGAGTCACAGTGTAATTTATTATACGATACGGTTCTATAGGACATTATTACTTAATTTTTAAATATTAAGTCAGTAACTACAATATTTCAACTTCTTGAAAACTGAGTTTATAGGGTATTAAAAACTATTGGGTGTTTTTTTGGAGACACGAAACGGCTGTGTCTCTGGACATTGTTTCTTTTTTTTTCGATGCAGTACAAAAATTTTAGAAGGAGTCCTATTCTATGTATTGCTTGGTGCATTAAATGGTAACAGGCGTGTTAAGAGGAGGCAACCCCTACGCCAGCCGAGAATACCTTTTATCGATTCTTACCTTCTTCCGATTTATTTCGGTGATTTAGGTGCTTTTCGAGGGGAAAGGTTATTCTCTTTTATTTACGGAGAAACTTTAAATCCCTCTTCAAAGTAATATTAACTTCTGTTTACCTTATGATATTAATATGAGAATATCATGAAGAAAATGATGAAGTGGAAATAAAAAAATGTCAAAATATAAGACACTAAATCAATTTTGAATTAATTTTATATTAAATTGGAAAGAAAAGCCAAACATGCAGAACGAATGAGGAAGTTTTGGGAAATGAAGAAGAATCCCAAATCATGATATTCGCGTGGTCTATAAGGCCTTTTCGCGCCCAAAAAAAAAAAAAAAAAAAAAAAAAATGAGAATTAATATGATGCTAAACCACCAGTCATGTTAATTCTTGATAAACTTGTGTGATGTGAGGGAAGTGTAAATTACAAATTATAAATAATTAAAAGACAGAATCCTTAAGTATTTATTTCACATAACTCCTATTTATTTAACATTTGTAGCTACATGTTTCGGAGAAAATGCTCCATCATGAGGCTTCTAAATATTTTTAAAAATACATTAATCTATAACATTACACCAATAGTTTTAAAATTATATACAATGTTATTTACCTCTTAATCTGTGATTATTTTCAAATTGTCCATTCTCCATGTTATAAGGGATTATATAATATAAGGCAGAATCCTTGTTGAAAGTTATGATGTTAATTTCTGCTGTTTTCTCAAGGGAAGTAAAAAATTAGAAAATATGAAACCTATGATATACTTTCTCACATTTATTTTTAGATTGATATGTTTTATTGAAATAATTATACAATCTGTCTCACTTTAGGGCAATAAGTATTATGGATGACAAAGAATGCATTCAAAAAATGTGTATACTGAAATTTTATCACTTAAATTATTAGAACTAATAAAAATATATAAAACACCACATCCATATACAAATTAATGTTCTTAAGTTTTGTAACACTTTTACACATTAGATAAGAGGGAATAATAAAACATGAATTGACAAAACACTTAATCCTTTATGAAATTCATTTTGTTGACTTCTGTTTCACTTATTTACATTTAAGAAGACTAAATATCAATATAACACACTAAACAATACAATCCAAGTTGAAACTGTAGAAGTGATTGTTTACATGTGAGGTTATAGGAATGAACTATCGAAAAATGTAAACATGAAGTAAGTGAAGCGTAAGCATCGAACTGGTCGGTGTAGCGCGGGTCATGTCAGTTTGCTGCCTCCTCTTAACCCCACCGTTACCCATAACATTTATTTTAAAATATATGTGAACTAAAATTTAGTTAACAGGTCAACAATAACAAAAATAATTCAAATAATTAGCAACAATGAATACAAAAAATAATTCCCTTCCGGCAACATCCACCATATGAGTATTGTTCCCACCTTATAGGAATTAATAATCTTCAAAACAGTCCATCGCTGGATTTTTAGTCCAGTCAATAAACACATTGTAGAGTGCATGAAATATGCGATTATTTTTTACTTCACAGCTTTGTTAGAAGGTAAACATATTAAAAGTCCCCGCCCCTGGAGGGCGAGCTAAGAGTGGGGGGGAGGGAGAACGTCCCAATTTTATTTTTCGATAATGTCTCGAAAACGGTGGACTCTAGAAAAATATGCTACAAATCAAAATTAAAGCTCATTAAATTTCCTATAAAATTAATCATATACATATTCGTCGAAATTCCAACAGTTTTCGAGATATAGAATAGAATAGAATAGAAAAATAATTTTATTCTGGGACAAAGTCCCTTAAGAATAATAGATAAGTGCAGGTATAACTAAACTAAATCTGGTTAGAGACATAATGAGATACAAAAGAAAAGAAAAAAAAAAAAAAGAAAAACAATAATACATTAATGACACTATGTACATAGATGATATTTAAATAAAAAGAAAAGAAAAGAAGATAACATTCTACATATTAGAGAAGATAAAATTAAATGAGAAAAAAAATAAAATAAAATGATATAGAAAAATCTTTTGGTTCAATGATATGATTTGTATGTACAATAGAAGTACCCAATGTTATATTCATGGAAAGTTAAATTTGTATTAAAAGGAATCTCAATTATTCCAGAACTGAATCCAGCAATGCGATAATAATTTTTGACTAAGTAGTTAGATAGTTAGCAAGCGTCAGTCTGGATGAGAAGGAGGTATTGGAAATATAAATATTTGAATGTTTTCAGGGATTTAGCTTGTCTGATGTGAGGAGGGATGGAGTTCCAGAGGATTGGTTAGTGGAAAAGGAAGGAGCGTTGGAATGTTGAAGCTCTATGGCAGGGGTGCTCAAACGGTCGATCGCGATCGACTAGTCGATCGCGAGTGCTTTTTGGGTAGATCTCGAGAAGAAAAAAAATTTTAATAAGTAGGTAGGTAACTAAACTACAAAAATGTATTACGTAATAAAATAACACTGCTTGCGGCAAAAGGTGGCTTTATCAAAGGAACGCGCGGCACTTGTCAAAGAAAAGCCGTGTTGTTTCTAGACGAGAGACAGTACAGTCTAGTTTCGGGCGGCGCGTTTGACGGGAACATTCGAGACTTTCGTTCACGCCGATATAAATGTTGCGCCTGCAGGAATTGGAGTCATTCTGAATTGTAACTTGATGGCGATCCTACGTCGATACAAAGTTTATTATTAAATAGTGGAAAATGAGTGCAGTGAAGAAATCTAAAACGTATCATTTTAATAAGGATTGGGAGGAAGAATTTTTCTTTTGTATGGTGAAGGGTAAGTGCATTTGTGTTATTTGTCGTGCGTCAGTTGCAATACCTAAGCGTGGTAACTTAGAGAGGCATCATAAAACGGTTCATAAAAACTATGAAAAGGATTTTCCGCTACCGAGTGAATTAAGAAAACGAAAAGTAAGTGATTTGATATCTTGTTTGAAAAAAGAACAATCCATGTTCACAAGACCAGCCAAACAATCAAAAGCTGCTACGATCGCGTCATTTAAAATATCTCATATTTTGGCGAAACACAAGAAACCATTTGAAGATGGATCGGTGGTGAAGGAAGCATTTATTGAAGCGGGTGAGACTTTATTTGGAGATTTTAAAAATAAAACAGAAATCATGTCTGCTATTAGAGAACTTCAGTTATCTCGTCCGACTGTCACAAGGCGTATTGAAGTCATGAGTCAGGACATCGCAGATAAACTAAAACATGATATCATGGAATGTACATACTTTTCTTTACAGTTCGACGAATCCATCGATATGACAGACACTGCCCAGCTGTGTATTTTTATTCGGATGGTATTCAATGACATGTTGGCTAAGGAAGAATTTTTGACAATCATTCCTCTGAAGGGGAAGGCCCGTGGCGAAGATATATATGACGTTTTCTTCAATTTTGTAAAAAACTACGAGCTACCAATATATAAATTAGTGTGCATTACAACCGATGGAGCACCAGCAATGACTGGAAACAAAAACGGTTTTGTGGCATTGTGTCGAGCTAATGAAGAATTCCCTTCATTTTTTTTCATTCCATTGCATTATACATCAACAAGTTTTGTGTTCAAAAGTTTTAAACACGGAGGAAATTATGGGCATTGCAACAAAAATTGTGAATTCCATCCGTGCACGTAGCTTGCAACGGCGGCTCTTTCAGTTGCAGTTGGAAGATAGGGAGTCAGCTGAACACACTGATTTAGTTCTTCACACGGACGTCAGGTGGTTGAGTCGCGGAAAATTCCTAGAAAGGTTTCAAGAATTATTGCCCGAAATAACAGCTTTTCTAGACGAAAGAGGTGATGACACTCAGATTTTGAAAAACGAAAAATGGCTAAATGATTTGGCATTTTTGACTGACATCACAATGCACTTAAACACCGTTAACTTGGAGCTTCAAGGTAAAGGAAAAACTATTATTGAGATGATTAGCGCAGTAAACGCATTCAAGAGTAAATTGCAACTTATGATAGATCAACTGAAAAGAAAGGATCTGAAACATTTTCCGTCTTTGAAAGCAAGGATTCCTCAGTTGAATTATGATACGTATGAGGCTGAATTATCAAATATTTTGGGACAATTCGAAATGCGTTTTTATGATTGCAGTAAATTGGAAAATATAGCATCATTTATGAGTTATCCTTTTTCATGTAAAAACATTGAGGAATTAGCTACTGAAATAGCAAGTCAGTTTAATATGAACTCATGTTCTGTTGAAAATGAGTTGGTGCAGATTATATCAGATATACATCTCAAAGCTACAGCATCTGATACAAATTTCTGGTGTTTTATATCTGAAGATAAATATCCGAATGTAAGGCAAATCGCCCTTCAACTGACGGCATTTTTCGGGTCAACTTACTTGTGCGAGTCTGCATTTTCTGAAATGAAGATAATTAAGTCAAAATATCGCAATCGACTAACTGACGATCATATGTCATCATGCTTGAGATTAGCACTCAGTGGTTACGTACCATCTTATGAAAAGTATGCTGAGGACATGCAGTGCCACGCTTCAACATCCAAAGCCACTCCTTAGTTAAGTTTAACACCATATGTAACTCTTTTGTTTTGTAACAACAAATAAACTCGCAATTTTGAATAACTATGAGTTTTTTCATTGATATTGTAGAGAAGAACCTAACTAAACCTAACCCAAACCTTGACTAAAATAATGTACCTATATTGTGCAGAAAGCTAATATCTATATATGCTACGGTACACCCTACCTAGGTAGGTAGGGTGTATCGTGTATGTACGACAACCCTGCATCACACACACTTGCAGTCTCAGAGTCGATCGTAAGTAGTCTAAAAATATTGAGGTAGATCGCCAGCAGTTCAAGTTTGAGCACCCCTGCTCTATGGGATGGGGTATACAGATCAGAAAGACGTATACGTTATTAAAAATCGATAATTTTAGAAATAAACAAAATGTTTACCTCACTTTTTGTTAAACACTTGGTTCAAATGTCAAAAACGTACATATTAAATTAAAGTAAATTTAATACTCTACAATTTTGATTCTGACATTTTTTCTGATAAACGATTGTGGAAGGTATAACGAATATCTATAAAACGGTTAGAATTACGACAAATTTATATATTATCAATTTTATAGTAAATTTAATTAGCTTTTATGTTTATTTAAATCATATTATTCTAGAGTCAACCATTTTCTAGATATTATCAAAGTAACACATAAGAGTGAACTTCTCCCCTCCCCCCCCCACTGTCAGCTCACCCCCCAGGGGCGGAGACTTTTTGTATATTTACCTTCTAACTATTCCTAACGAAGCCATGAAGTAAAAAATTATCGGATATTCCATGCACTCTACGTCCCTCATTTCGGCACTCATTGACTGGACTATTTGTTTTTTCACGTTTTTAAATATAGTTTTTAATTGTTACAATTAAAGATCTTAATTGGAACTCAGTTTTGCTACTGGTTGCCGCTACATAACTAATCCCTGACGCTTGAAGGCATTTGTTCAAACCTGAAGAATGTACGAAATGGGTCGAAGTGTGCTCTGATCCTTTGGAACCTCACTCCATAGCTATGGTTAGGCCTGTGATTCCCGTTGTTTGGAGGACTTTGGAGCTTTTTTGTAGTAGATTGTTTTGGAATAAAGCAGCATACCGGCTACTAACTGTTCCAAAATATTTTTTTTTTTTTTTTTTTTTTTTTTTTTTTTTTTTTTTTTTTTTTCCTTTTTTTTTGACACATATTTTTATTCCAACAAAAAAAAAAAAAAAAAAAAAAAAAAAAAAAAAAAAAACATTATATTTTGTACCAACATGATATTCAACACATCAGTACTACGTTACAGAGATTATATACACTAATTTTTTTAAAAATGTAAGACAAGAAATCAAATATATTGGTACTGAGAGGGTCTGAGAGGTAACTGAAATAGAAATGGACTTCTCACTGAATTCGTGAGTAGTTCCAAAGTACAGAGAGCATCAAATCACCTTCATTAGTTTTTGGAACCACCTTCTCACCGTCCTTTCATTCAAAGAATCTTCATCATAAAATTCAACCACGAAACGAGTGGCTTCAGCTGCTGAAAACTTCCGTTTCCAAAACTGAAGCAAAATTATGAGAATTTCGTACTTTACTGTCATTGTGAACAAAGGAAAGCTAAAGAAGTGCTGAGCCTGGAAAGAGGCCATGCTGTTCAAACATGAATTTCTTATCACAATTATTAGCTCCCGAATGTATATAAGAGAGGAATAACGATGCAAAGTTCAAACACAAAGAAAACGGTCATTTTTTCTGACTCATCCCATTATTTACAATAAACTTTTATAGAAATAACAAATATCTAAAACTTATTCAAAAGAAAATAAACCTGTACATAATTCTCAATGCTGTATTTAATGCAACCAAAAATTTAATATCAGACAGGAAGTTTTCTTAATGTCCCTTACCTGTAAGAAGACCACAGGGACCAAATGAGCAGAGGAGAGGAAGCTGGGACATAGTCAGAAAATGAAAAAATACTGGAAGAGGAAGAAGAAAGTTCTGACCGAAGACTAAATACAAGTCTCATGGTCCTCTGTAGGTCCAAATGAAAAAAAAACAAAACAACAAATGATAAATTATCCCATTTTTATTCTTTTGTAACATAATATACTGTTATAAAAATAACAAATATTTAAAAATCATTCAGAAGAAAATAAACTTGTATATCAATTCTGAAAAATTGTAAAATTCATATGTATGTACTAACAAAACCTTAGGAAAACAATTTAACATCAAATTTTTCATTAACATTTAAATTAAACTAAACTCATCACATAAACATGTATGTAAAAATATATATATGTAATTCATAAAATAAAAATTTAATTCATTTTTTAAACCAGTTACCAATCCTTTCATAGTAAACTGCACTCCCACACGAATCCATTAGTCTCCCAACTTGCTTCACATTCGATACCTGATAACCCACTGAGGCGTCTGGAAAGAAGATGGTCAAAAGACCTTATAGTTTAGAACTTTTATTGAAGTGCTACTAGTGAGTAGTTCTTCACAAGTGATTTACATGTCATTATAATCATTTCCTCAAATTTACTTGTTGTATATTGATGTACAGTTGTAAATATCAATAAATAGTTAAATAAAAAAAAAAATTCATTTTTTTTTTTTTTAAATCATCAATATCTTAGCTTTAAAAATATCTACTGTGCCAATACTTTATTTTCTTGATTACAGTTTGTTTTCTATTAGCTCGATCAATTGGTACCATAAATTAAATTTTTTAACAAACTTTTCAAGCAAACTAAGTAACAAACAATTAACCTTTAAACTTCAAAAGCATAAGAAAAAAAGTGGGTAGGCCAATACTTTGTTGACCCATTAAATTAGCCTCAGAATAACATTTCACTAATTAAGATATTTGTATATATAATATACATTATGTATATATAATATACATACTATAATATACATAGTATAGCAGGTATACTATTTACTAATTATTATATCTATACTTATCTCTATTTTTTGTTTTGATACAGGTACATAACTAATAATTGTTTTCAGAACCAATTAGATAAAATAGAAATCAAGGGTGTTGATCGCAGTAAAACACATGGTGCACCATTTACTTCGGTGGGTGCATACTCCGAGATAGTTGAGGTAGAGACAGAGGTTTACTGTCAAGGAAGTCCTCGTTATACCGCTCTGACTCCAAGAGGATTGCTTGCCATTCAACCTCAGGAGCAAACCAGCCGTAGACCTTTACATCAAGATGAAGCTTGCTTCGGAAGGTATATTATTTATTAATCAAAATATCTAAATTTTCTTCTAATCTTCAAAGCAGATATTTAGCTAAGAATTATTCTTTGCAGAGTCAATTAGACAAAATAGAAATTGTATCTATTGATCAGGGTAACGTCAAATAGTGTTGAAAAATCATAGTTTGCCTAACAGATTGAATGGTGAGAATTACTAGGATTTGTTACGAAATATCCCACCGCAACTTCATCATGATATTCCACATGAAGTGTGGCAAAATATGATTTTCGAACACCATGGTGCTCCTCCACATTATTCTAAAGCAGTACAAAAATGAATAAACCAACGATACCCCACATGTATTGGTAGAAATGTCTTCCCCTGTAAAAACAGACTCAGCTGTCAATACAATTCACCTCAAAAAGTGATATTTTTCAATATCATCTGCATTCAGAAGCCAACGGTAAAATTGAGGCCTATGTTCATTATCATTGGGTTTTAAACCTTACATTGAAAATCTAATAAAATAAGTCCTAAATAATAATAATAAATAAATAAATGTAATAACATGAAATCCTTCAATCTGGTGTCGCTTTATTGACAGTTTTCCTTTATTTTCTATTATACAATAAACTTTTTTTTGCTTTTTATTCCAATGAAGTGTTTATGATGTTTAAAATATATATTTCCATTAAGTGTTTATCGTAATGTCTTATTTACACAAGTAAATGTTTTGTATTCCAAATGAAAACATCATGTTTTCCCTGTTTTAAAAGTAAATTTCTTCATGAAATCGATAACGAATCATTAATTTGATCATACCATATTAAACCTGGTTAAATTTTCAAGTTTTTGTGAGATTTGTAGTTTTGTGGATTGCTTTTTTGAAAAACGGTGAACGTTGAAAAGTTATAAGACATTGTAACTTCCCTAAATAAGGTGAATATCAAGCTGTTTTTTAGGACCCAAGTTAGGAAAATTCAAGGTTACATGTACTCTGCTCTTATAGAAAATTTAATGCTAAATCCGATCGGCTGGACAGAGTATAATGGAAATATTTTTGGCTGAAAACATTTTTTTATGATGTGAGCTGTATGGACAGGTGCACAGTTTTACTGAAAATGATTCCCACTCGAGTTAGTTTTTCTCCTTTTTGAACAATTGGTACTTGGATAAGGTCTATATACTTTTTTGCATTCATTTTTGCTTCAAAAAATATAAGTTCTGTCTTTCCACAGTACCCTACCCCAGTCCAAAAAATGACATCACTTCCTTGCTTTGATGTCTGCTTAAAAATAATTTTTTTTCTTCAGAAATCATGAAAACAATATTGAAATCCACCAGGGCCATCCACATTAAATCACTGAAGATAACTTTCTTCAATATCTTTCCCATAAAACATGTTCAGAAGCAAATTTATGTTTGTGGGCTTAGTGTGCTTTTTGTCTTCAGTTTTTGTTTTTTTTTCTTTTTTTTTTTTTTTTTTACAATACACAAAATTACATGCAGTACCAAGAAAAAATAGATCAGTCTCAAACTTAAATTCAAATTCCTGCCCGACCCAAAACACATAAAAGGTGAGAAAATTAAATTTTCTTCTGAGCCCCATTTTTTTTTTTTTTTTTTTTTTTTTTTTTTTTTGCTAATATACCTAGCTTACAGGAACAGACTTATGATTTTCAAAAAGGAATTTTTATATAAATGTTATTTTGAGAAGTAGATAGTTGGGGTATGCAGTCATAAAGATACACAGCAATTAAAAAATAAGTTTTTTAATTTTTAATGCCAACGTTTCAATAACATAAAGGCAATACCTAAACGTAAAGAAAACAATACATATTGCATAAACAATTTTACCTTTAAATATTTCCTTTATGTTATTGTCTTTACTCTTATATATTTATTCTTTTCATACCTTTGTTTTTTATACTATCTACTATTTAGTCATACCTTTTTGTTTGTCTTCTACTTCTAGCCCTGATGAAGGCTTGCAAGTTGAAACTTTGGCATTACAAATTAAAAACTTATTTTTAAATTGCTGTGTTTCTATCATTACTGCATACCCCAACAATCTACTTCTCTAAATACTTAACATTCAACTATACCTTATCAATACAAAAAGAGTTTATGTAAATTATTTTTAAAAATCTGAATAGTTAATATTGATATTTATTTTAAATAGGTAACCATATTTTGTATTTGTCTTTTTATGTATTCATGAATCAATAGTTCACATTACTTTAGTTTTATAATTTGATTTAGTAATATTCTTCATATTCACAATACAATAAATTCCAAATGTTACTAATATCTTTCACAAAACATTGTAGAGAGGAAAATGTGCCGATATTTCTCTTGATTTAGTTTTAATAGAGTATTTAATAAGGAGCATTGAGAATTTACTAATGATTCTAGAATATAAGGATTTGATACTAGAAGAATTGAAGGGTTTGGTGGATGAAGGGGTTATGTAACAAAAACCAAAACTATTTTAGGTACTTTATGTTTTTTTTACATTTCCCTTTAGCAGGAAAATATTAGATTTGAAATATAGATTTGTAGTTGTTTTGAATATTCAGATATATACATCAATAGATTTTTAGTTGTTTTGAAATATTCAGATTTTCTAACACTTCTGCTCATAAATCCTTCATCTAATGAGCTAGATTGTATTTAAAAAAAAAAAGTGGTATGACCCCTTCATCGACCAAAACCTGCAATTGCATAATGTTTAATTCGCCAGTATATAAGAGTTGATTATAATGATTTCATTAGATCGCTACGATTTAAAAAAGGCACATAACACTGTTGACTTGATAGTAATCAAATCAGCTCCCACATCCTTATCATTATTTAGAAAGCAGTGAACATCTGTTAAACATGAGTTGAAAATGATATTACTAAATCTATGAGTCATTTAGTTAACTAGTAGAAGCGATGCATAATATCCTATATATGGTATATTTTACTGGCTGTAACCTTCAAGACAGTGATGGCGAAATAAACCTTTGTCCCAGTGAGGAACATCTGCGCGTCGTTATATCCATTTTCATTTCAAGGTTGAGATTAATTTTTTTTTTCTTATTATCCTCTTTTATTTAAGAAAAACAACGGAAGGAAAAAAGAAGATTGAAACCTTTGAATGTTTGGTTAATGAATTCTAGTTAAATAAATTTGTAAACTAATTGGAATTAGAATTAGAATTCGGTACTCTTTACTTCGAAAAGTTTGAGATACGTTCTTGTTTAAAACAGGAAGATTCTCTTTCTCCGTTATTATTTAACTTTGCACTAGAACGTCATTAGGAAGGTAATGCTTACGGGAAAAGGATTACTGATGGGTAATCAATTTTCAGTTCTATGGTTATGATGATGATTTGGTACTTTTGGGTGAAAACGAGGAAACTTTTAAATTAAATGCAACTACGCTCATGAAAAGCGGTAACGAAATTGGTTTAGTAATTAATACCGATAAAACGAAATATATGGTTAGTAGCAGAAACGGTGAACATTTTAGTAATGTAGATATTTCAGGAATAAAGTTTGAACACGTTGAGCAATTCAAATATCTAGGGTCTATTATATTAGAGAAAAATGAAATTCAAGAGAAAATAAGGGCTTGGTTAAAAGCCGGTAATGCTTGTTATTTCTCACTTGCAAAACTACTCAGTTCGCGCTTACTCTCGAGAAATTTAAAAATTAGGATATATTAGACTATAATACTACCAACAGTTCTCTACGGATGCGAAACATGGCCACTTCCTTTAAGGGAGGAACAACGCCTTAAAGTTTTCGAAAATAAAGTACTGCGTAGAACGTTTGGTCTAAAAAAAGGATGAAGAAACTGGATAATTTAAAAAGCTTCACAATACGGAACTGCGCGAGTTATATCCGGTAAATATAGTACAAGTAATAGCAGCGCGACGGATAAATGGGCATGTAAAGTCGTTGGGTTCGGTAATGATCGAATTCTGAAAAAAGTGACCGTAAATGACCGAGAAGTAGACCAAGACGTATATGGGAGGATTGCGTCAAGGCTAAAGAATGGCTACCGCTAGAATACATGCCGGTAGAGATGGGACATCGATGTCCATAACATCGATCGATTATAAACTAAATGGAGTAATAACATTATTGGAAATTGATAAACAGATAATCTTGGGCTTTAGCCAATTCATCCATTTCTTACATTTATATAATTATTTATATGTCTGTCACATTGGTGAAACCTATCTCCCTAGACAGTTAACAAATCTTTAGCTGGTGGAAAGAAGGGATTTTTTGCTTTGTCTAAAGGCTGGAGGCAACACTGACCCACTGCAATTCCGTCAGCCGTTTTCAGTTATGAGATAACAGTCAAAGAAGGTTTCACTATATCAGTGTTCCCTCTGGAATGGTTCGTGATTTTATTATTGATAACTCCCTAGATCTTCATAATTATTTTATGGTAAGTTTATGTTTACTTTTATGAACACTTAATTGCGTAAATTTGATGAAAAAAATGAAAAACATCAGGCAGAATTTTTATGGATTTTTTGTTCTGCTTAAAAAAAAAAAAATTCCGAAAATCTATCTCCCTAAATAAAATCAACAATGCTGATGTTCTAGGGAGATAGACAAGAGAGCTGAGGGAATTTGATTTTTCGATGTAAGGTGGGTTGCCTAATCAGACAAATCTGCCCTGTGTGTGTAACCAGCCTTTGTTTTGATTTTTAATTCTAAACTATGTCTTTATGCTGGTAAGTATGATTAGTCTCCTTTCTTTTTTGTTTGTTTACCTAGTAGAAGTTTATTTGAAAATTATTTCAAACAAAATTTTTAAAGTACTTATTACAATTTAATTTTATTATTGGTAACGGTAGTGATCGGCGCCACCAACTCCTGCTCGCGCTCTGAATGCCTTTTATCGATTCTAACCTTGTTCCGATTTATTTCGATGTTCTAGTCGCTCCTTTTAGAGGGGAAAGGTTTGTCTCCTTCATTCCCCACTCTAGAGGGGTAACTAAGGCGCCAAACTATATTTTTTTTTTTCAAACTCATGTCATCACCCACCATCCACAGTTCACTAAACTCTTCCTTTTTATTAAAATCAAGGAAATAATATTAACTTTTCATGGATTATCACTTATTACCTACTTTTCTCTTATTGTTTTTTTCATTTAATTTTATTTTAACATTTACTACATTCCTTTTTTATTTTTATTTACAAATTTATGTTAATGTAAGGGTTTGGTTGATGAAGGTCTTATGTTCAAAATTCAATTTTGACTCATTTATCTTCATGTTTTTCTTCTTTTTTTTTTTTTTACATTCTCCTTAACCAGGAATATATGTAAATAAATCCTTTACTTTCTTCATATCTCATTTTTTTTTTTTTTTTTTAGCTGCTTTGAAATATTCACATTTTCCTACTTAACCCCATAAATTAAATATCAAATCAGCTAGATGTATTGGTTACAAAAATTTTATATATACCCTTCATCCACCAAATTTTTCAATTATTAAATAACTAGTGATTTATCATTTGTAAACTTTGATCACACCCCAACCATGTTTAACAGTGGGGTATACCTTTTAAGTCTCTAGGCCTGTTTTTGGTTTTAGTCAATCCCAACTGTTCCATCAGATGAAAATATATTGAATTTACATTACTCGCTAAATAACACTTGTTCCCAGCGACTATTTGGCTTCTTAACATTTTATTTTGCAACATTTAGATGTTTTACCCTATTAACACGACTTATGAAGGGTTATTTCCTAGCTGACTAGGAGTTATATCCTGCACTTTTTATTAAGTTCCTCATGGTATGTGGTGTAACTTAAATGTCATAATCATTTTCTAGCATACCTGCGATGGAGAGGACACTGCTTCTTGTGAATGGTTTTCAAATTGTCTCACATATGTACCCTTTAATGTTATATTGGACATCCAGATCTTCCCGACTATGAAAGTTCTGTTTCTTCAAACCTGTTAATTTTTTATCTTATACTGTCACTTTCAGAAATTGTTTTGCCTATTTCCCCCCAAAACTTTTCTCACTTCCTTGAAATTATGACTAGTTATTTGATTTCTAGGAAAATTTCCATAATGAGAACAAATATAATTTTTAATTTACTTCCTTACAGGACAACAGATAATAAAAGACTAAAAATAGCTCAGAAGAGTTGAATATCAATAATCTTCCATAGGATTAAACAAGTTTTGATTGGATATTTTCTGCCTAAGAACAATATACAGACTTTTTTGCCAGGCATTGTCATATTAAATTACTATAATTCCACATTCATGTCAAAAAAAAAAAAAAAAATGTTTGATCTGTATGAGTTTCACACATTCATTTGAACTACATCAATTACAAAATTCCCAATTAAAGCTACTTAATTAAAAAAAAAAATTGAATAAGTATTTGATAATGAGTGTACACAGAATATTTTCACTAACTGCATATTTATTACAATAAAACTGTACAGGATTTAAAAAAAGTAATGGTCAAATAAATACTCTAATACAACATAACACGTATTAACAAACTGAAACATAATTATGATAGTATATAATCAGAATTATTAACAAATAATACTTAAATAGGAACAAAATAAATACTCTAATACATCACTTATTTACAAACTGAAACATAAGTACGATATAGTATAAAAATCAGAATTATTAACAAATAATACTTAAATAGGAACAAAATAAATACTCTAATACAACACTTATTTACAAACTGAAACATAAGTACGATAGTATGAAATCAGAATTATTAAACAAATAATACTTAATAGGAACAAAATAAATACTCTAATACAACACTTATTTACAAACTGAAACATAAGTACGATAGTATAAAAATCAGAATTATTAACAAATAATACTTAAATAGGAACAAAATAAATACTCTAATACAACACTTATTTACAAACTGAAACATAAGTACGATAGTATAAAAATCAGAATTATTAACAAATAATACTTAATAGGAACAAAATAAATACTCTAATACAACACTTATTTACAAACTGAAACATAAGTACGATAGTATAAAAATCAGAATTATTAACAAATAATACTTTTCATTCTAAGATTATCTTTAAATATTCATGTAATTTGTTTTTCCAGCAAAAAAAAATAAAAAAATAATAAGTTTGGTGATTGGCTATGTATAAATATTATTAAACAGGTATTTGAAAATGTTAACTTATACAAAACAGCCTTGATATTGGGACTGATCAATCACATTTTCATGAATATATACAAAGGCATGGGGTCTTACTGATAACACCACTTTTTCTTCTTCTGCCACCTTAATACTGAGCACTTTGATGGTAACTAAAAACAATAAATAACAAATCAATATTGACTATTTAAAAACTTTAAGTTTAACAACTTACAAGGGGACGTTTGCAGTTGTAACTCACAGATTTGAATGCCGATTTTTGTGTGTGTAGTAGGGACCTATAATAGTGCAAAACTAGAGTTATAGCCACCAATGGGCATAAGGAGCCGAGAAAAAAAATAAAATAAGAAAAACACGTTTTATTTGTTTTCTTAGCCCTCAATCAAGATAGAGAAATGGTTCTTTCACTTTTAATTGCAGTTTTGTATGCTATTTAAAAAAAAAAAAAAACTTTTGTTATGCTCAAGAAACTACCCGGCTTTAGTATGCTCAAAAGATTTCATCAAGAATTTCTAAAGGCCATAACAACCGCTATGTTCAACCGATTACAATAGTAATAGAATCACAAGAATCGGCATACATTCTGCTTTTAATCCATAATAACATTGGATTTACTCCAGATTTTAGTAAACAAAAACTGATATGAATGCAAAAATCCGAGGTCCCCTTATTGAGATATCTCAAGTTATAGCTGACCTCGGATTTTTTCATTCACATCAGTTTTTGTTTACTAAAATCTGGAGTAAATCCAATGTTATATGCATGGATTAAAAGCAGAATGTATGCCGATTCTTGTGATTCTATTACTATTGTAATCGGTTGAACATAGCAGTTGTTATGGCCTTTAGAAATTCTTGATGAAATCTCAACTTCAAATTTTAACATCCTCGAAAGGGGTAAAAAATCAATATTTTTTGATTTTGATAAAATTTCACACATAAGGGTTTTATGGTGCGTTAAATCGAGATTTGAGGTCTGTTGTTCATGACAAAAAGTTTCCACTGATTTACAGCGGATTTCCAAGGAATTTTGTCATTTTTTTGGAGTTTTTGAGCACCCTAAAGCCGGGTAGTCTTGAGCATAACAAAAGTATTTTTATTTAAAATAGCGTACACAACTGCAATTAAACGTGAAAGAACCATTTCTCTATCTTGATTGAGAGCTAAGAAAAAAAATAAAACGTGTTTTTCTTATTTTTTTTTTTTTTCTCGGCTCCTTATGCCCATTGGCGGCTATAACTCTAGTTTTGCACTATTATAGGTCCCTACTACACACACAAAAATCGGCATTCAAATCTGTGAGTTACAACTGCAAACGTCCCCTTGTTAGTTTAATTTTTAAATAAATAATAAGGTAACATGCAATTATATTGTCCAGTGAAGTAGATAATTTGATAACATCAAACTATGTTTAAAATTAGTCAACAAAAATCAATCAAACAATTAATAGGTACAGGGAAAGAACAATTATAGTCCATTTCTTTAGCTCTATGTTGCAGAGAGATAGATTTCAATTAAAAGAATGTTTGTATGGTACCATTAGGACTAATAAGTAAAAATATTTATTAAAAAAAAGAAAACCTGTACCACTCATGAAGGGTCTTGGGTTCAGTGCAAGAGAATTAGCCAGAATAGTCGCTCAAATGCATATCACAAGAGGCAGATCAGGGAAGCACTGCACCTAAAGTTATAAGGACTGTTTTACAAGAATGTGACTATGATTTTATTATTATTATACTATTATTTAATTAATTAAATTTTATTATATTATTAACAGTAATATTTTGATCAAATTATTTCTTTAATATTGGATCTGACTAAAACACACTTTTTAAGTTGGGTCTCTTTCACTAGGGAAGAACATATAAGCAAATGATTATAAATAAAAAAATAAACATAAAAGAGAATACTTTTTAATAAGAATAGTGTAATATAATAAGGATTGACAATATATCTGGTACCGTGTTACACAACCATGTCTCCACGTAACCACTCTGACCCGCACTACTAATGTGAAACCTGTGATATAAGGTGAAGTGGGGCAAGTGCGTCATACGGAGTGCATAGTTCAACTTTAACTAAACATAAAAAATCAGCTATTAATGCTAGGATAATATTTATTGTTATATTGCAAACGTTGAACTATACTATTTTCAGCAATATAGTTGATTTCCCTGATATGCTAAGAATTATTATCAGTGCGAAGGAAAATCAATTTTAAGTCCCATTCATGCACTTGCCCCACCTAAACGGGGAAAGTACATAAATCTCTTGTAAACTCCTTAGCAGTGAATTGATTATTTGATGGGGTAAGTGCAAAAATAAGCAACTCCCAGAAATCATTTTACTCCTTGAAATTAAAAAAGTAGAGAAAAATACAAACAATACAATTTTATAATTTTAACTCATTCAAGTTTACACAACACCTAGATCAACAGGTTGAACTATGAAAATTCCTAGAGAGGTTATCTTCTACAGTAGAGCACTCTAGTATGTTAGGTTTGGAGGGTATGAAGTTCTGTCAACATACAAAAAATGGCAGTTAATGTAACAAAATGACAATAGAAATTATGGCAGACTAATGCACTTACCCCACCTTACCTCACATTTATTTTTAGATTGATGCATTTTATTGAATTAATGGTACCACCATCAAACTGGCTTGACCCGCGCTACACCCACTATTCCATCCTTACGCTTCACTTTGAGTTCACATTGATCGATATTTCATTTGAGTTAGACATGTAAACAATCACTTCTACAGTTTCAACTTGTGTTGTTTAATGTGTTATATTGATATTTAGTCTTCTAAAATGAAAAAGATGAAACAGAAGTTAACAATATTAGTTTCATAATGGACTAAGCGTTTTTATTCATGTTTTCTTATTGCCTCTTCTCTAAGGTGTAAAAGTGTTATAAAAGTTAAGAAGATTTCTAGATGGATTTGGTGTTTTATATATGTTTACATGTGAGGTTAAAGGAATGAACTATCGATAAATGTAAACTCGAAGTGAAGTGTAAGGATGGAATGTAGCGCAGGTCAAGCCAGATTGGTGGTGGCTGGCTTCTAAAAATAAATGTGAAGAATCACAGGTTTCACATTTTCTTATTTCCACTTCCCTTGAGAAAATATAGCAGAAATTAACATAACTTTCAACAAGGAAATTTATAATTTGTTATTTACACTTCCCTAATATCAGTAAGTTTATCAGAAGTTGGTGATTTGATATTATATTAATTCTGCTTTAATATAATATCAATTCAACATTGGTTTAGTGTCTTATATTTTGATATTTTCTTATTTCTCATTTTATTATCAGAAGGTAAACAGAAGTTAATATTACTTTGAACAGGAATTTATAGTTTCTCCATAAATGAAGGAGAATGACCTTTTCCCTCAAGAGGTAAAGACTAAAACGCCGAAATAAATCGGAAGAAGGTTAGAATCTAGGAGCATACAGGGGCTGGAGACATGCTTGTGTAACGGTACCTTATTTCTAATAAAGACACCCAAGAGTTTTTAATTGTTATAAAGGATACAATGTAAATTTCTCACCAATCAGTTTCTGGTCGGGTCATATTGCCTTCCCACTTCAACAAGGAAATTATGGAGACGTTCATCCCTTGGAACTTTCGCTTTCCAGTAGAATTCGGCTAAGTACCCGACCAGATGGTGCTGTACCCTTCCTTGTCTGGGAATATTATTCCGAACCTCTCGCCACATCCTTTCTATGTTTTGAGTATGGGAACCTAAAATTTAAATTGAAAAATATACTTAACTGTGAAATGCAAGTGCCTTAAAATAATGACAGTCATCTCACCTGTTACAGGGTCCACAAAATTAATGGAGTGGTTTACGGTTAGATGAACGAACTGTGGATGGTTGATTAATGCATCATACCCTCTCCAGCGATCAGAAATGATTGTGGTTCCTGGGGCGATGTGGCGTAAAATAACATCTATGAGAGTGGCAGCCGAACGATCTTGGACCGGGACAAAGAAAGACCTCTTGCTCACTCTTTCAAAGCAGCCAAAGATCCAAGATCCCGCGATTTCCCTTCCCATATTATTTTTTCTTTTGCCAAACTTCGCCTCATCGATTTCCACAACCATTCCTGGCCCGCCAAGAACTGAGTGTTCGGCCAATAGTAGGGAATCTATGCATATCTCCCAACAGAAGTTGCACCAGTCCACAATTGCACTCTTAGACATATGTAAATCGGATACCATGCTGCTAACTCGGGGGTGTGGGGAAGTAAGCCACATGGAAACCAATTTACAGACTTTACTGAACGGGAGACGTGATCTCTCCAACCAACTATTGGACTTCAGGGAGAGTTTGTATGAGCACCTAACTCTTACACCATCCACAATCCTTCTTCTGTTGCATCTAAAATATATTAAGTATTTTAATGAATTTCAAAAAACAATTGAATCAATAAATAAATTTAAAAAAATAGAAAAGTTTGACATACCTGAAACTCATGCGGGGTAAATCTGTGACACACAAAAATCCACAATGAGGACACATTTTCTCCTTTAGCAAGACCCCATGCCTTTGCAAGAATTGATGATAATTGGATTCATCAATCCCAATTTCCTGAGCCATATCAATAGTTGTAATAACGCATCCATCACAGTCAACCATTTCGAAGCTATAGATATATTAGGTAAAGAAAGGAAGGATGTAAAAACTACAAGTTGTCTTTGAAAGAAGTAAATAACAAGATAAATAATTGATTACATTTTGAAACTATATAGATAGAAGGTGAAACAAGAAATTACATGCTTCTACAAGGAGGAAATATAAAAATAAGTATAAAGAAAACTAAATCCATGTTAAAAGTGACAGACTTTTGTTACCTTAGAGATTGTAAATATGAAAATGTCAATCTAGATAATACTAAATCCATTTTAAAGGTGATATTGTAGAGATGTGATTTATATTCTCACATCAGGGTATTGTCAATATGAAAATACCATTATTATATATAACACTAAATCCATGTTAAAGGTGATATTGTTGACATGTGATTTATATTCTCACATCAGGGTATTGTAAATATAAAATACCATTATAAATAACACTAAATCCATGTTAAAGGTGATATTGTTGAGATGTGATTTATATTATATTCACATGAGGGAAGTGTTAGTTTCTGCTACACTCATGAAATTTTGAACAATAAATAAGAAAAAATGAATGTAAAACAATAAACAATGGTACCTAAACAACAGTCCATTTTGAAATTATAGAAATTACTTACAGAAGAAGAGAAAGGAAGAGAATATACAGAAAGATATAGAGATGTTGACTGAAATAACTGAAAAAAGAAGAAAGATATAGAGATGTTGACTGTAATAACTGAAAACAGAGAATGCCGGTAAAATTCAAGGAAGGTAGGGTGGGGGTGACAGGAAATCGCGATAATTGTATTTCCAACGGTGAGGTTATAAGGAGAAGGTATCGATAAATGTGAACTCGAAGTGAAGCGTAAGGATCGAACTGGTGGGTGTAGTGCGGGTCAAGGGAATTCGGTGGTGTCGCCGATCGCTACCGTTACCTTATTATTTTTCATTCTATTAGATTTCAAAAATTTCAGTGCATCAAAAAACATTTTTGCTGACCCAAAAAAAACAAACAGTCCTTTTAGATTATGACTAAATTTTGCCACTATGTAAATAATATAGTTTGGAAAATTTAAATTTTTAGAAAATTGTTGATGGAACCAACTAAAAATTAATGTTTCCAATTTTTATCATGCTGAGAAATTCTAATCACCATTAATTATCATTTCAGGGGCAGCAGCACTGCCTGCCAAGTGAGGATATGGCACCTAAAAGGAAACAAACACCAGAGGAAGCTAAGGCAAAGAAGAGGGAACTTTCAAAAAGAAGACGTGAGCAGATAAGAAACAATCCTATATTGGCTGCTATTGAAGCGAAGAAAGAGCGGAAGAGATATGAAAAAAAGAAGTTTAAAAAACTGGTAAATACAATTATAATTATAGACAATATCTGTGGTTGGGGTTTTTAAACGTCTCAATCGTTTATTTTGTTTTTTTACCAGGTAAAATAGCCAAAGATATGACACCAAGAGAATTACACACAGAACGGAAAGTTTGGAGAGAGAAATTCAAAAAACATTACCAAAATAAGAAATCTGAAGGTGAAAATACGAGGTACCTTTGTCGACTACTCCACGAACAAGTGACAAGGAAGAGTAGGAATCACGAATTAGAGAGAGAAGAGTGGCCCAAGGAAAAACAAAACTGTATCAACCACAACATAACTAAAAAGCAGAAGTGGTACTTGAATGACACCATAAAGAATCTTCATGTAAAATTTTGCGACACTGTTGGCTCTAAAATGAGCTATGTTTTTTTGTTGTTTTTGTAGGCTGCATTTGTTTCTGAGTGGTTGTTTCAAAAGTCTCCGGACACCTGTTTATGCATCATCCACTGCAACATGGAATACATAACGGAAGGCCTGTTCAAATTTAAAATTATTGAAACAAAAGTACCTTTACACTTGGCTCGAAATGTGTGCTGTTTTGTGGAGAGCATAGCTTGTCTACAAAGAACGTACAGTTCCATACCACTTGTGCAATGTAGAATATACTGTAACCTATCAAAATGGGTAATTGAAAAAAAAAAAACAGCTATATAAAAAATAACAAAAATAAATTTTTTAAAAGGGTGCACAAAATTTTACTTACTACCACAATGATGGAGGCTATTGATTCTTTCGAGGTCCAGAGCAAAACATTTTTGTTTCATACGGCGAACATTATACACCAGTTCAGGGCCATCAAGAACCTCAAAACCAGATTGACTGAAAACTATTATATGAAATATGCAAACAAAATTGAGCCTTTCCACTTTGAAGGGAGTCTAAAGCAGTTTACCTCTCATATATCTCTGATGTACTACAGAACTACTTGCTATGCAAGTGTCTGCTTCTGTTTTGCACCATCTCGGATAGTTTGGACCATGGTCTTCCAGCAGTGTGGGCTTACAACTGATCTTTACCTTTATAAAGCATTGTTCGTGGAGTTGAAACACTTCACTTCTTATCAAAAATCTCTCCCATCAGTATAGAAACAAATTCATCTTCTACTTGTTAGCTCATGCCCTTAAAGATTTACTGAACGTTGATGTGGCTACCTGAACGGGGCATAGGAAGGGATTCCAGGCGGTATGGAAGGCTGCACAAAAAGGATCCTTGACAGGGTTTTGGCTCAAGGTTTGGCTGTCAATACCTTGCTTACCAAGGAGTCAAGCCCTAAGGAGTAATACCAGAAACATAAAACTCTTTTGTTGTGGAGGTTGAAGAATTTTAAGCTTTTAGCGCTGCGATCCCAAGTAACCTCCAAAAATTTTAAAGTACTATTCAGATCCACCAGGTCGTGTTCAGGAATCAATATCCTCTCATAATGATAAAACTCAGTTGTTTCTATTGCTATGGGCGTGACAAGTTCTTGTTGGGTCGCCACCAAAATCCACAAGTTCAAGTACCCATATAAGTGGGTAGCTCGTTTTCTTGAACTTCAACAAGCCCCACATACAACTGTTGAACCTGATGTGATTATTGAGGAACATGAAACCTTATTTGTAAAAAATCTAAACTTGGAAAAACCAAATATATCCCAGGAAAATTCTAACAACAATGAAATGTTACCGCCAAGTCTCATCCGTTGCACATTCATTTTAACCAGCTTTGAACATTTTTAGAAAAAGACCAAATTTCTTTTTGTATGCTCTATAGAAAAAATCAACAAAGATGGCTTGTTAACTATAAATGGATTTCGGAGTTATGATGCGTCCCAGCGGAATTTTGTGGCCAATAAAAATGATGCTTGTGACATTTTTGTTAAAAATATAATAAGAGTACTGCCTGCTCCAAATTTAATAATAAAAAATAGAAAAGTTGTTTATTCCTTCCCCATGTCCATTAATATCAAGCAGACTTGAGCTGTTTTTTTATTTATTATATTTTTATTTATTAAATATATTTTTTGCTCTATGGTTTTAAATTTGCAAGTTATTATCTTTTCTATGTTGGTATTTCCAGACAAAATAAATCACCAGTTTATTGGTATCACTTGTCTATTAGTGTGGCTTCAAGACTATCATTAATAGACTAATAAACTGATGCCTTCATTAGTCTGGGAACTCCAAAATTGCGAAATCCACATCAAAAGCTGTAATTATATTAAAAGTATATATATTTTGTATTTTAATAAAATTGATGTTTATTTTTTTGTAATTGTCCAGTTTTTATCTACCAAGACCATCGTCTATCTCCCTAGATCTCTGATTCTCTCTTCGCGGACCATGATCTATTTTTCTAGGCATAATAATTTTGAGCATGCTCGGTATGTCAGTAACTATTATTGACTTTAAGTGCCCACGTTAATATGTTGTCTAGGGGTACAATTTTTTTAAAAAAACAGGAAAAGATTAACCTTTTTTGCAGAACAAAATATTGAGGTCGAATGGTACCATAATGGAATAATGACCCTTATATCAGTAGTGTATTTCAATAAAATGTTATTTGTAATATTGAAAACATTAAATTTAGTAAATCACTCAACTGTAATTTGATCTGCAAGTTGCATTATTTTATGGGATTCTGATACAAGCACATTAATTAAAAAACTCATTAGATTGAACTAGAAAGGGTGCTTCTTCATCATTTCAAGGTAACGTCAGCCATGTTTGGATTTATCACGCTAATTAATTTTGTAACAAATTAAATGTTTTTCAATTAAAATTAAATAGTTTTATAAATTTCATCAAACTGGTAAGTAAATACTAAACTATATTTTGTATATTTGTTAGTAATTTTTTTGTTTGATAATTCAAAAGTCGACTTTTTATTTTATTGTTCATTTTATTATTTACCCTAATTTTTTCAATTATTTTTGTATGTTTCATTTATTTACATGTTTTCTGGTGCCATGTATAACTATGTTCCGTCAAAGGTTCCATTCACAAGTTGAAAACAACAAGTTTTTTGTATAAAGATTACTTTCTTTTGAAATTATTTGATTGTTGAAACATATTATTTTCTAACAATTTAGAAATGTTTTGAATTTTTGGGTCATTATTATGCCTCTGTTTGTTGTTTTTGTTTTTCATTCCACAAGAATATGATTTATTGTCAAATATTCTTGAACTTTTTTGCATTTTGGGTATAGTTTAGAATAGTAGTTTCAAGCAAATAACTTTGGGTGCGCTCCGAGTTGCCAATTCCCAGTCTTGTCTTTGTCTGTTGATTCTTAAGGATTTAATAAGTAAGTGTAATGGAAAGAGGGAACACTCTTCTTTAGGTACTTTATCTGCTTGGAAATCCACATGAAATGAATAATTTTGAATTTTGATATAGAATTAATCAAGGTATCTTTTAGGATATTATATAGTTTTTAAGTAATGGTGAAAGCCGAACGTGAGTCAGGCTGAATTAAGTACATTCATTTTAGTCCCTTTATGTGTTCTAACTCTAATTTAATTGCTCAAGTACATTCATTTTAGTCCCTTTATGTGTTCTAACTCTAATTTAATTGCTTAAGTACATTCATTTTGGTCCCTTTATGTGTTCTAACTCTAATTTAATTGCTAACAATTATGCCGAGTAAATATTAAAAATAGTTCATAATTAGTAGCGAATGTTTTGTGTATTTTGCTTTATTAGGGAATTAAATAAATTAACTAGCTTAAATATAGTTGAGATGGACTACTGGAGGAGGTGTATCCAGAAAACCAGGGCAGATCTCATTAAAAAAAATAAAGATATAAGGAGGAAAATGGAAATTACAGAGAGTGTGACGGAACATGTTATGAAGAAGAAGTTAATATGGTATGGACATGTACGTTGGGGCCCCCTGGAAGATTGCCTGAAATGGTTAGAAAATGGAACCCTCTGAGAAATAGAAGGAGAGGATGACCAGCAAGGAGATGGAAGAAGGAAATGGCAGGAAGAGGTCTGAGGGACAGTGAACAATGGAAAGAATGTTTAACCTGACGGAAACCCACCGTTTTAAATAAGAAGAAGTGTATTTTGTTTATTTGGTAATTCAATTATCTTTAAGTTATATACTGGAAATATTTTGGCTGGGGAATCTACACTTTTTATTTTTTTCCCTATACAATCAACCATTCTATCTTTATTTAGTAAATATATTAAGTTATCCGGAAAATAATGTAGGATTCTATGTTTTCAATATTGACCTCTCTAAATAATATAATGTTTATATATGTTTGATAGATTTTTTCTTTGTATAGATGTATTCATTTATTAATTCTTATCTTAAAAAAAAAAAAATGTTAGTAGCATGTCATTGCTAGGATATAATCTAGTTTGTAGTAAGATGTCAAAGTCTGGAGTTATGGTAGTATGCATAAGTGTATAATACAACGGCCATTTAAAAAATTTCAGGAGGAAGATTTTGGCCTTGATCTCGAGATAGGTCAAGAAAGGAATCCATCCCTTACAGAAGAGTGGAACAGTGTATCGGATACAGAGGAAACTAGAAATCAGGATGTTGAAAACTTTATGAAGAATGATCCAGACACTTTATTTGAACATTCCGTACCTTTCATTGTGAAGCGAGAACCCTCGAGTGATGAGGTATGCTATTTTTAATACGCAATAGTAATGATATAACTGTAAGTTTAACTTACTATTTTATTATTAAAATAAATAATTCTTACTTACCTTGATATACAGGGTGAGTATCTCTTAGTGTAAAAAAAAAACAATTGGGAGAAACTAGATCAAAAATGTAGCAAAATGCCGCAGACCTCACCTTTCTATTCTAATCCGTTGCAGATATACGATAAATCAAAGACTTTTTTGAGGAATCTACGTTTTTTTTTTTCCATAGACGCTGTATTATCTCCATTTTGTTTAAATATGGACCACATTTTATACAAATATAAACCAACGATATACATGGATAGGTAGAAATGTCTTCCCCTGTAAAAACAGACTCATCTGCCCATAACATTTACCTCAAAAAGTAGTATTCTTCAACATAATCTG
Source organism: Euschistus heros (assembly GCA_003667255.2). Taxonomy (NCBI): domain Eukaryota; kingdom Metazoa; phylum Arthropoda; class Insecta; order Hemiptera; family Pentatomidae; genus Euschistus; species Euschistus heros. The sequence continues at coordinate 142,795 of RCWM02000509.1, forward strand.
CATTCAGAAGCTAGCGGCAAAATTGAGGTCTATGTTCATTATCATTGGATTTTAAACATTACATTGAAAATCTAATAAAATAAATCTTAAATAGTAATAATAAATAGATAAATGTAATAGCATAAGATCCTCTAATCTGGTGTCGCTTTATTGACAGTTTTCCTCTATTTTCTATTAAACAATATTTTTTTTCTTTGCTTTTTATTCCAATGAAGAGTTTATTATGTTTAAAATACACATTTTCATTATGGGATTTTCATAATGTTTTATTTACACAAGTAACTGATTTGTATGCCAAATGAGAACACCATGTTTTTTTTTTGGTTTCAAAAGTGAATTTCTCCATGAAATTGAAACAAAATCATTATGTTTAACATATCATTCAAAAGCTGATTAAATTTGCAAGTTTTTGTGGATAGTTTTTTTTGAAAAACGGTGAGTGTTGAAGTAATATAAGACATTGTGACATCCTCAAATAAGGTGAAGATCAAGCTGTATAGATGCCAAGTTTGTAAAATTCAAGGTCACAGGTACTCCTCAGCTATTATTGAAAATTTAATGCTAAATCCGAAAATGTGGTCCAAATTTTAAAATATTTAAACAAAATGGAGATATTACAGCGTTTATGGGAAAAAAACATGGGTTCTCAAAAAACTCTTTGATTTATTGTATATCTGCAACGGATTGGAATAGAAAGTAGAGGTCTGAACTAAGAGATACTCACCCTGTATAAAGTATATACCTGTCTTTTGGCTAGAGAGTCAATACTTTTTAGGTGTAAATTTTTTTTCACATTCATTTTTAAGTAAATCAATGCTGTGTGGACAGGGGCACTGTCGTGAAGGAGGCGGACACCTCTGCTTAAGTTCCCCCACCTCTCCTCTTTAATTTTGCCCATTTAATGGCGTCTCATAACCGCTGAAGTAGGGCTGCATACTGCTCACCATTCATTGTGGTATTCCTTTCTTTAAAATCTATCAGTAGTATTCCTTTACAGTCCCAAAATATTGTGGCCATTACCTTTTTTGTTGACTTGCATGACTTTTGCTATCCTTGTTCATATGCAAATGTTCTTTGATGATCCTCAAAACACTTGTTTTTGAAAGCCCCAACCTAGCTGCTATTTCCTTGGTTTTCAGTCGCCAGTCAGACACCAATTCAGATTCCACAGGTTGGATTGTTTCAGAAGTGACAGCTTCCAATGGGCGACCGGGACGCCGGCCATCTTCTAGACGTTCTCTCCCTAACTTAAATAATTTTGCCTATTCTTTCGCTGTGGAATACGAGGGGGAGGACTGCCTGTATACACAATCCAAGCGCTCTTTAATTTGCGCAGGAGTAAGACCCTCTTTACAAAATAATTTAATAACCGCACGGTTTTCGAGTTTGAACATTGTAAAAATGGGGAGTTTCCTTCAAGGCTGGACACTGACTGATAGGACTGAGGAAGTGCGGGCGATGGGTATAGAGTGAGCAGGCATGGAACTTCATAGGTGTGCAGGTCCCGGCACGTTTGAAGGAGGGGAAGCAAGACAGGCCGGAAACTTATGGACCTTACTACGTATATTGGTTTGAATGAAAAAAGTCACGTTTAAAACCTCATATTTTCTTTCAGTTTAGTTCTTTTCGAATAATCATTGATTGATAATTTAATTGAACTACTAATTTAAGTAATTTGATCCTTTAAATTCAAGTTATTACTTGCGAAGAAGTAGCTTGCTCCTTTTAGCAATTACTTTTTGGTAACCAGTTACTGTTTTACCGGCGCGCATTCTAGCGGTACCCATTCGAAACCCAACTTTCCAAATTTCCCTCTATTCTAGATGCAAATAGAAATCACGCTACATGCTTTTGTAAATGATACTTCAATGTTTAAAATTTTATTTTACTCAAAAAAATATGAAATTCTTATTATAATATTAAATAGACACGGTATTCTAGGAGTAGAGAAAAAAAAATAGCCAGAAAAGAAATGAATACAAGTGTTTCCATTCTAGTTTTTAAATAATATAAATAGTCTTTAAATGCAACAAACAACAATTTATAGTAAAATGACAATAGTAAAAAGCCTGCGAAGCCATAAATAAATGGCAAGGTGTGAGTATGATTTAATTAAAAACTATTAATAACATCACATAATATATGAAGTATATTATTTATATGGATAAGTAATATATGAGTATAAAGTATTTATTTAATAATTAAAAGTGATATAGAGTAATAAATGAACATTCTGTGGTTGCTGTTGCCAAAACCGCGGACCGTAGTGAATAGCAGTGAAGGAATTTTAAAGGCTGGAAAACATCGGAGCTAAGTTAGTGTGTGGTGATGAAAGGGAAAATTCAGTTCCAATTTCGAATGTCTACCGCTAGAATGCGCGCAGGTAAAACAGTAACTGTTTACCGAAAAGTAACTATTAAAAGGGGCAAACCACCTCTTCGCAAGTGATACCAAATTCTAAAATATAAATCAGAAAACACAGCATTAATAAAATATCAGTTTATTATTTCATCTGATTACTTTCTCTTTTTATCCAGAATAAAGAATCGATTTCCTGATATCGGTACCGAAATCGAGAATTGAATAATATTAATACAGCTAGGCTTACACAGTTCGACCGTATACATTGCGCTTGCGCATCCGCCGGCCAACCAGGGTGAACAGCCTGTTTCAATGGAACTTATCAACAACGATGCAGTGGTCGGCCATCTTTGCCGTTGAATCGACGTCTACTTTCCCCCTCCCCTCCACCTCGCATTCAACGCTACGAGTCAACAGAAGTGAACTCAGCCGCGCCCCCATTCCCCAGTATTGAACGAGCTTTCGCCGTTTCATCTTTACAAAGTCCTGAGATTTCTTTTTTAAATTATTTCTTAAATAATGGTGTTCAAATGGAGGGAAGGACACCATACTGTCCTAGTGCTCGAAGTACTCAAGAATGAAGAATGTTTATGGAACACTAAATCGCCATTTTATAGGAATCAACATTGTCGAAATAGGGCGCTTGAAAATATGGTTAAGAGACTGAAAATACCCGGAGTGACCCCTGTGGATGTAAAATTGAAATTGAAATCTATTAGGACCCGCTATTCATCGGAACTTGGGAAGATATTACACGCTGAAAGGTTTGGTATGCTTTATACGCCTAAACTGTTCTGGTTCCCTCACGCCGATTCGTTCTTGCGAAATGTTTGTAACCCAAGGACCTCACCACAAAATAAGGTAGGCCTGTAAACTTAATTTCACTTTTCATTAAATATTTATTACCCATTTTTATGGATGGAGTGAAGCGTAAGGATCGAACTGGTTGGTGTAGCGCTGGTCAGGCCTGGTGTTGATTTTGTTTTATTTTCAACCAACTTCAAAAAAGAGGAGGTTCTCAATTCGTCTGCAATATTAATTTTTTTTGTTACACGAAATTCCGTCTATTATGAATCGATTTTTATTATCCTTTTTTTAATCGGTAGGGTATACTTCAGAGGTGGTCCCATAAAAATTTTATTGAAATCAACTCAGCGCTTTTTAAGAAAGAAAAAAAAAAAGTAACAAGAAATCACTGTTTATAACCTTCAACTATAAACATATTTCTCCATGGTAACTTAATCGCAATTATTAATTTTCATTTACAATCAACTCTCGATGTGTCGAACTTCGATTGAGACGAATCTTGATCGAAAATCTTAAGTCGATTCCTAGGCACTAATAGATGACGTTTACATTGATGATAGTTTTTTTTTACCTAATTATTTTAATTTTTATACATCAGTTCTTCTTTCAGTAGCGTTAAACAAAAGGCGCTCCAGCCCCTTCACGCGCCCAGAATACCTTTTATCAATTCTAACCTTGTTGCGATTTATTTCGGTGTTTTAGTCGCTACTTTTCAAGGGAAAAGGTTATATACTTTCATTTACGAACAAACTCTAAATCGTTGTTTAAAATAGTACTAACTTCTGTTTTACCTTCAGATATTTAAAAGATAGATAAGAAAAATCAACGTTGAATTAATATTAAACTAAATCAGAATTAATATAATGCTAAATCACAAGTAATGTTAACTTCTGAAAAACTTTTTCTCATTTGGGAAGTGGAAAAAAATAAATTATGAATACATGAAGCAAAATCCTTGTTGTTAATTTCTGCTATAAATTGTATGAATGGACTCTTTGTCATCCATATTATTCATTGCCCTTTAAGAGGCAGTTTGTAATATTTTTTCTATAAAACAATTAAGATATACTTCCTCACATTCATTTTTAGATCGTTGTGTTTTATTGAATTAATACTACAATCTGTGTCTCTTTAGGGAAATAAGTAATATGGGCGACAAAGAATAATTTTTTGAAGACAACACAAAAACCGACTTCAGGAGTAAACCTACATGTACTAACTTGAACTTAAAAGTAAAAAATAATATTTTAATTACTTCGAAACAAAAAGCATTAAATGACAATCAACGAAATTGTCGATACTAATATACCTATTCACAATTTATCATCAGTTATTTTTTAAGTCGGTGCCAACCAAAACAAACTGAATTCGAAAAAAAAGAAGGTAATTGTGAAGTAGTGGTGGTTCAGAAATACTGGACCTGTTATTTTGTAACAGGGAGGAGATACTTGTGTACTCACTTCAGTACTAGTAACAACATTCATACCTATTACCTTCGTACTGTGTACTACCCTAGGCTAGTATTTCTTACTTGTCATCTCTACCTGTTACCAGGTACTCCTTTACCTAAACCAGTATTTTTACTTCCACTCTCTTACGAGTATTTTCTGATAAAATATCAGCCGGATTTCATTGTATTAGACACTCTTACATTCTTTTTTATTTTATTATTGTTAATTTTAATTATCATTAAAATACACTCAGAAATAAAAAATATGTTTGATGTTATAAAACATCTGACATCTTAAATAATAATTTACCAATTATTCATTATTTTGTTGATGATTCTTAATATTTTTAATTAAAGATTTATTAACTGTAATCTGCCAAAAAAAAAAAAAAAAAAAAAAAAAAAAAAAAAAAAAAAAAAAAAAAAAAAAAAAAAAAAAAAAAAAAAAAAAAAAAAAAAAAAAAAAATTGATCTCCATTTAACTTCAAGTATTTTGTGAATAAAATGGTTGAGGATAATAAAAAATGTTTTACGGAAAAATTGTATTATATAGAAACAATAAAATTGAAAAGATTTTTTTTTAAAATAACCATACCTATATTTATTATATATCTGGCTATATATATTATTAAAAAGGTAGCTGAAATGTAAACTTATTGATTAGAGCCGATATTGAATAGGTATGATAAAATAGCAGTGTAGCAGAGTAAACGATTACGGTATGGAGAGACGCTGACCTTGAGACAAGTAACAGGTATTTTATAACAGATATTTTTTTGGACCTGTATCGCTCGTCCCTGTTACTGAAAAATATCGGTTTAGACCATCTCTATTGTGAAGACACCTCACTATTTCTTAAGCCCCACGCTACTGTCACATGCCATTTGAAAGTTTGTTGCTAAGGCAAGATTTAACCGCCCTTCTTGGCTGGCACCGACTCCAAAATTAACTAGATAATAGAAGTATCGATAATTTCATTGATTGCAATTCAATTCTCTTTCTTTTCGAAGTAATTAAAATTATTTTTACTTTTTAGTACAAGTTAATACATGTAGGTTTAGTCTTGAAGTCGGTTTTTTTTTTTATTGCTCTGAGTATTATTTTTTGTGATCAAAATTTCTTCTTAAACATACCTCTGGTATCGAGAATCGATGATCTAAAGTCTATTCCCAGGTGGCGATCGATAATTCTATTTTTAATCACAGTTTTTGTGATACGTATCTTAAATCAAAACATCAATTCTTTTCCTTAATGAAATTAAAAAAAAAAAAAAAAAAAAAAAAAAGGTACCGTTACACATGCACGTCTCTAGCTCCTACGTGCGTCCAGAATACCTTTTAGTCCAGTCAATAAACATATTGCAGAGTGCATGGAATATGCGATAATTTTTGAATTCATAGCTTCGTTAGGAATAGTTAGAAAGTAAACATACTAAAGGTCCCCGCCCTTGGGGGATGAGCTAACGGTCGGGGGGAGGGGAGAAGTTTAATTTTTTTGGTCTTTCAATAATATCTCGAAAACGGTTATGAGATATACGTTATTGAAAATCGGTGATTTTCGGGAAAAAAAACAAATGTCACCTCATTTTTTGTCATACCTTTGCTTCTATTACGTTCCGCAATTGTTTCTCAGGAAAAACGTCAGAATCAAAATTGTAGAGCATTAAATTTACTTTAATGTCATATATACGTTTCTGGTATTTGCTTCAAATGTGAGGTAAACATATTTTTTATTTCTAAAATTGTCGATTTTTAATAACGTATATCTCGAAAACCGTTGGAATTTCTACGTAGATAATTAATTTTATAGGAAATTTAATGAGCTTTAATTTTGATCTGCTGCATCTTTTTCTAGAGTCCACCGTTTTCGAGATATAATTAAAAAACCCAAAAATGGGACTTTCTCCCCTCCCCACAACGTAAGCTCACCCCCCAGGGGCAGAGACTTTTAGTATATAACTACTACTAACGAAGCTACGAAGTCAAAAATTATCGCATATTCCATGCACTCTACACCCCTCATTGACTGGACTATTTTATCGATTCTTACCTTCTTCCGATTTATTTCGGTGTTTTAGTCGCTACTTTTCGAGGGGAAAGGTTATTCTCCTTCATTTAGGGAGAAACTCTAAACATCGAATTCTTAGAGTGATGAATACTAATCATTTATGTGGGATTTTACACTTAAGGGAAAAATGAAAAAAACAGTATTCATAAACGGCCACTTACGTAAGTAAGAATTAAAGTGAAAAGTACAAGTGGCGCATGCGCACTAATGCTATTATCAGAAGGTTTCGTTTCGGTTCTCCAAGCCAAATTCAGTTGTTTACATTGTAAGTTGTGTCTATTGAAGTATTAATATGGAAGAAAGGAGAAAGAAAATCCCTTTTTCTGAGAAGGAGAGGATACTTATAAAGAAATGTGTGTTTGCGTCAAAAGTTTTAATGTCCTCCAAACGGACAGACAAAGTGTCAAATATGGAGAAATCCAAAGCTTGGGAGGAAGTTGCCAGGAATTTTAATTCCCATGGGGAAAACATCCCAGTAAGTACACTATTCTTTATTTAACAAAAGTTTAATATAAATTAATTAACATAAATGATATTAAACGTGATAAATAAAAGAGATTTACATAGTTCACAACTTAACTCAAACTACTTTACAGTATGTTAGGCTGTAATTTCTGTGTAATATTTATAGAGAACTGTGAACCAACTGAAGAAACTATGGGAGAATATAAAATTCCGTCAAAAGGCAGAATTGGCGGAAGAAAGGAAGAACCTTATAAGGGTAGACATAAAAATGAAAGATGTTTTGGACAAAGAACCTGTCGTGATTGGGAGGTATAAAATCACTCCTGAAGGAGTTGTAACTCCAGTTCCAGGTGAATTATTAAAAGCTTAGATTTTATAGATGTACTTAAATATTTGCTAAATAGAACACAATACTACTTGAATCAATAGGACAAGTACCCACATTTTTGTTACTATAGGGTAAATCACTAGTTATGGTCACCTCACCAGTTATGGGCAGGCTAATACAACTATCTCAATAATAACGGTCTAGTCCATTTATTTGTGATATCACCAGGATAAATATTTCTGAAAAGGATTTAAGATTTATTTACTAATTAAAATCTCCCTCATATCCCTTTCAAGTAGCCTTTTAAAAATATTTTCCCTAAATAGTGTCCTGAAATACTTCTTTTTTTATCGTTTTGAAAAGTGAGGATTCTTAAGGAATTATTGTAAAATTGCTCCATTAATTTTTAGTTGTTAAGTTATCTAACTTTTCATTGGAATTCAGGCTTCCATAAAAGCTCCTTTATGTTGGACTATCTAATTATAATTAACAATAATTTTTGAACTGACCATAACCGGTGTACAAAAATACCGGATATGAGTTATGGTCACCCCTATCCATTTCAATTTTCTTTAGTCCTACAAATGTTCTTTCTGCTAATATAAACAGAATAGAATTTTCTTCATTCGATTATGTCATTTTTAAACTTATATACTACATCCCTTCCTAGCAGTTAACATGTTAGAGCTTACATCTTGTAAGTGAAAATTACAAGTTAATATAGTTTGTTATATATTGTTCATCGCTGATGGCTACTGTTGGACATATTGAAAGTAGATAATTTACAAAAAATACATTCCGATTTCTTTTAATTCATTAATTTTTTAGTGGGGATGATTACCATATTGTATGCTGATACTGCTTATGTAGAAGAATCAACGAAAAGTGCGGTTATAAAATATACACTGATAAAGAGTTGTTTTAATTAATTTTAAACTATCATTTCATGATGGTTTTCTAAATTAATAAGTAACTTCAGAGTTTGTGAATGAGTGCGAGTGATTTAGTTTTTAAATATTTATTTTACTTTTTTGTTATAATGCGTTTCATTAATATTTAGATTATTTCTATAGGTCTAGTTTTTCATAACTTAATACTCTTTTTAAAATTATTAAAAACATTTGTTTAAAGATTATTTTGCCACATAACCATAACTAGTAATGGCTATGACCATAACTGGTAAAACATGCCCATAACTGGTAGTTTTACCTTTTTTTTAGAAAAATATAAAACTTTATTTGAAAGGAAGCTTTAATGTATGTGTCAATTTTTCATTATATAGAATAAACTTTTAAGAATCTAAATATATAACCAAAGATGTCATATTACAAACTGTATCAACGAAATTCCCTTATAAATCGACAAGTTCTCTTAACTATGACCATATCTAGTGATTTACCCTATATAATAATTAAATAAATTTCTTTGAATCTTTGAATATTTTTTTACAAAAAATATTTATTTTTACAGAAGCACAGTCAAAAAAAGAAGAAATCTTAGCAGAAAAAGAAGAACCAAAGGAGATCCCCACCTCTTATGAATTCAGTAAGCTTGAATTATTTTTCGTAGTCAATAACACTAGTAAAGCCATATGGCACCTACATTTTTCATTGCTATATGGATGATTCTCAGATTACGGGCAGTTTTCAATAAAAAAAAATTTTAATAATTTTTACGGTAGTTTCATATTTTTTTTTATATATCAACACTTTCTATTGTCGTTTAGCTGTTAAAAAAACAAATGGTCAAGATTAAAAGTCATATTTTGATGAGAAATTTAAAATTTTAATAGTGCGGTAATTACAATATCAGCAAGGTAATGATAATCAAAAAGTATATTGGAGGTGATTAAAAAAGTATATTGGAGAAGGAGCCATTGGTGGTTTGGTTATTGAGAGCCTAGGGGGAAAAAATAGGAAAAATAACTTCTCAGGCAATATTTCTAACAATTCAGTGCTAATCGAAAATGAAATACTAAATGGACAATTAAACTTAAACACATTTAATTCAGGAGAAAAAACTATGAATCGAAGGTAGCAATAGTTCAAAAATGTTCATTACCGCACTAATAATTCGGGCATTTTATTCAAACCCAACCTCTAGATGACTAAAATAATAATTATTTTTTCTGCCAACTGTCATACAACAAATGATATTCTTAGTTAAATTAGAGCCAATAAACTGATTTGAAAATTTACTATGGTAATACAAAGCGTGGTAATGACAACAAAAAAGGTATGTGACTTATTTCACAAAGAAAAAAAAAAACGTTGGCAAAATCTCCCTATTTCACTGCCTGGCCTATTTTGCGGCTGGCCTTCAGCTACCGGAGTACTACCTCTACTTCTGGAAAATATTTCCCCACTGTGAAATATTTTTTTGGAATATTTCCCCCCTATTTTCGCGGCTGTTTCACTACAATTTTGTTTTTTGCTTGGTAATTACATAATGATGGAACAAAGTTTGGAGCTATGTAAACTTGTATTATATTATTACCCAAAATACAAAACTAAAAACATTTATGATTGTTGAGTTTTCCTTTATGTGTGGAAATAAATTCCATAACCATTTACCTTATGTAACAAAAGAAATGAATAAATGTATTCAAGAAAAATAAAAGTGGGAAACACCGTGGTAATGACATTTGAGTAGCTTAAGCAATCCTAAAATCAATTCAGTAATTTATACTTTGATTTTTAATATTTTATTATGGAGGAATATTTCTTCTCTGCTATAGCTGTGGGAAAAAATTAAAGAAGGGTTTGATCAATTGAGTAAAAATTTTAATGGACAAAAAATTGCCCATAATCTGAGAATCACCCATATATTCTAATTAAATAATTTGGATTCCTTGGTCCCCAAAGTAAACATGTATTATTTTGTTACAACAAATATTTATTTTGACAAAAGCAATGTCAAAAATCTTTGATATTACCAAAAATATTGAAACAAATCCCCGAGCCAAATTCTTTTTAAAAAGTGGTATGTCTCTTGTTTCTTATTTTGTATGGTTTTTGGGAAGCTTTAAAAAAAAAAAATGAATTTTTATTTTTTTAAGTTAATCTTGTACAGTTACTTCTTTTAGTTACGAATACCTTTTTTTTTTTCCAGAAGCAGAACAAGATGCAAAAGAAGGAGAGTTGAGAGTCATCAGACTAAGGAATCAAATTCAGTTTGACGAGGAGCTTCATGCGCTCCGAGTCAAAGAGGCCACTCTAAAATGCATGTTATTAGAAGAAGAGCTGGAAATAATGAAGTTGAGAACGGAGGTAGTGGCGAAGAAGCTGAAGGTGCTAAGCTTAGAGAAAAGGGAAAAGGTTATGCTCCTTCATTTACGCACGAACTCTAAATCCCTGTTCAAAGTAATATTAACTTCTGTTTACCTTCTGATATTAAAATGAGAAATAAGAAAATAATGAAGTGAAAAATAAGAAAATATCAAAGTATAAGATACTAAATCAGTGTTGAATCAATATTATATTGAATCAGAATTAATATACTACCAGTATAATACAATCTGTCTCACATGTGTAAATGGGCAATAAATCCTTATTGAAAGTTATGATGTTAATTTCTGCTATATTTTCTCAAGAGATGTGGAAATAAGAAAAATCCTTTGATATACTTACTGACATTTATTTAGATCGATGTCTTTTAGAATTCATCATTTCACTTAAGGGCAATAAGTATTATGGACGACAAAGAATCCATTCACAAATTCATAGTCATCATTTATGTATGCTAGTCATTGTGTATCGACTATTTATATTTATTATTATTTTTTTTTAAATAATAATAATAATAATAATAATAAAGTTCTTTATTTATTCTGGGACCTTAAGTTCCTTAAGAATAAAAAATAATGTACAATCAAGGGCCTTCAGATCCTTAAAATAAAATAATATTTTCATAACAAAGTAACAGATAATAATAAAAAAAGAAAAGCAGAAAAAAGATATTAATAAAAAGTAACAGAAAATTTATAATAATTTTTTACAAAAACAAAAATATTTCTTGAATATAAGCTGTTTATAATTATAGTTTATAACAACTAGAAAGTGGCTATTGACAGTTTTTGGAGGACAGGATCTGGGTGGATAGTAGGTGGTTAAAGAAGTGGTATTTGAAAGTAGAAAGGTATTGAAAGACGAATGTAGAGAGGGATGGAGTTCCAGAAAAGAGGATCTGATTACGAAAGATCTGTCGAAAGTGGCTGAGCAATGAGCAGGAGTATGCAAATCTGATTGACGGGATCGGGTTTGGTAGGTAAGAATTGAAGATTTGAGTTGAAGGAGTTCGGAAATGTAAGGTGGATGATGGGATTGAACGGTTTGAAAAAAAAAGGATGCCAGGAAATACTGGCGATGGTAGGAAGGAATAAGCCACTTTAACTAAGCATGAAACTGCTAAATGTAAGCGCTTCTCGGGATCGTGAAAATAAAATGGATAAAGCAGTTAAATAGTTTTTTGATTCTGGCCTCGAGATCCAAGGAAACATCCCCATACTACCCATAGGACTATCTACAGGACTTATTGGTTAACACCAGAAAAATATATTTAAGTCTGAAGATGGGACCATAGTCCCGAAACATGTAACAGGATAGTAATCGTTAATGTGAGGAGTAAAACTAAAATAAAGAATATGGAATAATTAAAGTAAACCTATTTAGAGAGCATAAAACTATGTTTATCATGTAGAGGATGTAAGACTGGCAGTAGTATACTAAAAATGATTTGTAATTGTAAATTTGTCAATAAAGCCTTGTTTTTTTTGAGAATCATTTTGGGTTACATTGAATCAATAATTTTTATTATTTTTTTTTTTGTGGATGCTTCTTTGTGCTTCCTCCAGTATTCTTTTCTTCTATCCGATGTTGCCTTTCTTCTCCCTTCTGATACGACAGTACTTCTTCCAGCTTTAGGTCGTTCTTGAAATCTTTTATTTTCATCTTTTAACAATTTTCTTAATTGTATGGTGTTCTTTATTATATCCTCTGTAATATTAAATTCTAACTAGTTAGATTTTGTTTTTGAAAAAGGTGAATACTTAAGTGAGTATATTTTCATTCGTTCTAAATATGTGAAGGTAAAAATTATTCTTATTTTTCTTATAGTCAACAAAAGCTGTTCAATTGTCTTGTATTCTTTATTTTAAAATAACTGAAAAAGCATTATTATTATTACTATTAAAAAATAAAATAAAAATAAAAAATCTTTAAATATCGCTGGGTACATCAATTGAAGTTTCTAATATATGTGGCGTAGACTTTCACAACAGAATAAATTCTCTGTTAAAAAAATATTTTCTCTTGATTTTCTAAGTTTTAGCTCTATCGCTTGGTAATATTGTTCCCATTTATAACGTTCTAAATGGAATTATAATGTAAGATGAAAACGTAGGTTTCCTTATTATCCGGATGTGGCGTTAAAGAAAATAAGTTTATTTTTTGGGTTGCCATATGTAATTATTAAGGAACACTTGAAACACATGCTAAAAACACTAGTGGCAGACATGTTGGAACACAACACACTAGGGAAGACATCTAAATAACTTCATTCCAAACTTACGGACCTACATTAAATCAGACTCGTGGACTAACTTCTACATTACACAAAGAATCACAGGACATGCGACAGTAAAGAGTTATTTTTATCAATTCAAATTAAGAGATTCGTTCTTATGTCCTTGTAATTTCACACAAGAATAAAATATACACTACATCATATATGAATGCAGACTACTCACTGACTACAGAACTATACTACAGACAAAAACAGCACAGAAACTTGGACATTGGCCATTGGATGGTCAATGTTTGACAAACAATTTATTTGAAGATTTCAAAATATTTCTTAAAAATTCCATACTAAAAATAGAGGATATAAATATGAAATATCTTTAAACCACTAAATATTTATAATTTTTTCTCTATATTTAACTTTGTTGCTTGATTTTGTTGAATTTTGAATTATTTATGTTATATAACTTCTTGTTCTTTATTTTATTTTATTTTTCTTGTTTATTTTTTTATTTTGACCTTTCGACACATGTACTATCTATATGTATATGTAAAATAATAATTAAATCAAAAAATAAAAATTACATGTACATTGTATACTTTGTACAAGTATGGTGTGTACAGAAATAAATAAAATCCCTTCCGACAGGGTTACTGCTGGAAGAAATACACTAAAAAAAAATATATGTAATTATTATTAAATAATTGTTATTTAAAAATTAACATTTTTAATTTTTGTATTTTAGCAATTTGGTTTGTAAATATGTTCAGTATATATTTTTTCTTTTGTTATTTCTCTAATCCCTTCCATAGAGGATAAATCCATTTAGGTTTTTTCCTGTTTGTATTAAGATGTCAAAGTCTGTGGCGATGGTAGTGTGCGTAATTCTATGGTTGTTCAAATATTTCAGGAGGGAGATTTAAGCCCTGAGGGCAAGGAAGGTCTTGAAAGGAATCTGCATATTAATGAAGAACGGGACACTTCTTCCGATGCACGGGTATCGGATCCAGAGGAAACAACAAACCAGGATGCTGAAAACATTATGAAGTATGGTGCCGAAACTTTATTTGAACATTCCATTCCTTCCATTGTGAAGCTAGAACCATCAAGTGATGAGGTACGATATTTTTAATACTTAATAGTATTTATATAATTGCAAGTTTAATGTAACATTTTATAATTAAAAATTATAATTCCTACTACTTACCTTCATAATTAATGTACACTCTCCGTAAAAAAGTATTACAACACCCATAAAGGTGAGGTGCCACTGAAACATGACTTGACTGGAGTACCAGATTGGACCCACACTGTGATTTTAATAGGGAACGGCGACACCGGGACCGAACTTGACTTGAGCGGACTTGAGCCCGTTTCCTGACTCCGCTGGCGATCCGGTCAGGTTTTGGTGGCGCACCCCCACTCAAGTCTGCTCTGGTCAGGTTTGCTCAAGTCAAGTCAAGTCCGTTCACGGTGGCGCCTCACCTTAATTCACGACGTTCTTGGTTTTGACTTTAAACCATCGATAAACAAACAAAACTTCAATTATTAGTTAAAATTATCTAAAGTCTTTAGTTACGAGAGTGGGTGAAGCCGCGACTAGGGGGTGCTAGTAATTACATATTTTTAAATGTCATTGTATATTTATCTTCATATCCGGCATATCAGCAGTTGACTTTTGAATGTTTTTTTATTTTTCTGAGCAGACAAAAAAATAAGATATAAGTAAACAACGAAAAATAGCTACGGGAACTCGTCCTATTCTTTTTTCCCACTTAATGAATAAGTTCGTGTTCCTCTAGGTCCTGATTCTTCCCTTTGCATGAACTTTCGATCGCATTTGCTTCCTTTGGAATAGTTTAATAAGAATAATTGATCATTCTCACTCCACTCAAATACTTGAAATATTACTTCACTTTTTCTTTTTTCCCCTCTTCCTACCATCATTCAATTACCTAGACCAATGGTCAACCAAGATACATCATTCATGCACTGTTTATTTGTGTACTCCTAAAATGCCCGAAAATCAATCGTCCAAAGAAAAAGATATTGTAGGAAAGAATGTATATGAGTTCTCAATTGAGACATTTTATATTGTGTTTGTTTTGATGAAGTTGTATCAACCATTGCACAGTTTTTAGTAACACAGCAAATAAACAGCAAAGTACAAATAAAAGAAAGGTAAAAAATCAAAATTTGATATAACTTTTGTCGTACAATCTTGCACTGGATCAGAAAATCTTCTGGTTTCAATACTAATTTATGTCGTGCTGACATTCCCTCCCATACATGTTTTATATTTTAATTTTCACTTTGTCTTTTCATTACCATTTTCAACACAATTAGCAAATTAAACTTGAGGTTTTACTTATGAATAAGTATGCATTACAATATTTTTATTTCTATAAATAATGTAGATAAATGCATATTTTACCCTATATATTTGCTTACATATGTACATTTTTCTCAGTTTTTATTGCAAATAATTCACAGCCCTAGTTATGATGAATCGAGTAAGAAGCGACTCAGAAGACTAGTGGATTTGAATGTGTATGTAGCTTGTCATGGAAGGAAAATTATCTTGTTTGAGCCAATCTGAAACATATTTGGCATTTAGATCGTTATAGATAATTTTATTTGTGACATAATAAGATTTTGGATTGTAAGGATTAGTTTCAAGAAGAATCGGAAGGTTTAGTGGAGCCCCAAAGCTGAACTCTATGTTCAAATTGCTCTAATCACTGTCATTTAAATAAGTCTTTTATAGTTCATTGAGAGCTTTGAACGCTTGTCTAGTAAATGTTGGAGTAGTTGAAAACAAGGATCAATTTCTTTTCGTTTAATCTCTTAAAAATCAGAGATGAAAAAAAATAAATAGATAAAATGAAAGTAACAAGAATTTTGAACTAGAATTAATAAAAAAACAAACCGATGACAGGAATGCTTTATATATTTATAAAACTAATTATTATTTTATAGGATGATTATGTTCCTGAGGTGGTGACAAGCAGAAAGAGGTCCTTCGAGGAGGAGCCTGAAGAGGTGTGTAGCACGACTTTAGGGACAAAGAGCGGAGTAATCAGTGAATTTGATGCAGTCGGCATTAATGTCGCTAAAAAGTTAGCTAAGATGAAACCGACACAAGCTCTCTTCGCAGAGTCTTTGATAAGTACTGTTCTTCGAAAAGGCCTTCTTAATCAGTTAGAAGAAGACACAAATGTTTGTAATTATAGGGGCAGGATTATCCAATCCTAAATTTGTTTGATAAAAAAAAAATTATAATTTCAGCTCCAAATTAATAACTTTAAAATAAAATAGAAATAAGGTTAGGTGGATATATTTGATAAGAAATTTCTTTTCATTGACTCTCTTTTTTTATTTTATATTTATATATATTGAACAGTAACTATTTTTTTTAAAAGTTCAATTCATCTTTTTTATATCCATGTATGTATGTATATATTGTACATTTGATTTTATTTTGTAAATAATAAAACATATTTAACTATATTTATTTACTTTATTTTCACCTGAGTTAAATATTGTGGAATTAATATATAATAATAAATATTATATTTTATTCTATATCGGACGCTACAGTCCATGAAGGACCTGTGCCTCTGCACTCAGCTTTCACCACTCATCTCTGTCAGCGGCCACGTTCCTCCAATTCCTGATATTTAGCCACTATGTGTCCCCCTTCCACATCATCCATCCATCTTTGCTTGGGCCTGCCTCTTCTCCTTGTTCCTTATTCCTTATTCCCGTCCACATTTTTCTTGGCAGCCTTTGAGGTTCCATTAAATAATAAATATAATTAGTATAATTTATGAAATGCAAATATACAGAATTCCAAATTAAACAATTACAATTTTTTTTTTTTTTTTTTTTTTTTTTTTTTTTTTTTTTTTTTTTTTTTTTAACAATGCTTTCTTCATAATAAATTGAATGGGGCATTATTTTTAATAGCACTATTTTTATTATTTTTAAATTGTATCCTTCTCATCTACAATTTATAACATTATTGACCACGAAGTAAATGATACAACATTGAATCTTACAACATAATAATCGTATTAAAACTTTAATACCTTATTATTGCATGTTAATATAAAAAAAATTTAATTACTATTAGTATTATTATATAGAATATTTTTTGTTTTATAACTTTTGTCACTAGGACCTATCTTTTAGGAGCTATACTGGTTCAAATGAAAAAAGTCACATTTGAAACCCCTACATTTTCACAACTTTGTTTATTTAGAATAATCATTAATTGTTAATTTAGGTAATTCGATCCTTTTAATTCTAAAATGTAAATTGAGATAAGCAGTAGATTATATTAAAGTGATTATATTGAGAACCTGATACATTACTTTTACTCCCCATCGTAGTTTTGGCCTAGAAGTCCTATTAAATAAGATCTCATTACCCAGATCTGATACTGTGTGATATCTTGATATCATCTTACAAGAAGACGTGACGTTTTGACTTGTAACTCACAGATTTGAATGCCGATTTTTGTGTGGGTAGTAGGGACCTATAATAGTGCAAAACTAGAGTTATAGCCGCCAATGAGCATTGGGAGCCGGGGAAAAAAATATATATATATGAAAGTCATTCATGTTTTATTTTTTTTCTCAGCTCTCAGTCAAGATAGAGCAATAATTTTTTTCACGTAAAATTGTAGTTTTGTATGCTATCTGTTTACCTCTTTGGGATCTTATTTAATAGGACTTATGAGCCGAAACTATGACGTTGAGTAATGTTTCCGGTTTTGGTTGCGGTAAAGAGATAAATAATCTCTTTAATAATAATATCAGGTTTTAATTTAAACATGAAATCCTGCATCAATTTCCGGACAGTCCAATATATAGATATTCACGATCTATTGATTTTCCCAATCAGAGAGAAATAAAAATTTTAAAAAATTTATTTTCTCATTTTGAGTTTTGTTTTTTTTCTCATGTTTTAGTGTTTGAGTATTTTAAAATCAAAAGTTTATCATCCTACACAAGCGATCTTAACACTTCAACACAACCTCAATGGGATTTAAACTTAATTAAATTAAGAAATGGAAAATAAAACTTAATTATGACAGATCACTTCATATTACATTTACACTACGACGCAAGACCTGCCCACCTGTTAACATTGACAACCAACCTTCACATCAAACTGAAAAAGTGACATACTTAGGACTTACACTTGATAGAAGACTGACACGGGGCCCACATGTCAAGACAAATAACAAACTTTACAATTAAGACTGAGACTTCTATACTCAGTACTTCACAGACGCTCAAAACTACATTTAAAACAGAAACTTAACATTTACAGTTGCTGAAACCCATCTGGACGTATGCATCGAAAATTTATGGACCGGACTAAAGAACGCATATTCAGAAAATACAAACATTTCAATCTAAATTCCTAAGACTGATAACAAGCTCCCCTCCTTATGTGTCAAATGATACGTTACATACAAACTTATGTATTCCGACAGTTAAGACCCATATTCATGGGTTTATAAATTTATCAACAATTTCATGAAAAACTACGTGGACACACTAACAAACAGATACTTAATATGGCAACAGTAAATTCCTGAGCAGATGCTGAAAAGGAAGTGGATGAGGATCTCCTAGTCTAATCCCTAATAATTTAGAATCATGCCTGGAGATTGTACCACTGGGTGCTGACTCCCTCATGTCTGTTGTTTTAATGTAACTTCACATTCACTTGTTGTCCATTGTGTACAGTTGTGAATAAAATTATTATTCTGTTAAAAAAAAAAAAAAAATTGTCATAATGGGTGAATGTGATCAGCTGATGCTGTATTATTTTTTTATTTTTCCTATTATTTTTATGTAAGGTTTTGTTTAGTATCTCCTATCGAATGTTTATCACAATTTTAGAAGTTTTTTTTTGTTTTTTTTATAAATTAAATCCTTTTTAGAATGAAGTTTACAAAATTTTTAATAATTTTAATGAAGTTGGCAATTTTGGTAGTAGAAATGAAAAATTCATTGTATTGAAAAGCAATAATTCAGTAAATTAAATTTTGAACACAATAGTAATTTAAAGAGTCAATGTTATGCCAGTTAATTTGTGATAAACCATGTTTTAGGTTGGTATGTCTGAAGGTGGAAATTCCCAAAGCATTTTGATTTTGCTTGGTATTAATTCATAAATAAACTTGGAGAATAAATGCCTAAAGTTTATTGAATTATTCTTTTCTCCTATAATCATAAATATATTTTTAAAATTTAAATGTGACAAAAATATTCTTGCTAATGTAAGTAAATATTACATATGTTCACAATTATTTAACATCTGATCAATAAGTTTGTTTATTAATAATACATAATGAATTTTTTAGCTAAGTGTAATATATCAATGAAATAATTTCAAGGCATACATTTATTAATTAAAGTATATTTAGTTTTATTCTGTACATAATAATTTAATCTCACAACTATAAAATATCAAATAAATGTAATTTAATCGCATTAGACTTATGTATTATGAATTTTATCAGTGTTGGGAATAGTTTGTGTTTAGTGTTCTTTGAATCGTACAATGTATATTTAATTTTTTTCAAACACTTCATAAAATTTATTTTAAAATTTTGGGCGTTGAAGTGAACAGAACTTGTTAAAAATGGGAAATCGCTATGGCGAAAATGTAGAACATGGACCTAGGTGATGCCAAGTAAGTACCTCAAAATTGCATTAGCAGTATTAACTAATTATTTGACTATTTGAACTGTAATTAGTAGAGATATGCATTAGGTTTGGGTATTACAATGATTTTTATTTTTTTTTAATATACTTATTGTATTTTTCGTTCGAAAGCTGTTGAGGTAAGTTGCCTAATTTGGACCAACTCCTAATTTTAATCACTCATTTATCTATGTAATGAATTGGAATAAGGGCAAGATATTTTTATCTCTGTAAGGTTATTATCAGTTTATGAATGTCTGATGACAGGGCTGCCAACTGTTGTTTGTTTACTTTTTGACTGCCATTTATATAAGTCACTGAAGTTAGTTGGATTCTAATGTTAACAAGTTTTATTTACCAGCTCATTAACTTAATTTATTCTTATACTCTTGATTTGGCTAAACATATTTTTAAAATATCTGGAGATTGCTTTTCTTTTTTTTTTGTTGGAAATTTTTTTAATTGGGTCAATCATAATCACTTTTCTGTGAATATTTTTAGTTCCTACTATCATTTTTTTCTATATCTTTTCTATTTAAATAAGTTTATTGAATAATTAATGAGAGGAGTATATTTCTATTAGGTATTCATAATAGCAATATTAGGATTAAACTGACACTGCGGCAAACAAATATATTAAAGAAACAAGGCTTAATACGTAGCCTGCAAAAATACAGTTAGAAAAAAAAAAAGTTGTTTTGGTATTGAATAAATTTATTTCCAATTATTAGTTTTCCACAATTACAAATTTTTATTAATTTGATTGTATTATCGATCAAAAATCATTCTAGTTACCTTTACCTTCAACACAAGACCTCTTTTCATTTCCTGGGTGTTTCACAGTCATTCGTCACTATTGGTCGAATCACTGCCTTATAAATAATCACTGTCATATAAATAATTAACTTTGCTTTTGCAGACAGTATTAAAATATTACATAATGGAACAAGCTAGTTTCCAAAACTGGAGCAATTTTACCATTTTCAAAGTGTTTCTTGACTATGGTCAATATAAAACATGATTATGATTGCTTTGTTATATTATCTCAAGCAAAACTATTTCCACTTAAATCATCATATTTATAAATATATTCAAGAAAATTTTACATTAATTTAGGATATGGTCCCTTATAGGCTACTTTCCCTTAATTATAAAACTTGAAATTTTTTTCTAACAAATAACTTATACATATAAGGAGGTGTTGGGTTGTAAGGTAAATACATTTTGATCCTTAGATCCCTACACCATTGGAATATTCGCCTCCTTAAATAATAATTTGTACTATATATGATTGTTCATTGTCTGCATTTTAATTAGCTTACAAATTATAGATAGTAAATCCTATTTGCTGCTTATTTATTTCTCAAATAATTATCTACTTTATGGACAAGAGGAAGTTGATATTTGCCATCTGACTCAAGGAGTAATTAGCCATAAATAGTACATATATTTTTGCATAAAAAATAGAAGATTTGACAAATCCCGATGGTTCGATGCAGACTCCTCCATTTAAAAACTTGACGTGTTTATTTACCTGACTGCACCCCTGACCATTTCATCACTTAAATTATAACTAACAGTCAACAATAGAATCATCATCAATTTTTTAAAAATTTGATTGTTATATCGATCAAAAATCATTCTAGTTACCCATCCCTTCAACACAAGAATTCTTTTTCATTTCCTGGGTGTTTCAAAGTCAATTGTCACTATCGGTCACTGCCTTATAAATAATTAACTTTGCTTTTCCAGACAGTATTAAAATATTACATTTTACTGGAACAAACTAGTTTCCAAAATTGGTCCAATTTTACCATTTTCAAAGTCTTTCTAGAGTATGGTCAACATAAAACATGATTGCTTTATGTCACAATATCTCAAGCAAAACTATTTATACTTAAATCATATTCATCAATTTATTTAAGAAAATTTCACGTTAATTTAGGATATGGTCCATTCATTATAGGCTACTTTCTCTTAATTATAAAACTTGATTTTTTTTTTTTCTAACAAATATCTTATACATATAAGGAGGTGTTGGGTTGTAAGGTAAATACATTTTGATCCTTAGATCCCTACTCCATTGGAATATTCATCTCCTTAAATAATTATTTGTAATATGTATAATTGTTTGTTCATTGTCTGCATTGTAATTAGCTTATAAATTATAGATAGTAAATCCTATTTGCTGCTTATTTATTTTTCCAATAATTATCTACTTTATGGACAAGAGGAAGTTGATATTTGCCATCTGACTCAAGGAGTAATTAGCCATAAATAGTACATATATTTTTGTATAAAAAATAGAAGATTTGACAAATCCCGATGGTTCGATGCAGACACCTCCAACAGGGTGTCTACTAGTCGGGAAATTCGGGAATTTCGGGAATATGTCCGGAATTTCGTGTGGTCGGGAAAAATTCGGGAATAAGTCGGGAATTTACAGAAAATTTGCGAAAGTCGGGAAAAAGTCGTAGTTAATGCTAAAATTTTCAGACTTTTTTCATTTTTTTCTCAATATGTCAGTTAAGGAAGCGTCTGATTGGTAGTTACTACACATACTTTTAAAGTAAACTAAATTTACTACAATTTGAGATCAGGGTGAGCTCTAAATATCAATTGTTCCCAAGATACAGGGATATTATCTTCGAAAAGAGGCCATCCCCCCCCCCCAAAAAAAAACTGATGTTTTTTTCAATATGGTCACTTTTTTGTGAAATATCTCCTGAAATACATCATTTGAGACCTGAATGGTACCTGTGGGCCCAGCGGTTATCTCAAATACGGCAGATTACAAAAAACAGTCAAAAGTGGGTTCCAAATCAAGAGTTTTAAAGCTGTAGGGGACAACGCACTACACCGCGAAAACACGTTTTTCTGTACTTATTTAAATCTAACTCCGAAACTGTTTGTCCGATTAAAAATTTATTTTTATGGATATGTTAAGTAGCAAAGTATGCATAGATTGATTTGTTTAGATTATTATTGAAACACCCTTAAAATATCGATTGGCTAGAATTTCTAAAAAAAGTTTTGAAAAAGTCGGGAATTTCTAGAAAAATTCTTGAAAAAGTCGGGAATATGTCGGGAATTTTGATAGCTGAAATTGGTAGACACCATGTCCAACCTCAATGCGGAAGGCTTCTTGAAGCTATCAGTTGCTAGACTAAACTTGGAGTAATAGAAAGAAAGGAGAGTGAGGTAGACAGCTATATGAACCAACCCTTAGGTTTTTCTTATGACTAATCGATTTTTCTGTTCTTACTCAAAAGACATTTTAAATGGAACTTTTGAAAATATTTACCTGGTTATTTAAACGAAAATTTTAATTTGATTGAAAATAATGAGTTTATTTCTTTTTGATGATTCGTAAATACTTCATTTTAGGCTACTGTCTACTTGATGTATAAGTTTCACTATTGAATCTTCATTGAATTTATGGTTATTTTCATTTAAATGGATATTGAAGTTGGAATTCTGCACCTTATTATTGTATGCCTTTATATACTTTTTTTAAAGATTAGTTTAGTCGTCTTTAAGTTTTTCCCATATATTTAGCTTCGCAGTCATTACATTTTATTGGGTTGGCAAATAAGTCCATTAGGTTTTTGAGGGTAAAATAAAACTATGTGCATAATAGAGATGAAATTTATTTAAATTTACAATATATTCACCATTATTTAGTATAACTTGTTCCTATCTTTTGACCAATTGCATAATGCCACGTTCATAACTTCTGGGTTTTATTGTCAAAAAATGATCCAAGTGGGTTTTGATGTCCTGTTCATTTTAGAATTGCTTTTCATTCATGGAGTTCTGCAGAGACTGGAATAAATAGTAGCCACTTGGGGCTTGATATAGTGTATACAGAGGATGGGGCAATAGGTCCCATCCAAAGCTTAATAATTTATAGCAAGTGAGGCCTTGCATTGTCTTGGTACAAAAAAACACCCTTTTGCCTGTTCTGAGCACTTTTTTTTTTAATTGATTGATCCAACTTTGTTAATTACGAACAGTATAGAGTTGAATCAATTGTTTGTCCTGATGGCAATAGCTCATTTCAAGTTCTTGTGGGCGACCAGACCATGGAGCATCATTGATATCAAAATTTCCTGAATGAAATTTGGAGAACCAATTTTGACAGGTGTGTTTGGTTAAGGAATCACCCCCATATAATATATAAAATATGCCAATAATGAATAATTTTTTTTTCATGTTCACAGTGCAATAACCATCACAACACTAAGGCAATGTAGACAAGAATCTACAGAAATGTTTGTTGGCATATTACAAACAGATTAAAGAATCAACCTTAGGGATTAATACCCCAGATAAGAAATTAACTGTAATGATATAAAAATAAACAGAAAAACAGAAAGGACTTATTTGCCAATCCAGTTTGTATACTGCACTTTTTTGGAAAGGGTCTATTTTGAGTTTAGGTGAATTGGGATTAGAAAATATTATTTGAATACAAAATTCCAATAGATGCAGTGATCAATTCATCAATCCTATAAAAGATAAGACATGGAAGGTCCATGTTTCCTCTTAATATTTTCAGAATTGATTATTGGCTGCCCTGTGATAACTTGTATTTGATGTCGTCCTGCAACTTCAGGGTTATTTTTATGATTTTCTAATTAATAGAGTTTTTAATAAATTGAATAAAAAATAGATTTCAAAAATTAAAAACATACAGAAAATCACCATGTAATTAATTACTACATTAATAGAAAACAATGTATGTAATACGGGATGATTTATTAGGCATTTGTGCTGTGTGGTGATATAAAATTTACTTATGCATGTCTAATATGGAAAGAAAGTTCTTTAATGGATTGAAAAATAAGTGTTTAAAGGCGGTAAAATATAAGTGTACTGTTTTTTAATTTTAGGTTTACTAATTTCACTATGGTGCTTCTAGCTAAGCAATCAAACTGAAATTAATTCATTAATACAAATAAGCATTAATAAAAAAGTAATGTTGAAAATAAAAACTTTACATTATTTTGTACATTTAACAATTGTGATTTATAAAAATTTAAGTTATTATGGTTGAAAAAATGCATTGTAGCTTATATCAAAATTTGTTTTCCCTTCTTTTCACTAGAATACAAAGCATTGATCAATTTAAGGTCTTCAGCATTAATAACTTGATTTAATAAATAATCTATTCATGATAAAATCTTATAGAATAAAATCCAAAGTACAGCTTACAATGTTAAAGCTCATGGTGTGATACTGTTTTTTTTTTTTTTTTATAATATATTATTTTAAAAAATAAATCAAACTATTTTTCAATCAATTATATTAGCAAATTTAAAATTGATTAACTCTATATTTTAAAATACTATAATTTAAAAAAGTTAAATATATTTAGGCTTAAGTAATTTCAAAATCCAACACAATCTTTTTTGAATCTTTCAATAACTAAACCATTTTTTTAATTTTTTATAACAATGTAATTATCTGCATTCTTGTTATAGAAATGACCAATATTGGTAGTATATATATATATATATATATATATATATATATATATATATATATATATATATATATATATATAAAAACACTTTTTTTTTTTTTTTTTTTCTTGTCTTTTACATATATTCAATGAAATTGATAGTACCTAAATTGAACTATATATATATATATATATATATATATATATATATATATATATATATATATATATATATATATATATATATATATTTTTTTTTTTTTTTTTTTTTTTTTTTTTTTAAATGTTTTCCTTCATGAGTTAGTCATGAAGGAAAACATGCCAAATACTTTTTTTAAAAGAAAATATGTAACACTATATATTCAGATAATGTGTTCCACTTTTTTGCAGTTAAAATTATTAATACAATTTAAAATAGAGATATTTTTGAATTTAAAGTATATTTCAGGTTTTTTAAAATTAAATAATCAATGTGAAATGCTTTTATTTCTAATAATAGTAATGTATGTTTCATAATTCTAATCTTATTTATTTCTTAATCAGCAAATTCCTCTCTTGAATAATAAAATTTGTAAACTCCATTCTGCTCTTTATGAAATAGTTGTAACTTCTGTCGTGAAATTTAATCGATCTTTATGTATCGTTATCTTAAATAAACAATACAGTCTGAGCATCTTTTTACATGATCCCATTGTCTAAATTTAAGTTTCTAAACTCAATAAAAATATGAATAATTTAAGAAAAAATATGATTTAGAGTGTCTTTTGATTTAAGACTTTAAATGCATTATAAATAATACTTCATAATGGTCAAAGATACTTATAGTGTGTTTATAATACATATTATAAATGATTTTATATCAAAACGGGTTTAGGCAGTGCTGTTATACATTTCACTTTGTTTTAAATAACTTAGAGTAAATTCATTGATGTTCAATTTCAGAAAGTAACTAATTACACAATGTTAATATTTCTGAGATTAATATGTAAAACCAAATGACAGTATATTAGGATTAGGTTAAGGAATCAAATTGTTTTTAAGTTTAAATTATGCAACAGATATGTTTTCCCTCAAATGGCCTCGAGTTATTTTCCCCCAAAAAAGAGTATATTTTACAAATGCATTTATTTCAACTTGTCATGACCCTAATATTTATGAATTCAAACAAACCGGTTCCCTTAGAAGGTGCCGTTGTATAGTGCTGCCCCCCGCGGCCGCGGACGCAATCAGCGCCTTTTACTAACAGGCGTCAGCCGAGTGCGGAGTCATAGGCTACTTGGCTGGCGAACGGTACGGTTCTAGAAACACGTCTCTGGATATACAGTGTTACATGTTTCAGTGTTACCCCGATGTATTTTATTTATTAGCTACTAAAAGTTTTATTTGAGTGTTGTTTTTCTGTGCGGTGTGTTCTATCAGATTATAATAAGTAATATTAGAGTGCCGGTGCCCGCCTAAGCTGCAACATGGCCGACAGAGATACAAAAGTGGACCGGTCAGACCCTGATTTCAAGTATTTGTCTGTCGACAGGAACGCTTTCAACGACCCGGCCACACAGGCAGAATGGACACAGAAAAGGCTGGTATGGGTGCCCCACGAAGTGAACGGATTCGTGGCGGCCGGTATCAAAGGGGAGCGAGGAGACGAAGTCGAAGTCGAAATCGTCGAAACTGGCAAGAGGCAATTCGTGCCCAAAGATGATATTCAAAAGATGAACCCTCCTAAATATGACAAAGTCGAAGATATGGCAGAGTTGACTTGTCTTAATGAAGCTTCTGTCTTGCACAACATCAAAGACAGATACTACTCCGGGCTCATTTATGTGAGTACTAAAAAGTTGTTTCTCTTTTTTATATTTTATTATCAGGAAGTTGATCTGAATTTTTTTTTTAAAGACAGAGAAAGACTTTCGGAGATATAACATTAACTTGTATGACCCTAATATATATAATAACTAGTTTAAAATACAATGTTTTACCTATAATTTCTACAGTTCAATTAATCATTAACGGATATCAGTATAATCAGAAGATAACACGTAATTAACCATAACTGCCAAGAAGGCTTAAAACCTTCCAAACTGTTTGCCCCTATTTGTGTAAACCTGCCGCGCTGGTTATAAGATCCGTTTTAACGTATTCTGCTTGCCGCTTTGAAAAGATATCTTGTTCATACCTTTAATCCATTTCAATATCAAAATTTAAAACAATGTTTTTTTGTTAATATCTTTTGCTAACAAGTTAACTTCAGCCTTATTTCATTTCATAACCTGAATGGTTTTAAACATCTGATATACTCCATTAATTAATGTTCAGCTGTAATTGTCCCAAAACCACCTGCACTAAACATTTAATTCCCTTCTTAAGTAGTAATTATATCAGCTGTTCAAAGATATTTATCAAACATAAAAATTAAAAACCTTCCACTTATTATTTTCCACAATTTCCTTTGAATATGATAATAAAAAATGAGTATTACTCAGAGTAAGTGGATCTTACTCACAAATTCAGTGTATTTTATTGATATATTAATATGTCCATCAGTAATTTCTCATCCATTTAACATTACCCATAATTTTAGTTGTAATTTTAAGTTTCATTGGTAGTTAAATGACTTTCTTTTTTTTTTTTATTAATTTACTATTAACATTTATGTGTATAATATTCTTTATTTTAAGATGTTCTAATAGTCGGATATAGAATTCACTAATTATACATCTAAGTAATATTTAGTAATTTAGATAGCGTTCATTTGGTAAGAATAATTGTTTGTCAGTTACTGATAGATAAGATATTGTATCCTTATTTTGGGGTTTTGATTATCAGCTTGACATGTATTTGTAATGTTAGTTTATTCGAGTGGTAAATGGTTGGTGTGCGTTTTCAATTAAAGAAATAAATACAAAAATTATTTACTGACAGTAATCCGTTTACCTTAAAAGTTTTTTTTAAATATCTGTTTTAGGATGTCACATCTAAAATACTTTTGTATAGCCATAAACAAAACGTTCTGCTTAGAACATTCACCTTTTTGTATACAATTATCAAGTAATTTTTGCTGTGTTAAATTTTACGATATTGTCACTTTAGTTAACAAAGTGACATTTCATATTTTAAGAAATTTCTGTGTACTTATTAATAGAATGATTTCAGCAGTATCATAAATTTATGATTTTCCAACCATATTTAATCAGGTTGCCATTTTGTCTGGTAAATATAATTTACCTGTTGAATTATATTATAGATATTAAAGTTAACTAATATTGTGAAATTTTTTTCCCTTTTAAAGGGGAATGTGTAGGAAAGGTGTGGCTGTATTAGGACTCCAGTTCATTTTTGCTTCATTTCTATTATTAATAGGTTCCTTCTACTTTTCTAAATAATGAACCTTTCATTAGTGATAAGGAGTGTTTCTATTCTTTTGGATTTATTTTAATGTTTTTTTTTTTTTTAATTTTAATTATTTTATAATAGCAGATATTTTTTTCATTATACTATTATATTTAATTAATAATTGTTATATTGGTTCTATGGAGTAAGATATGAGAACCTGTGAGACAATAAGCACAGGGGGATGGTGTAGGCCACACCTCGACATCCAAGGTCGCCAGGTACCCCCTCCAGTTTCCTTCGGGATCTCTTCTTCCGAGTCATCCTCTTTCTCTTTCGTTAAAACTCGACGGGCGCGGGTTCTTCATAAAATTTTTCTTGTCCTAGGAAGAGACAATGAAAAGGATAGAAAATACCCTACAGAAGAGTTGAATAAAGAAATGCATTTATACTTACAAAGCATTAATATCTAAAATCCATGGTAAATCACGTGTATTACTTACAACAAGTGTTGTGTTGATACCAATATTTTTCGATTATCGATACATGTACCAAAAAATCAATTCTTCGGTACCTCGGTTTAAAAATAATTACTATAATCCGATAATAAGAGCAAACTAGACGAATTGAAACGAATAGGGTAAACCACTAGTTATGGTTACCATTACTCCTTATCCAGACAACTTAAGTTATAGCTGACCTCGGATTTTTTCATTCCCAACAGTTTTTGTTTACTAAAATCTGTTGTAAACCCAATGCTATATGCATGGATAAAAAGCAGAATGTATGTTGATTCTTGTGATGCTATTACTATTGTAATCGGTTGAACACAGCAGTTGTTATGGTCGTTAGAAATTGGTGATGAAATCTCAACTTCAAAATTTTAACCATCTCGAATGGGGTGAAAAAATCAATATTTTTTTAATTTTGATAAAATTTCACATATAAGCGTTTTATGGTGCTTTAAATCGAGATTTGAGGTCAGTTGTTCATGAAAAAAATGTTCCACTGATTTACAGCAGATTTCCTTGGAATTTTGGAATTTTTTTTGGAGTTTTTGAGCACCCTAAAGCCGGGTCGTGCCTCAAGCATAACGAAAGTATTTTTATTTCAAATAGCATACAAAAAATAGAATTTAACGTGAAAGAATCATTTCCCTATCTTTGTAGTATTTAAGTTTTAAAATGAAAATCTGATAAAGAAAACTCTATTTTTTTTTTCTTTTTATAGCAGAAAGAACGTTTGTAATACCAAAGAAAAATGAAATAATTAGGGGTGACATAAATTCATATCTCGGATTTTTATAAACCGGTTATAGTCAGTTCAAAATTAATCTTAAACCGTTTTCAGAAATATATCTCCTGGTGAAATCATAAATAAATGGATTTGACTCTTATTATTGTAAAGATTGTATTAGCCTGCCCATAACTGGTGAGGTGACCATAACTAGTGATTTACCTTATTCAAAAAATAAATTAGTTAACTCCAAATATATTTTATCTTCAAAAGAATATTTTTATTTTATTTTTTTTATAAGTCCAGATAATGTACAAAAAAATAATTATTTTTAATAATTAATATTTGCGTTCGTAATCTTAATTCTGGGGTTACAAATCTGTGGTCACTGGCCCATAACTAGTTAAGTAGAATTTTCCTTAAATTGTGTTATGTTGGTTATTGTTCTCTTGAGTTTTTACACTATTGGTACCAGTCGGTAACTCTAGATACCAATAGGTTTCTTTTGGGTGATTACTCTTTATAGAGTTACAGTCAAACAACCCAAGAGTTAAATAATGATCAAATTAACACAATTTGAGAAGAAGTCGATTTGAATAGTTATGGCCAGTAACCAAAGACATATTCCTTTTGATTAACAAAACTACGTTAAAAAAAATTGGTAGGATTTAAAAAATATCCTTTGTAACAGTTTCTTCCTTTTTACATTAGGGAGTAAAATCGATAATTTTAAAATTAGGTATTTCAAAACTATCGACTTTAGACCATCGATTCTTTTCTCGAGAATCGACACATCCTTACTTTTAACGTTTGATGTTAAAAAATCTCTTTAAGCTATCGAAAACGTTTTGTGTTTTTTGGATCTTTTGAAATGATTCATATAAATTATTTTTACGTACCTATCGGCCTATATCTCCAAGGTGTTCAGTTTCGTAAGCAATACATTCGATTTCCAAAAAAGGTAATGTTTTGTAAACATGACGTTAGAATGTTAATCATATGCATGGGGCCAGATGTTACGTTTTGCGAACACGTACATAAAAAGAAAAAAGAAAAAAAAAATGTCTATTATGCAATAAACTTCACATATTATTAAACTGCAATCACGATCGCCATCTGTTGCCGATTATGATCTCAAATAATATGAGGTTGTATTTTAAAACATATTGGTTGTTAGGGACGGTCAAGTCTTTAAATTATTCTAGCCTACATCTGTGAAGGACGACGACACTGACCCCGGAGCCTTATAAGGCTTTGCTGGAAGGCCTTATAAGGACTGTATGGTGTTGCTCAAGGGTAATTATTGAGCCCCATGCCCAAATCTGTATTCGGCGCCCCCCCCTCGTGTTGTAATATCTGGCGCCGTCGACAGATGGTCCTCCCGATCAGCTGATTTAAAGTTCTATAATTGTAGCCTTCTCTCCAACAGATTTGTTTAAATTATCGATGAAAGTTTTTTTCAGTTAAATGGTGTGCCATGTTTCAGGCTACTCAATTAATAAATTGTCTTTAAATACAGTGATCAAATGTGGTTCTGATAAACAGTCTCTAATTTGTTTTATTTTATTGTAGATATAATTAAACAATGAAGTTATTGTTATGGTATTATGATACTGTTGTTGTTTTTATTTTGACTATCATATTACCACTGGAACTTATGAATCACTTATCTATGGATCAACCAAAAAAGTTCCTTACATATATAAACTACAAACATTTTAACCCCAAACTCATGCGATTCTTTGAGAGATGTTTATGATACCTGAGTACCTGAAAACTGTTTAAAAAAAAATACAGAATATTTCTTGAAAAATCTTTGACCATGCCAACAGACTCATACAAATCAAAGCCTCTACGAATTTTCTTGACAATACAAACCTAAGGCTAAAAAGAAGTTGACTGAGGTATCTCCCTAAGTATCAAATAACCTAAAATAAAGTCAGGAGGAGGTAGCTATAGGTATTTGTCTCCCTCGTGCCTTATATGTCACCGTCTTATTCATTATGTATTCAAAACATTAACTGATTGTCATATTCAAGCAATTGTTTGTATTTTTTATTTCATTTTTTTTGTGTGTGTGTTTTTGAAAAGTCTTTTATCAATGATACAAAAGTTTTAAAATTTTGATTAGTTTCGAATAATCTGAAGGATTATTTAAAGGAATTAAATGACAGTTTAAAACGCATATCGCACATGTATTTCTTAAGTGATACAACTCAAAAATATTTATTTTTGAGTTTTAATCATGGTCAAATTCAATAGTCTTAACTGTGAAATGTCAAAAAAATTATCGAATTAACTTCTAATTTCACATGCGATAGGGATTAAAAGATAATTCAGGTACACTTTTGATATTTTATAAAAGTTTGTACGGTTAAAAAGAAAAAAAAAAATGTAATGTAGATGTTTGAGTTGTGTCAATTTCGAAATACATGAGCCATTTTTTTTTTTTCGTATCGTGGTATCCACGCTTTTAGTCCAGTCAACAAAAACATATTGTAGAGTGCATGAAATATGCGATAATTTTATGACTTCATAGCTTCGTTGGGTTTTTTGATTATATCTCGAAAATAATGATTTCTAAAAAATATGTTTCAAATCAAAATTAAAGCTAATTAAATTTCCTATAAAATTGATTTTATACATATTTGTCGAAATTTCAACGGTTTTCGTTCAATACGTTATTGAAAATCGGTGATTTTAGGGAAAAAACAAATTTTACCTCACTTTTTGTCGAACATTTACCTTCTAATGCCTTCCATGATCGTTTCTCAGAAAAAATGTCAGAATCAAAATTGTAGAACATTAAATTTACTTTAATTTCATATGTACGTTTCTGGCATTTGAAGCAAATGTTAAACAAAAAGTAAGGTAAAAACATCGTTTTTTTCCAAAAATTATCTATTTTTAATAACGTATATCTCGAAAACCCTTTGTTTGACAAATGTGTATTGAAAGAATTTTATAGGAAATTTAATTAGCTTTAATTTTGATC
The DNA here is from genome assembly GCA_003667255.2 of Euschistus heros. Lineage (NCBI taxonomy): Eukaryota > Metazoa > Arthropoda > Insecta > Hemiptera > Pentatomidae > Euschistus > Euschistus heros. The sequence goes on from RCWM02000509.1 coordinate 175,546, forward strand.
CGTAGCATATTTTTATAGAGTCAACCGTTTTAGAGATATAATACGCAAACCCAAAAATGGGACCTTCTTCCCTCCCCTCACCGTTAGGTCACACCCCCCAGGGGCGGGGACTTTTAATATGTTTACCTTCTAACTACTACTAACGAAGGTATGAAGTTAAAAATAATCGCATATTTCATGCACTCTACACCCCTCATTTCAGCACTCATTGACTGGAGTATTCCTCTCTGGACGGTTACCTATTTCAATGCGGTTACTTATTTCTTCAATATGTTTTCGTTACCATGATCCTCTGTTGCTTTTAATAATTTATATCGTGACCTAGTTAGGAATTGTGACACCTTTTATGGTAATTTCAACGATATAACACGCCACATTAATATTCCATCGGGAGGGTTGCATGTAGGATGAACACTCCACTCAACTTCAGCTCTCAAATACTTGGCCTTTATGGTCTTAAAACTTTGGTAACAGAAAGTTTTTGTAATAGTCCCAAATTTATTTTCTATTTTTTGTTTTTAAAGAATCTAATCAAGTTTTCCCTTTATAAAATGTTAAATGTTGTTTTTATTTTGCTACGCCACCCAGTTCTGTTATTGTAATTATTTGAGAATTTTGATTTATCATCTTATTCTTAAATATTTTCATACAAAAATTGTTATTTAGTCATTAGTTGCAAGAGGAATTTCCACTGGGTGATGCTCCTCTGTCATTCCTATCAAGAGACATTTTCACTTAAGGTACACTATGTTGATATACAGGGTGTCCCAGACATAGTGTAAAAAAAAAAAAAAAAAAAATGGGTAATACTGCAAACTAAACGGGGTAGAATGGCGCAAAAACGAGTGTCCTATCTCAATTTTTTGAGGAGATAGAATTTTTTTTCGTTTTTATTTTTAAAATCTTACTTTTTTCTGAAAAATTACAGTTTTTCTCTACTTTGTTTTAGCGTAGAAACTAAAACGATGATATTTTCTTAATCAGCATTAAATTTTCTAAAAGATGAAATAGGTCTAGTTAATTTAAATTCACTTTTAAGGGGCCTTTTAACGCGCAAAACACAAAACATTTATTAAAACTTAAATTTTTAATATTTTTTGAAAATTCCTCACTCCTCACTGGAGAACCTTAGAAGCCGTCAAATTTCTCAAAAACTGCAGAATTTAGTTAGCTTTTTATTGGTGTAACTCATGATACAATTGCACTTCACCTTTTGAGTCTAACAGACGTTTTTCTGATGAAAAACACGCTAGAGAATAAATACTTGATTGCTCCACATAACATAAACATACTTTTTTTTAAAATAGTATTTAAAAAAAAAGTAAGTTTATGTAACATTAGGTAATCAGCAAGAATTTGGTTAACCCCCCCTTAACTCCCTATAAATAAGTTTTTTTTTTTGGGGGGGGGGGGGGAGGGAGGGCTTGCCACCTTCACAACTCTTTATCCATCATGCATATGGACAAGTGATAAAAAACTAATACATTTATTCAATCTAGTAGGTATGTGGAGCAATCAAGTATTTATTCTCTAGCGTGTTTTTCATCAGAAAAACGTCTGTTAGACTCAAAAGGTGAAGTGCAATTGTATCATGAGTTACACCAATAAAAAGCTAACTAAATTCTGCAGTTTTTGAGAAATTTGACGGCTTCTAAGGTTCTCCAGTGAGGAGTGAGGAATTTTCAAAAAATATTAAAAATTTAAGTTTTAATAAATGTTTTGTGTTTTGCGCGTTAAAAGGCCCCTTAAAAGTGAATTTAAATTAACTAGACCTATTTCATCTTTTAGAAAATTTAATGCTGATTAAGAAAATATCATCGTTTTATTTTTCTACGCTAAAACAAAGTAGAGAAAACTGTAATTTTTCAGAAAAAAGTAAGATTTTAAAAATAAAAACGATAAAAAAAAATTCTATCTCCAAAAATTGAGATAAAACACTCGTTTTTGCGCCATTCTACCCCGTTTAGTTTGCAGTTTTATTACCTTTTTTTTTTTTTTTTTTACACTATGTCTGGGACACCCTGTAGAAGGATCAATACAATTAGGATTGATGAATTAATTGCCGCTCCTATTGAGATTATTTTATTAGAAAACTAGTTTCGAATGCTAAACATTCATCTTCAGTTTTAAAACATACAAAATTTTCAACACATCAGTACTATGTTACATGGATTATATATACTAAAGTTTTCAAAATTGTAAGGCAAGGAATCAAAAACTGGTACAAACCTTAGGAGATCTAACAGATTTATGAAATATATCTATTTCGGGAAGGTAGCAGGTAGGTTACATTTTTGGGGTTTACTATCGGATTTCCCCTTATGTCTTCATTGGATTTTTCCGTTCCTATTAGAAACAAATTTACAATGGGGCTATTAGTAATGTTCATCTGGTAATTTTAAGTAAAATCTGGATCGGTTTTAAACGGATGGTTTCATTCTGCGTTTATCTAATAATTTTTGTCTTTTTTCTTGACTGAATTAATTTGACTTAAACTTTAATTACTAGAGGTACACATAGTAGTATATAAGGATCAATTGGGATTTATTATAAATTAACGTTTTCTTATAGAAATCCACTTAAGTTTTTTTGTTTTTTTTCTGAATAAATAATGTTTACAAAACTTTAAAATTCAAACTTTTCGATATTACAATGAGTCGAATGCCCTCATCTTTTGAGAAATCATTTTGTTATTTTATTATTATATATATTTTTTTAATTCCCCCTTCCTCCTCCATCGGCACTGCAGTTATTGGATACAAGTTTGTTTTTTTTTCTTCCGTGGTTTTGCGATGTAAAAAGGGCTTTGTCCCCTTAGAAGAGGGAAATGATCCTGTTTTTGCCGTACGTTGCCTAGTCAGCTTGTCATGGCGGTGCAAACGGGCTGCTGACCAGGGAAACTGGTTTCGTCTACCTTTTTACATTAACGAAGTCTGCCCCTTTTGTATTTATATATATATATATATATATATATATATATATATATATATATATATATATATATATATATATATATATGCAATATCAGCTAAGCCTTATTTAATTATTTATTTTTATAATATAATAATTACCTTAACTGTATGGATCGCCATTAGAAATTGTATTGTTATTTATTTAAAAATGGAAAAGAGACAACAATAAGGTATCAGAGAACGATATTATTTGTACAACACTATAGATACCTGAAAAACCTGTTATCAGTAGCTGCGACTTTCCACAGATAACAGGTATCAAGTTAAGCCTGATAGGCGGAACAGAACCGATTACTCCGATGTTTTTTAACTTTCCTTTTTTTAGAAAATTATTAAAACGAAATTATATATATTAGGATCGATTCTCACAGAAATAAAAATTTCTGCATAGGAATAAAATAAAAATCAAGTTTTGTTGCTAATATTAAATAAAAATTAAGTTTAACATGTTAAATATTTTTAAAAGCGAGATAATTTTTTTATCATGCTGTTTACCAAAATAACATAATTATTTCTCACTAGAGGTACGCACGATGTACTTAACTTTAAAAAGGAGAATTCAGTACTGTTTGAAATATGTAAACTGAAATTAAGCTATACTTATGCTCAAGGAAGTCTATAACAGATTAGAATTGTAAACAATGTTAAAATATATTTATTGGAAGTTGTATAAAAACTGGCCCCCTTGAGACTGTTTGCTAAAGAAAGAATAACATGGAACATTCTTTAGGGGTTGCCGTATTGACCGTTAATGATAGTCAAATTGTCGGTGAGGTCGCCAATTCTGTTATGTCCATTTTTTCGATTTATGTTTTTTCGCAAGTTTCCTTTTAAAATGAAATTCCACGTCTAATATAAAAACCCGAATATGCTTCAGCTTGGATCAGGTTTTGACAAAACAGTTTTGTGATTTTAGCCCAAAAGATAATTACACAGGTGATAAAATGCACATAGCGGAATTGGCAGTCTCTCCGATTAAATGTTTTCTATTTTTTTTTCTTTTATATATATATATATATATATATATATATATATATATATATATATATATATATATATATATATATACATTTATTGAAATTTACAACTGTACAAAATATATACATCAAGTAAATGTATTGACAACGATTATAATAACTTGAAAAGAACTACTCATCAGTAGCACTTTGTTAAAAATTCTACACTAGAAGGTCTCTAGGCCATCTTCGTTTCATACGCCTCGGAGGATTATCAGGAATGGAGTGGGAAGCAAGTTGAGAAACTAACGGATTTGAGTGATTATGGAGCTTACTATGAAAGGATAGGTATCTGGTGTAGGCTTATATCAGCAACATATGGAACATTAAAATCTTAATGGATAAGTTTATTGGTGACAAAGTAAGGAGCATTGAGGATTTTTCGAAGGATTTTGGATTGTAAGGAATACGAGATGAATTGGATGGCTTAGTGGAGCCCCGAAGCTCAAGTCCGTACGTCCAAACAGGTCTAATCACAGTTATGTGTATGAGTCTTTTGTAATTAATTGGGAGCTTTGGACGTTTGTCAAGTAAATGTTGAAATAGTCTGTAACGACGGGCAATTTCTTGAAGTTTTAGTCTTTTGCTTAGTTTTATTTATTATGGTTAGTAAAATATTGATTCCAAGTTGTCTTGTCGGTACTGCAGAGGTAATTATAGTTCGTGATATGAACGTAACAGGAAATAATAGATTAAAAATATCTTCTCTTCAATGCAAGGTCGTATTTCAAATAATTATTGGTTAAATTCTTTCTCACACTGCATCAAAAACTTCGCCAGACATTTTTCATGTTTAGATAACATTGTCTTATAAAATATTTTTTAAACACTTTTTTCATTGTTTTGAATTAAAAAAAATTATCGTTACTCTAAAATAGACAGATTATCACTGGAATTCTATTAAAAATTTCCAGACGAGGCTGTCTCTAATATAGTTGAGCCTGTTTGCAGATGGCGACAATAGAGCTCTGTCCTTCACTACACGTCGGGTGGTTTTTTTTTTCTTTTCTTTTTTGAAGCTGACGTTCGCAAGAAGACGTGTTTGAGTTCTTTGAAACGAAATTGGAGTGGCATAAGAAAGAAATAAGTTTGAGCGAGGAAAATCATATTGAAAAAAATAAAAATAGATAAATAAACAAGAATATTAATTATTATATGTTTAATTAAAAATTGGAACTTTAAGAGGTGTTTGTGAAGTCAAAGTATTTGGCTTGGTTTACAGATTTTTTTTTTTTTATGGTCGTGGTATGATCATTTGATTTTTTCGCCTCAAACAATCCTTGTTCTTATATTAAAAACAAAGTAACATAACTAAAGTTCCTTTTTTTATATGTTTATATGTTAATATATTACTTGATATCTATACTTAATTTGTTTTTTATCGTTTACCAAATTCGTATGTTGCTTATTATGGCCAGAATTTTACTGTGTGCATAATAATTCATTAATCCTAATAATTATTTATTATGATAATAAATGATTTAATATTTATTATGCATTATTTATTATGTATTTCTAGTATAATTATGTATCAATGTTGTTTTAAATAAAACGTTGGCTGTGTCATTTAAGCAGCTGGAATCCAAGGAATGTGTTTTGCTTTATGCTTTCAAGAATACTAGACTCATTAAGAGTTCTTAAATAAATATATACATTCTTAACTACCGTGTCGTTTATTAGCAAGTTTTCTATTTTTTTAAATCTATTTCGGTACGGTTGAATTTATCGTTGTTTATTTTAAAGAAAGTAATGTAATGCCTAATTTAAATTTATTTATCGTGTAAATAACACGGTTTGTTTCAACTTTTGATCATAATTATTAAGACCGAAATATTTCATCTCATCTAATTTACCATAAAAAGTACAAGATAAATTGCAGTATAATTTTAACTTAACTGTTTTTGTTTTTTTTTTCTTTTAAATTTATTGGCATTGGATAGTTCCAGCAAGTATCAACTTAAGTGTTGATAACAGTAATAATGATAAAATATCAAACCATAAATACATTAAAAAAAAAAAAAAAATAGGTTCAAATGTTTTTACAATTCCTCATCAGCTCTAAAAACAAGAACATATCAAAACATCAGTAAATTCAACAACGGACTTGGGAGTAATACATACTAATCTAATACAAAATGTTGAAAATAATCTATTTATTTTTATTTTATTTTTTTTTAATAACAATTTATTGAAATTTACAACTGTACAAAATTTGTACATCAAGTAAATGTGCTGTTAACTATTACAATAACGTGACAAAACTTGAAAAGAACTACTCATCAGCACTATAATAAAAATTATACACTAGAAGGTCTCTGGTCCATCTTCTTTTTAGACGCCTCGGATGATTATCAGGAATGGTGTGGGAAGCAAGTTGAGAAATTAGGGGATTTAAGTGGTTATGGAGCTTAATATGAAAGGATAGATATCTGGTTTGGGCTAAATCTGCAACATATACAACATTAAAATCTTTATGGATAAGTTTATTGGTGACAAAGTAAGGTGCATTGAGGATTTTGGATTGTAAGGATTGGATACGAGATGAATTGGATGGTTTAGTGGAGCCCCAAAGCTCAACTCCGTACGTCCAGATTGGTCTAATCACAGTCATGTATATTAGTCTTTTGTAATTAATTGGGAGCTGTAAACGTTTGTCTAGTAAATGTAGAAGTAGTCTGTAACGACGGGCAGCTTCTTGTCGTTTTACTCTTGTATGTGGATTCCAAGTTAGACGTTTGTCCAAGTGGAGTCTTAGGTAGCGGGTCTGTTCAACAGCGACTAGTGGAATATCATTAAAGGATACTGTAGGACAGGAGGTCGTAGGTTCACGACGAAGGGTAAAGGTTATTTGGTGAGATTTTTTTGGATTTATCTTGATTCTCCATTTTTGACACCATTCTTGAAGGGTTAGGATATGGGATTGGAGTGTTTGGGAGGCAATGAAGGGATCATTGTTTACTGATAACACACATGTGTCATCAGCGTAAGTGGTGAGGACAGTTGTAGGATGAGTTGGAATGTCAGGAAATAATCTAAAATTGAATATTTATTAAACATAACAAATAATAAAATCGTTCAAAACCAAACACATTTTTGTTTAAATGATAGATAAATGTGACAGATAAGTATTTCCATTGGAAACGGGAAAAATCCAATTTGTCAAGGGAAATACAAGATGTCATGGGATATGTCTATCAATAATTCTCTGCTTTTCCCAATTTACATTCGGATAATAATAATAAAAATTAACATTCAGCTCTTAAAAAAACAAAAAATTCAATAGTAAAAAAAAAAAAAAAAAAAAATAGTATAATATATATATATATATATATATATATATATATATATATATATATATATATATATATATAGTATATATTATTTTTTTTGTATTTTTTTAAAAGTAAGATAAGAAAACAAAAATTTTGGTACATCAGGTGGCAAAATGAAAAATACTTGTTAATGCTATCAAGACTTAGAGCAGACTGAATGTAAAAATAGACGTAAAGGCATGATGTTAGGTGTTTTAATACCTTTTGGTTTTCCTAATGATTGTTTGATTTTTTGACATGGATATGTCTTTTGGTTGGAGGTGTATTCTTTTTTTTTTGTTGTAGCGTTTTTACACATTCAAAAATATAACATGTAACGAAAACGTTACCAACAGAATTGGTGTTGCTCGAATCGTAAATTTGCCGACTGTTCCTTAACAGAAATTGAATGGAAAATATTTTTTGTTCTATGACATTTTTTGCTAGAACACCTACCGTTTAGTAAACCTCTACCTTGAGGTAAACCTCAACTTTGTTTAGCCGGAATAATGATTAATAGTTAATTTAATACAATTATTAATTTAATTAATTTGATCCATTTTAATTTTAAAATACGAATTATGAAAAACAGGGAAGATTATCGATGGTATATTGTTTTTCCAATCAACAAAAGACATAAAGTTTTTCCGTTTCTAATGGAAACTAATTTAGAATGGTATCGATGGGAATATTTATTTGCTCATTTAAAAAAATCAAATATTATTTGTTCATAAATATTTAATTTTAGACTATTTTCTACTTATTTTTCTACCGAAATAAAAAAATAAGAGGTTCTTAACTCGCCTGTTTTTTTGTTTGTTTTTTTGTACGTTTGGCACGCTATTACTCCGTCAATTATGAATCGATTTTGATGATTCATTTTTTGATCGATAGGTCGTATTTCAGAGGTGGTTCAATAAAAATTAAAAAAAAAAAAAAGAATAAAACCGATGATGAATGTTTAAAATTCGAGACTAGTTTTCAAATAATAAGAATCTTGATAAAAGTAGCTAATTATTTATCAATTCATTCATTCATTATTTCATTGATCCTTCTATACCATCGTGCGTACCTCTAGTGAGAAATAATTATGTTTAGGCTGTTTAAAAAATTAAGCAGCGCATTAAAAAATTATCTCGCTAACAACATTTAACATGTTAAACTTAATTTTTTATAATATTAGCAACAAAATTTGGTTTTTGTTTTATCCTATGCCTAAATTTTTATTTCTGTGGGTATTTAACACAAATTATGTTTTTGTTTTTTTTATTCTAGAAATATTTTTGTTTTAATCTTTTTCTATAAATAAGAAAGTTAGCAAGCTTCGGAGTAATCGGTTCTGTCCCACCTATCTCCGCCTATCAGGCTTAACTTGATACCTGTTATCTATAGAAAGTCGTAGCTACTGATAGCAGGTTTTTCAGATATCTATTGCTTTGTACAAATAATATCGTGTTTTGATACCTTTGTTTTAGTAATATGTTAATATGTAGTGATAAGTTTGTTTTAGACGAAGTAAGGAGCATTTAGGATTTTTCGAAGGATTTTGGATTATAAGGATTGGATACGAGATAAATTGGATGGTTTAGTTGATTCCCAAAGCTAAACTAAGTACGTCCAAATTGGTCTAATTGCTGTTATGTAAATGAGTCATTTGTTATTAATTGGAAGGTTTGAACGTTTGTCAAGAAAATGTTGAAGTAGACGGGCAGTTTCTTGTCGTTTTAGTCTTGTATGTGGATTCCAAGTAAGACGTTCGTCCAGATGGAGTCCTTGGTAACGGATCTGTTCAATGGGGATTAGTGGAACATCATTAAAGGGGCATTTAGGATATTGAGAAATTAAAAAAAAAAAATTATTTTTTAGAGATTATGGTATCTCTAACGTGTTCTCTCTCTAGCTTCTTTTCCATTTATGATTTTTTGCAATCGCCTCGAATAGTAGCCCACATTAATCTTCTTGCTTTCATTACCTTGTATTTTTTTTTAATAATTACCTATTATGATTTCCGATTGGTTCTTATGATCGAACGTCTTTTTTCTATCCTCATATCAGAGCGCGGCTTATATAAAATTTATTTTGTTTTCGTCTCTTCTATACGTTCACTCTGATGCTACTGCACGGTTATCTTTAGACGCCTCACAGCAATCTCGTTTTGAGTGATCATTTTGAATCCTGTCCAACTCCGTATCTAATTTAAATTCCTCCTTCGCAAGATATATAAATTTCTATCGCCTGTTTTGCTAACTACAGAGGACATCTTTCGCATAGCCTGGTTCGCAGGAGAGCTCACCATCAATTATAACTTCTCGCTAGGGTGACGCGTGTCGGCCCACGCCCAATGCACTTACACACCTCGTTAGGTTGGCCATGGTTATGTTCTGTTCTCGCCTATCGGGGCATAAGTTATCTTTCCGATTTATTAGCCTATTAGAGTTGTCAAGCATGATTGCTTGAATTCGAGTTACTCTTACGTGCTGAAATTGGTATATTTTTGTTTCAATACGAGTTGTCTGATACGGTACATTTTTTTTTAATTTTTAAATATTTATTGAAATTTACAACTGTATATACAATATAAAATATAATACATCAAGTAAATGTGATGACATGGATAAAAATTACACGTCACTCGTTTTTAAAGCAACTACCCATTGATAGCACTTATAAAGTTTCTATATAATGAAGTATTACCATATATTAGAAGGTCCCGAGGCCATCTTCTTTTAAGGCGTCTCGGAGGTTTATCTGGAATGGAATGAGAAGCAAGTTGTGATATTAATGGATTTGAATGGTTGTGGAGTTTGCAATGAAAGGATTGATATTTGGTTTGAGCTAAGTTAGAAACGTAAGATATATTGAGGTCTTTGTGGATAAGTTTGTTTGTGAAGAAGTAAGGAGCAATTGGGATTTTTCTAAGGATTTTGGATTGTAAGGATTGGATACGAGATGAATTGGATGGTCTAGTGGAGCCCCAAAGCTCAACTCCGCATGTCCAAATTGTTCTAAAATATGTAAATGAGTCTTTTGTGATTAATTGGAAGGTTGGTACTTTTTTTTTTTTTTTTTTTTTAATTTATATTTACTATTTTATAAATATATATAACAAGTGTGTGGAAAAACTTTTCCTCGTAAAAGTTGATCAATAGACACGCTTTTTGGCATAGGTACGTATTTTGTTTGTGGTTACATTTTGCCAACAATTTTTAAGTGTTGTGTCTTATCCAAACTATTCGAACAAACTGTTAAATAGAAATTTAAAATCCAGGAATGTATTTATTAATACATTCTTGTCTATTAAAAGACATAGTTGTAAAATCATAAATTAGTCCAGATCCAAGCTAAATGGAAATCAGATTCTCTCCCTTTCCCCCTTCCCCCAATTATCTGAAGATTTGGTGGTTTTGTTAAAATGTCTTTATTTCTTACCATCATCTTTTTGGATTCCGCAAACTCTCAAACTGTTCTTAATCTATTACAAACCCTCAAAAGCATGATAAAAGCTAAGATATATTGTAAATACCCAAAACTTCACAGGCCGCCTTTCCTTCTCGCAAGTTTTCTTGTCTACTATCTTGTGACAATATTGACGGTAAGCATCTAAAGAGACTACATATGGTGTATGCCCTTGGGAGACAGAATAATTTATTGTTCCAGTAGTTAGGAATGTGTGTGATCCACCAGTATACACCTCTGTCTACTACTGGAACAAGAGTGAAAATCCCTGTAGTAGACATTTTGTTTTTGGGCTCATTCAATCAAAATTTACCATATAAATATACGTTATTTAGTGAGGTAATTGTGTACACTATCTTTAGAAACAAACAATTGTAAAAATAAAGGAATAATTGATGAAAATCAAACTAACTTCTTTAAGCTATTATGGTTAAAGGAAGGAAGAGCCTTTTACGACACTGTTAATTAAAAACTGCCCTAACTTTGCCACTGCTACACATAATCTGCTACTGCTTTATAGTAGCAGCACAGTAGAAGCTAAAGTTTAAAATGAGGCCAAATGTAAATGGTTCTAGCTCATATTTTTTCAAGTTGAAGTTTCAAGTGTCCACTATTGGTGCCTTTACCCTATGACATGTGGAGGGACGATATAATATCACGTCTTTGCCTTCGATTAGTGCGACCATTCTGCTCGCTAGTTCCTTAGATGACGATAGATGGCGCGCCCTTCTGGAGTGCCCTAGAAGGGCGAGATGCCACGACTCCTGGCTATTCCTATACCCCACCGCATCCTATAGCCTCCCCTTATAGATCCAGTGGTCCCCCGGGTCCGGATATAGCTCTCTATAGATAGGAGTACACTGTCTATTTGTGCTCCGGGTGTGGATACGTGAAAGAGCTCCTGGGTAGGAACGATTCCAAGGACTATTTACGTCACGGAGATGCGTCTATCGAGACGGCATTTTGATGCTGTGCATTTATTGGCAGGATACCTGTCTTGTCTGTCTTTGTACCTCATGGACGATATATCTTCGTTAATTTTATCAGAATTGGAGAAAATCTTTCGCATAGAACCTATAATAGAATGAAGATGTATGTAGTTGGGGTATGTAGTCGTAGATACACAATTAAAAAATAAATTTTAATTTATAGTTCCGACGTTTCGGCCTCCAATATATGAAACTAGAATAACTCTTTGCGGATTCGCTCGCTCTCATAAATAAAGAACTTGGGTTATTTTAACTAATTAATGAATATCAGTTGTTTATCGATAAAAATCTTGTATGGAAGTATGGAATTTAGCATTATGTCCTCATTGATATATTCAGACATGCCAGTAATTCTTAACATGGTTAAAATTGCATTGATTAGGTGTTTGAGCAGTACGTAAAACCGTAGTTAGACATCTAATTTGGCAGAAATAGTTTTGTCGATCCATCTGTTTGGATTTTAATTTCTAACCAGTATACGACAGTTTGGCAAACCTCGTTTCTGGGACTCAAGACTATACGTTTTAATTATTATTATAGTAACATTTATTGTTATAAACCTGTCTAGAACTATGAAGATATTCTTACTCTGTAAACTCTGTTGCAGAATGGCCATGTATAGGTAGATTTTTAAACTGCACTGGGGTGCACATGTCGCTCCAGATATTCATAGAATTTTTAATAACAATTGCATTGAAAATAAATTAATTTATAATAAATTTTCTAGCTCTATATAACATTATATAACACTCTACCTTTGTAACCTCTCTCGAATGGTGCTCGCCACCTATCGGTTGATTATCAGACTTATCGTTTTATTTTGGCTATATAATTAAAAATCTTGAAATTTTATTATTGTTAAACCTTTTTTTGTACTATGAAGATGATGTGGTTAAAATTTGGTGCAGAATGGTGTAGTAGTTTTCGCGGTTAGTGAACACAAACGAAAAATGGCTTGTCCTTTTATATAATAGTATAGATATATGACAAAACATAACAAAAGAAAAACAAAAAAAAAAAAAAAAAAAAAACTTTTTTTTTTTTGTAAAAAAGTCGAAACGTATTTAATTTTTTATCTTTGTAATACAAAAATATTTAAGTAATTTATTTAGATTTATGCGAATGAGCCTCTTGAGGACTATGCAAAGGATTCAATTCTTTTGAGCCTTTTTGATCTTCTATATCTCTTTCATTTATTTACTGTGTGCTTTCTTCCGACCATTTGTTTCATGTTTTCATTTTCCTTTCTTGTTTTAAGTATGGCGAAATTTTCTCTGGGCTTTGGTAGTTTAAAATCTCAACAACTGTTCAAAAACTTTTAGATAAACGACTGAAAAAAAAAAAAAATCGTCAAATTTAAGCGTTAAAAGTCCTTAAGAAACATCGTTATAAAATTGTTGGAGCTTAGTTACCCAGACCGTGGAATACTTTTAATTCCATTTTGTAACTGTAAACGACAATAACATTGTTTTTTGTTATACCTTCTAGACATAATAAATTCAAGAATTTAAATATTATACTCTCACAGTTATAGTTTTTCGCTCTATTCATCGAAAAGTAACGTGTGATTACTGAAGTACGAAAATTGCATTCGTGACGAGGAAAAAAAGAAGTTATTACGAAGGCAGTGGATGGGATTACAGCTGCATACCTTCATTACACATGCTAATTACACTTCCTGGAAGCTAGAGAGCATTTACTTAATATTAACATAATTTTTGTTTTCTTATGATCACTTGTGATTACATTACACTGAATAAAAAGACAAAATGTATTCATTATTAGTCCAGTAATAGTGATAAAGTTTGATCAGTTTTCAGATTCAAATGAGGAGGTAACTTTCAAAACGTGTTTTGTCACAAATTTTTTTCGAGTTTTTGTTATCACTAGATTTGTTTTTCAGAACCCTACAATATTTATGTGTGTTAGCCATTAAAACAAGCTTTGTCCTATCCAAAATTATAAATAAAATCAGGGTTTTAAGCAAAGATTATTTTGTCCATAGCCTTTTTTTAGTTCAAACCATGCTTTGTCCACTAAGCCAATGGGAACGCTGCATTATTGACAATAATGACAACATTGACAATAATCTCTTACACTGGTACAAGGTTGTACTTTATGACTCTTCGAGTGTTGAAAATGTTGCAGCAGAGAATGAAACTTGTGACTGTTTAGAAAATGAAAGATGTGCACTGCATATTTAAAAACCAGTGGCTGTTAAGAAAATGAAAATATTCCCCGAAAATTATTAGTGTCATTAACATACATCATCTATCAAGTAATTATAATTTTTATTTTGTGTACTTTTGGCCAAACAGTTACTTCTGTAAAATAAAACATAGCCACTTCACAAAAAGTGTATTGTCCTTTTGTTATTTCATCAAACCGTGTTTTGTCCACTGTGTTCCCTAAAAACGTGTTTTGTCCATATTTAAAATTTTAAATGCTAATTCTAGTAGTAAAGAATATTTCTGATGCTTTTTGTTTGTTTTTAGATGCTATATTAGGAATTTTTGTTTTTGAAGGGTAATTTCATCTCATAATATACGTTTTTTTGTTATTGCTGAAAAGTGGGATTACTGTGACAGTTTTGAAAGTTACCTCCCCAAATATATTTCTACCTCTTAGTGCATTTTTTATTTTTTTATCAATTCGGTAGATATGGAGCCCTGGTAGTGAGGTATCAGTGAGAATTTGTGACCCGTAGCGTGAACCTAACGGAATGCGAAGGTCATGAAAATCGATCTAGACCTCGAAGGCCGTTGAGAATCGACTTACATTCGATAAGGCCCGATTTCTCTCCGCCCAGGGATCTCTGCCTTCCGAGTTGCGACTAACCACTCTCTGGTTTTCACTTTCCACTGCTCCTCCTCATTTGGAAATAATTTGCAAATTTCAAATTTAATGTAAATTCCATTTTATTTATACATAGTTTCTGAACTATGAATTACCTCACAACTAAACATGAAATCTAGTAACAGAGAAAATATCATTGTTCAAGTTTCAAGCTAAGTTAAGATCGTATAACTTCAACAGGTGTCCTTTCTTAAATTCTCTTGATAGTCCAGTAAAATAAGGGTTTGGCGAAAAAAAAAACCGCCGAACTTTTATTCTCAACGGATCTTTATGTTTCTTGGGGTGCTGAATCCGAATCTGAAGTTCCGATCTAATACTAAATTAAACCTGCTTTGAGATGAATAAATGAAATTTTGGATCGGGCAATATATGAAAAAATGTGCACAAAAAAAAAGTGGATTTCATAAAAGTACGGGATATTTAGCGTTATGGCTATGTGTGTTTCAAAAGACCCGATTAAATCTTCATGAAATGAAATGAAAAATGAACTTTATTCTGGGACAGACTGTCCCCTAAAAATAATTCAAGTGCACATTAAAAAGATACAATTGTCTGGCTGAGATTAGTTAAAAATCAGCACATCAGTATTACAAATTAAATTATGAGAAAAAAAAAAAAAAAAAAAAGTAGAGAGAAGAAAAAAAGAAAATATAAATTAAAAATTAAAATTAAGTGAAGAAAAAAAAATAATGATAAATAAAATCCAATCAACAGTAAAAAATTTAACACACTTAGGTACATTAATTATATATTATTTACATTTTTGAGGAAGATTGAAGATCGAGGAGATGGATAAATAAAAGATGTTTAAAAGAAGTTAAGGAAGAGGCTTTGCGAATATGGATAGGTAAGGAATTCCAAAAAGAGGAAGCACGGATGACGAAGGATTTTTTACAAAGAAGGCAGTTCTATGTGAGGGGGTATATAGGTTGGAAGGTTGGGATCTTGTGTTCAGGTGGTGAATGGAGGAACGCAGAGTAAGTAGGTCTAGAAATACATAGTTTAATAATAAATTTGACCAGCTTTTAGATAAAAAAAAAAGAAATTTTGACTCGGGCGAATAGTTTCAGAGTTATAGTGAAAAATGTGCAAAAAGGTGTGGATTTCACAACAATACGTGTTTTTTTAGCGTGCTTTTTGAAGGGCATTATTAAATCTTCATATTTAATAGAATAATAATAAATTTAATCAGCTTTAAGATGGAAAAAAAGTAATTTTGAATCGGACAAATAGTTTCGGGAGTAATAGACAAAAAAGTACGATTGTGTGCGCCAGTTCGCCAATTCATGGCCTTTTTCCCAAGACCATAGCTTCTCGGTAAATGGTCCAAGTTCGGAGTGTTTTTTTTTTTCATTTCATAGGTAATAATTCTAGCTATAATTAATATTTAAAGACTTTCTTCGAAAAAAGCTTTATTTCCGTGTTATAAGTAAAATACCGAAAATAACCAATATTTTGGGCGGTTTTTTGGTCTGCCTTGCTAGCAAACTTCAGATTCGGATTCAGCACCCCAAAAAACATAAAGATCCGTTGAGAATAAAAGTTTGGCAGTTTTTTATTTGAAAACGGACTTTTGGAGCCTTATTTTACTGGACTATAAATTTGAAAAAAAAAAATTTTTTTTTTTTTGCTAACATGCAATATTTGGTTTTATCAATATTCTAGACCGATTTTTTTATTCATTTATTATTATTATTATTATTATTAAATAATGAATCTGTGTAAAAAAATAATAAATATCAGTAAAAATTATTAAGAATTAGTAAAATCTAATGAAGATTCTTTTGAAATGATATCACCACTCAGATGATTGAGGGAGTGTGTAATCAATGACAGAAATCGTGTTAATTGAGAGGGACTCGTGGATCCGATAGAACTCAATTGACACTATTGTCCAATCCATATATCAATACGATGTATAGAAGATAGCACGTGTATTCGAACTAACAGCAGAATTAACAGTCCCTCCTGATAAATGACCTTAATAAGGCATAACGTAACGAAATCACGAGAATTGTAAGTATAGTAATCGTTTCGTAAGCAGTGGAATGTACTCACTGAATCAAACATGAGCGGAATCGTCCTTAATAAAAGATACATCAATGAACAGCCGACAGTTTTCAAAGAACGAGTCAATCTAAAGTATAAACGTGTTGTGTAACATTGGAAACGTATTTCAAGGAGAAATAAGAGCAAGGAGGAAAATAGGTTAATCTCCGATCAAAGCATTCAAGCAATTATAACCTTAAGGTTTCAAATGTAAGCAACAATAATGTTCAGCTATTATTCACTAATAACTAATAATTTTTTATTTTTTATTATATCAATTTATTGAAATTTACAACTGTACAATTATATACATTACGTGAATGAGCTTTTATTGTAAATGATTACAATAACATGTCAAAGCTTGAAAAGAACTACTCATCAGTAGCACTTAAATAAAAATTCTACACTAGAAGATCTCTAGGCCATCTTCTTTTCAGACGCCTCGGAGGATTTTCGGGAATGGATTGGGAAGCAAGTTGAAAAACTAATGGATTTAAGTAGTTATGGAGCTTACTATGAAAGGATAGGTATCTGGTTTGGGCTAACTCAGCAACACATGGAACATTAAGGTCTTTATGGATAAGTTTATTGGTGAGGTCGGTAAGGAGGATTTAGAATTTTTTGAAGGACTTTGGATTGTAAGGATTGGATACGAGATGAATTGGATTGCTTTGTGGAGCCCCAAAGCTGAACTCCGTATGTCAGAATAGGTCTAATTACTGTTATGTAAATGAGTCTTTTGTAATAAAGTGGAAGATTTCAACGTTTGTTAAGTAAATGTTGAAATAGTCGAAAACGACGGGCAGTTTCTTGTCGTTTTTGTCTTGTATGTGGATTCCAATTAAGACGTTTGTCCAAATAGAGTCCTAGGTAGCGGATCTGTTCAACGGGGATTAGTGGAACATCATTAAAGGATACTGTTGGACAGGAACTCGTAGGTTTCCGACGAATGGTAAAGGTTATTTGAATGGATTTATTTTGATTCTCCATTTTTGACACCATTCTTGATAAAGGTTTATGATATGGGATTGGAGTGTCTGGGAAGCAATGAGGGGATCATTGTTTACTGATAACACACAAGTATCATCAGCATGCGTGGTGAGGATGGTGCTAGGATTTGTCGGGCTGTAAGCTGTATACACCGTGTAGAGGATTGGACCTAGGATACTTCCTTGAGGACCACCTGCAGATTAGGTAAAGAGAGAGGAATAGGAAAAGTTATGATTAACTTTAAAAGTTCTATCACTGAGGTATGAGCGGAGAATAAACTAATAATTTAAAATAGAAAAACCATTGTTATCCTATTGCTGTTCACAAAGACAAAATAAATTTTTTCCAAAAAAGCGGTGTATACGAACTAAAATGTAATCACTGTGACAGAATACACAGAAAAAAACAGGACGATCAGAAAAATTAAAGTTTAGGAGAACATATAAGGGCGTACAATATTAATACCGAGAATTTCAACTATACAATATACAGGGTGCTAGTAACCACTAAACCTCAGGTGACCCCCGAACTAAAATGTAATCACTGTGACAGAATACACAAAAAAAACAGGACGATCAGAAAAATTAAAGTTTAGGAAAAAAAAAAAAAAAAAAAAAAAAAAAAGAGTTAAAAAAAAAAAAAAAAAAAAAAAAAAAAAAAAAAAAAAAATGGGTGAAACTAGATCAAAAATGCAGCAGACCTCACTTTTCCAATTCGTTGCAGATATACGATAAATCAAAGACTTTTTTGTAGAAACCACGTTTTTTAGCATAAAAGCTGTAATATCTCCATTTTGTTTAAATATTTTTCGAACTTTGACCACATTTTCGGATTTAGCATTACATTTTCTATAAAAGCTGAGTACCTGTAACCTTGAATTTTGCAAACTTGTGACCTAAAGAACAGCTTGATCTTCACCTTATTTAGGCAAGTTACAATGTCTTATATTATTTCAACGCTCACCGTTTTTCGAAAAAACTATCCACAAAACTGCAAATCTCACAAAAACTTGAAAATTTAATCATCTTTCGAATGATATGTTAAAAGTAATGATTTGTTTCGATTTCATGGAGAAATTTACTTTTGAAACCGAAAAAACATGGTGTTCTCATTTGGCATACAAATTAGTTACTTGTGTAAACAAAACATTATAACAATCCCTTAATGGAAATGTGCATTTTAAACATAACAAACTCTTCTTTGGAATATAAAACAAAGAAAAAAAATGATTGTTTATTAGAAAATAAAGGAAAGCTGTCAATAAAGTTACTCCAGATCAAAGGATCTTATGTTATTACATTTATTTATTTATGATTTATTTTATTAAATTTTCAATTTAATGTTTAAGACCCAATGATAATGAACATAGACCTCAATTTTGCCGATTGCTTCTAAATTCAGATTGTGTTGAAGAATACCACTTTTTGAGCAGATGAGTCTGTTTTTACAGGGGAAGGCATTTCTACCTATTGAGTTTTAAACCTTACATTGAAAATCTAATAAAATAAATAATAAATAAATAAATGTAATAACATAAGATCCTTTGATCTGGTGTCACTTTATTGACAGTTTTCCTTTATTTTCTATTTAAATGAAAATAACTATATATACAACAAAGATTCGGGAGTAAAATTAGTAATTCTAGCAGGAAAAATGTAGCAGACCTCACCTTTCCAATCCGTTGCAGATATACGATAAATCAAAGACTTTTTTTTGTAGAAACCACGTTTTTTTTTTTTTTTTTAGCATAAAAGCTGTAATATCTCCAGTTTTTTTAAATATGTTTCGGATTTTGACCACATTTTTGGATTTAGGATTACATTTTCTATAAAAGCTGAGTACCTGTTACCTTGAATTTAGCTAACTTGTGACCTAAAGAACAGCTTGATCTTCACCTTATTTGGAAGTTACAATGTCTTATATATTATTTCAACGCTCACCGTTTTTTCGAAAAAACTATCCACAAAACTGCAAATCTCACAAAAACTTGAAAATTTAATCATCTTTCGAATTATTGTTAAAACTAATGATTTTGTTTCGATTTCATGGAGAAATTAACTTTTAAAACCGAAAAAAACATGGTGATCTCATTTGGCATACAAATTAGTTACTTGTGTAAACAAAACATTATAACAATCCCTTTAATGGAAATGTGCATTTTAAACATAACAAACTCTTCTTTGGAATATAAAAACAAAGAAAAAAATTATTGTTTATTAGAAAATAAAGGAAAACTGTCAATAAAGTTACACCAGATCAAAGGATCTTATGTTATTACATTTATTTATTTATGATTTATTTTATTAATTTTTCAATTTAATGTTTAAGACCCAATGATAATGAACATAGACCTCAATTTTGCCGATTGCTTCTAAATTCAGATTGTGTTGAAGAATACCAATTTTTTGAGCAGATGAGTCTGTTTTTTACAGGGGAAGGCATTTCTACCTATTGAGTTTTAAACCTTACATTGAAAATCTAATAAAATAAATAATAAATAAATAAATGTAATAACATAAGATCCTTTGATCTGGTGTCACTTTATTGACAGTTTTCCTTTATTTTCTATTTAAATGAAAATAACTATATATACAACAAAGATTCGGGAGTAAAATTAGTAATTCTAGCAGGAAAAATGTAGCAGACCTCACCTTTCCAATCCGTTGCAGATATACGATAAATCAAAGACTTTTTTTTGTAGAAACCACGTTTTTTTAGCATAAAAGCTGTAATATCTCCAGTTTTTTTAAATATGTTTCGGATTTTGACCACATTTTTGGATTTAGGATTACATTTTCTATAAAAGCTGAGTACCTGTTACCTTGAATTTAGCTAACTTGTGACCTAAAGAACAGCTTGATCTTCACCTTATTTAGGCAAGTTACAATGTCTTATATATTATTTCAACGCTCACCGTTTTTCGAAAAAAACTATCCACAAAACTGCAAATCTCACAAAAACTTGCAAATTTAATCATCTTTCGAATTATATGTAATGTTAAAAGTAATGATTCCGTTTCGATTTCATGGAGAAATTTACTTTTGAAACCGAAAAAACATGGTGTTCTCATTTGGCATACAAATTAGTTACTTGTGTAAACAAAACATTATAACAATCCCTTAATGGAAATGTGCATTTTAAACATAACAAACTCTTCTTTGGTATATAAAACAAAGAAAAAAATTATTGTTTATTAGAAAATAAAGGAAAACTGTCAATAAAGTTACACCAGATCAAAGGATCTTATGTTATTACATTTATTTATTTATGATTATTATTTATAATTTATTTTATTAAATTTTCAATTTAATGTTTAAAACCCAATGATAATGAACATAGACCTCAATTTTGCCGATTGCTTCTAAATTCAGATTGTGTTGAAGAATACCACTTTTTGAGCAGATGAGTCTGTTTTTACAGGGGAAGGCATTTCTACCTATTGAGTTTTAACCTTACATTGAAAATCTAATAAAATAAATAATAAATAAATAAATGTAATAACATAAGATCCTTTGATCTGGTGTCACTTTAACAGTTTTCCTTTATTTTCTATTTAAATGAAAATAACTATATATACAACAAAGATTCGGGAGTAAAATTAGTAATTCACTTAGAAAATTGTCTAAAATTAAATATTTAACAATCATCAAGATATAACAAAATTAATGTATTTCCTCAAGAGCCCCATTTAAATTCGTTTCCATTAGGAACAGAAAACCCGACTTGTCGTAGGGAAAACCTAAGGAATCGTCAATTTACTTGATTATTCAGCTGTATTTTTATTACATCTCAGTTTACTTCAGGAACTTCACTAGCTTCAGGTAGCCATTCCGCTTTGTGCCAAATTAGGCCAGTATCATTAGGATTGATTTCTGGTCTTAGATTTTTAAAAATTAAAATATATATAATCTTTGCAACAAAATACTGATGATTTGAATTTTCCGTCTTTTTAGTTCTAAAAATCAGTTCTGTTGATGAATATTCAACGATCGTAACTAGTCTTGGAATAAAACTTCTCATCACAGCATTGGTTGATCAATGATTTATTCAATATATTTTTTTTCCGATATCGATAACTATAATTAGAATATGTTTAAAGTATTATATCATTGTTATTTTTTTTTTTTTTTAGATCAGTTATAAAATTTCTGATCCACGATGGATGGCCAACTTTCTCGTAGAAAGTCGTCCGCTACTTGCTGGAGCACTGGAGCACGTAATGTCTAACCGAGGGTACGTAATCCATTGGTCCGGTTACGTCTGGCGGTGGTTGTTCCTCTGTCTGCAACCTTTATCTTCATTGAGTTTTCCTATGTATCATATTTCGGTACTTGTATCGACGAGGTGCTCCAGTCTCATCACGCCCCTAGAATACCTTACTATCGATTCTAACCTTGTTATTATTTATTTCGCTGTTTTAGTTGCTACTTTTAGAGGAAGATTATAGTCCTTCATTTATACGCGGAGTCTAAATCCCATGTTCGAAATAATACTAACCTTCTAATATTAAATTGAAAAATAAGAAAATATTTAAATATATAACTAAACTGTTGATCATAATTATTAAGACCGAAATATTTCATCTCATCTAATTAGCCATAAAAGATACGATAAATGGCAGTATAATTTTAACTTTACTGTTGATAACAGTAATAATGATAAAATATCAAACCATAAATACATTAAACAAAAAAAAAACGAGGTTCAAATGTTTTAAAATTCCTCATCAGCTCTAAAAACATGAACATATCACAACATCTGTAAATTCAACAACGGACTTGGGAGTAATACATACTAATCTAATACATCATGTTAAAAATAATCTTATTTACTTTATTTTTTTTTTAATAGCAATTTATTGAAATTTAGAACTGTACAAAATATATACATCAAGTAAATGTGTTGTTAACTATTACAATAAAGTGACAAAACTTGGAAAGAACTACTCATCAGTTGAACTTATTAAAAATTCTGCACTAGAAGGTCTCTAGGCCATCTTCTTTACAGACGCCTTTGGAGGATTATCGGGAATAGTGGGGAAAGCAAGTTGAGAAATTAACTAAGAGTGGTTATAGAGCTTACTATGAAAGGATAGTTATCTCGTTTGGGCTAAATCGGCAACATATGGAACAATTGGGTCTTTATTGATAAGTTTATTAGTGACAAAGTAAGGAGCATTGAGGATTTTTCGAAGGATTTTGGATTGTAAGGATTGGATATGAGATGAATTGGATAGTTTAGTGGAGCGCCAAAACTCAACTCTGTACGTCCAAATAGGTCTAATCACTGTTATGTATATGAGTCTTTTGTAATAAATTGGGAGGATTGAACGTTTGTCTAGTCAATGTTGAAGTAGTCTGTAACGACGGGCAGTTTCTTGTCGTATAATGTTGTATGTGGATTATATTTAAATATAAAACAATAAATCAATGTTTAATTAATATTATAGTAAATAAGAATTAATATAATGCTAAATCAATTGAAACTGTAGAAATGTATGTTTAAATATTAGGATATAGCAGGAATCTCCAAACTTTCCAGCCTTCGGGCCATACTGATTACCTCCAAAGGTTCTAAGGGCAAACGCCGTTATAATTTTCCTGTCAATATTTAATTCTAAAATATTTTGAATAGTCGCCGATTACGCCCCCTGAGCGAGCATAAGCTAGCTAAATTTGTTAGTTCAATCACTATTGCGTTTAAAAATATTTTTACAACCACGAAACGATGACATCTGGTGGTTACCTGCGGATATAGGTAATGTACCATCTCTATCCTTCGCTACCAGATAGCTCTCAAATCGCGTTGAACCTGGTTGGTTCGAGAAACTCCTGGTGTATTCACTTCTAGATGGCAGTAATTCGGCTCGGCGGTACACATCTAAACTAAATAAAAGCAAATGCGTGCTCATTTAGTGCGAATGCTCAAGTGTATACGCAGATTGAGGGCGCGTTGCGTAGCTGCAGGCTGGATTGATGACACTGGCGGGCCGGAATTGACCCACGGGCCGTAGTTTGGAGACCCCTAGGTTATAGGAAAGATCTATCGATAAATGTAAACCTCGAAGGCAAGCTTCGGATTCGACCTCTTAGTACATTGCGGGTCGTGCCGATTCGGTGGAGCACCTTGTCGATATAGATACCCATATTTCTTGTTTTCAATGGCTAATGTTCTCTAGTCTGTTCTCCTCAACGGATTGTGTAGGAAAGGCGGTCCGGATTGTTATCTGGTATGTATTAACAAACAGGATGCTGGTTTGCCCTGATTTATCGATAACGCCTACATCGATGTCAGTGTAAGGCTAATGTATGCATATTAATCGGTCTAATTCTAATATCGATACCATCGTAGGATGTCAATTCAAATTAAATACAGCCATTTGAAATTGTAGGCTAAATTAATGTTGCCTAAGCCAAAATATGTTTTATTTATATGTCAAAATTTTGTATGCATTCATTTCATTTCATTTTTTTTTTTTTTTTTTTTAATGGTATTGTCTATTAGAGTGAAATCACTCATTACTACTTTGTTGCTTGTTAATAGAATATAATCAACCGTAGTTAATTAGACGATTGATGTGTTTATTTTCGTAATAATACACATTTTACCACTTATAATATTTTATTTGTTATTTATTTATGCGAATGAACCTCTGAGGACTACGCTAAGGATTTACTTCTTTTGAGCCTTTTTGATCTTTCATATTTTATTTTTTTATTTTTTTTTTCACCGTGTGCATTTGGTTTCTGTTTTAATTTTCATTTCTACCTTACAGACTTCCCATTTGTCTGCCTTATGTCTGGATTGTGTTCTACTTGTTATATCTCTCTCTGTTTATATCTCCTTGCTTCAGTTATCCGCCCCATGTTCTTTATCTTCTCTGTATATTCCATAATCTGTTTAGTTAGGCGTGAGTTGTTCTTCCTCTTGGTATGTCCAAAGAATCTCAACCTTCTCCTCTTCATGTCATGAATCATGGTTGATATTTCTTCAGTCTTTTGTCTGCTTCTTAGCCTATATCCTTCGACAGTCTTATTCGGCCCAAATATTTTCCTTATGATTTTTCTCTGTCTTCTTTATTTCCTCCATTTTCACTTTCCTATTCATAGCCAACGTCTCTGCTGCATAATGACTTTCACCACAGTGTTGTAATGTCTAATCTTGGTGTTTCTGGTCTTTAGAAACACTATATTATATTCTTAATATTCCACTGATCCCTGTTATAAATAAGTAATCTATAATCTATAAGTATCAAAAAATCTATTGTTCTTAAAGATAAAATAAAATAATTACATTTCAATTGGATATTGTCACTGTTTAAGTTCGGTTTAGTTATCTTATCGGTGCGTCATAAAAATTCTGCCCATATCCTGTGGTTGAAATACAATATGGCGTGTTGCAGTGAATATCTCTTATACAGTATATATATGTATATATACAGGGTGAGTATCTCCTAGTGAAAAAAAAAAAAAAAAAATTGGGTGAAACTAGATCAAAAATGTAGCAAAATGCCGCAGACCTTACCTTTCTATTAAAATCCGTTGCAGGTATACAATAAATCAAAGACTTTTTGAGGAAACCACGTTTTTTTTTCATAAAAGCTGTAATATCTCTATTTCATTCATGACATATTAATGTCGGATGAAGATTTTAGATTGGTGGTAGTGGTTACTAGTATAAAAGTTAAGACACCCGCACCTCGCAGTACTTTCATCGCCGGATCATATTGTGTTTAATTGTGTCGGCCATAAACCTAAATCCTTGGGCTAGTTATTGTCTGATTGTGTCAGCATTCTCATCGTTTTAATTGAGTTGTGTGTCACTTGTTGCTTAATTTTTTTTTTTTATTATTTCTTCCTTAATCTACTATATATTTGTCAAATACCACTCACTCATTTAACATGAAATCTCAGAAACGACCGAACGGATTGGAATGAAATTCGATATGTAGCTTCCTCTAGGGCCTTAGGTGCTCGCTAAGAAAGGAATTTTAAAAAATTGGCCTGGATCGCGGCTAATTTGCCAAAAATGCTATTACAGTTTTTATTGGGTGAATAATAAAAGATTAATTATCATATGGTATTTGGAGATAAGCAAAGTTAAAAAATAGGTTAGATCTTTAAGCCGCAAACTTTGACCACAAATTAAGTTCCTTATAGTTGTAAACAAACAAAAGTACGATCGATGTCGAAACCTTATAATATAGTACTTTCTGTGAACTCGTGATGGCTGCAGAAGTGGACCCCCCCTACAAGTTTGAGTTGTTTCGTGACGAGAAGCTATAAAAAGACTTATGTTAAAGAGGAGGTTAAAAGACTTATGTTCTCTGGTGATGACATGTAAGGCCAGTTCGGTGTAGGGACAAAAAACTGATGAGAATTAGTGAGTTCTATCAAGTGCATGTTGCTCATCAGTATCGTCTCACATTCTACCATGAGAAGATGGGTACAGTATTAACATCCCTCAGCGTGACCCAAACACCAATACACCACTTAAGAAAACTGTGTCTGCAGCTGATTTTTACGCCTAAATATTAGTGAAGCGAGGAGGTGAAGAACCTTATTTACTTTAATTTCGTAATCTCCTCAACCAATTTATGCTTGATATGTACGCAAAAATAGAAACAGAAAGACTAAACTTTATTCGAAAAAATCAAAAAAGTTGAGACTATATTCAGTTAAAGTATGCCACATAAGAAAAGCTGATAGTCTGGTATCAGAGCTGGGTAAAATGGTAGTGCTGCCTCGAAGCTTCACTGGAGGACTACCAAAATAATATAAAATTAACTTTTGAAAATTTTCAAATTTACTGATTGAAATTATTCTAATAATGGATTTCTTTAGGTTTATTTAACTAATAATAATTATTAAAGATAAGCTTAACTTTTACTAATTTAAGTTGTCCTTCATTCTAATGGTATTAAACCCTAGCGGAGCAGGGTACTTTCAGCTAGTGGTTCATTATTTCAAAAATCGTTAAGATTAGATTTACTTAAGCATTTTGATTAATAAACCAAAGTTCAGTTAAATAATTCATTCTGTAGTAATTGATGTAGAGCAAAGTCGCCACACCCAGCCATCGCCAAGTCATCTTAACCTTTCCTCTGGCTCTTATTGAAAGGGACCTTCGGCGAATTCAATGGACATGGGCACATGTAAAGTAGATAAGTGATAATTCACTGTCGACGTATTCACAGTTGGCGAGGATTGCTTCACATGAAATGTCACTGCTTAGTTAGGACATCATTCTGACATTTTATAGGCGTCTGCGTTTTGTTTTTTGATGTTTTAGAGCGGACGGTACAAACTTGTGATGTGCCTGTACAAAACGCTCAATATCTCCCTGACTGGAAAAAACAAAAGACAATGGATATAAAAAAAAAAAAAAAAAAAAAATTATTTGTTTAGGAGAGGGTTAAAAATATTTATTTCCATAAAATTAAAAGAAAAGAAAAAACCCTGCATTATTTTCCGAACAATAAAATATTATGAAAGCGAGCAAATATATTGATTGCGTATTTGTTGACTGAGGAGTATTGAAAGATGTAGGTAGTTGGGCTTTCAGTCCAGTCGATAAACACATTGTAGATCGCATGAAATATGTGATAATTTTTGACTTAATACCTTCGTTAGAAGCAGTTAGAAGGTAAACATACTAAAAGTCCCCGCCCCTGGGGGGTGAGCTAACGGTGGGGGAAATGAGAAGTTCCCAATTTTGTGTTGTTTTTTTTATTATGTCACGAAAACGGTGGTCTCTACAAAGATATAATACAAGTCATAATTAAAGCTCATTAAATTTCCTATAAAATTAATTATATACATATCCGTCGAAATTTCAACGGTTTTCGAGATATACGTTATTTAAAATCGATAATTTTATAAATAAACAAAATATTTACCTCACTTTTTGTTAAACATTTGCTTCAAATACCAGAAATGTGTATATTAAATTAAAGTAAATTTAATGCTCAACGATTTTGATTCTGACGTTTTTTCTGAGAAACGATTGTGGAAGGTACTAGAAGCAAAAGTTTGACAAAAAGTGAGGTGACATTTGTTTTTCCCGAAAATCACCGATTTTCAATAATAAATATCTCGTAAACGGTTAGAATTATGACAAATTTATATATAATTAATTTTATAGTAAATTTTATTAGCTTTTATGTTTATTTGAAACACATTTTTCTAGAGTCAACCGTTTTCGAGATTATGTTGAAAAACCAAAACAATTGAACTGCTCCCCTCCCCTCACCATTAGCTCTCCACCGAGGGGCGGGGACTTTAAGTATGCTTACCTTCTAACTACTCCTAACGAAGCTATAAAGTTAAAAATTATCGCATATTCCATGCACTCTACACTCCTCATATAACTTTTTGAACTTTTTTCTGATTTAAAAAAAATATATATATATAGAAAAATATTTTATTTATAAAATTAAAGTTTAATATATTGTGCGTATAAATACATCCCCTAAGCTGAATTTGATTTAAGCGTTTAGCCACAATCGATTGTCAAATATCGAAGAATTTTGCCGACTTTAAAATATTAGTTTTGGTCATGTTTAAGAGTCTATAACGCAGAAATGTTTAATGCAATCAAAACATGTATATACTAAGTGTAGATCATCATGCAAGATTTTTTTTTTTTTTTTTTTTTTTTTTTCATTTATTGATATTTACAACTGTACAAAATAATATACAACAAGTAAATGTGTTGACAGTGAATACAATGGCATGTAAATAACTTGTGAAGAACTACTCACTAGTAGCACTTCAATAAAATCTACTCTAAAAGGTCTCGAGGCCATCTTCTTTTCAGACGCCTCGGAGGATTATCAGGGATGGATGAGGAAGCAAGTTGGGAGACTAGTGGATCGGAATGGTTATGGAGCTTACTATGAAAGGATAGGTATCTGATTTGGGCTAAATCAGCAACAAATGGAACATTGAGGTTTTTATGGATAAGTTTATTGGTGAGGTCGGTAAGGAGGATTTAGAATTTTTTGAAGGACTTTGGATTGTAAGGATTGGATACGAGATGAATTGGATTGCTTTGTGGAGCCCCAAAGCTGAACTCCGTATGTCAGAATAGGTCTAATTACTGTTATGTAAATGAGTCTTTTGTAATAAAGTGGAAGATTTCAACGTTTGTTAAGTAAATGTTGAAATAGTCGAAAACGACGGGCAGTTTCTTGTCGTTTTAGTCTTGTATGTGGATTCCAATTAAGACGTTTGTCCAAATAGAGTCCTAAGTAGCGGATCTGTTCAACGGAGATTAGTGGAACATCATTAAAGGATACTGTTGGACAGGAACTCGTAGGTTTCCGACGAATGGTAAAGGTTATTTGAATGGATTTATTTTGATTCTCCATTTTTGACACCATTCTTGATAAAGGTTTATGATATGGGATTGGAGTGTCTGGGAAGCAATGAGGGGATCATTGTTTACTGATAACACACAAGTAACATCAGCTCACTAGTAGCACTTCAATAAAATCTACTCTAAAAGGTCTCGAGGCCATCTTCTTTTCAGACGCCTCGGAGGATTATCAGGGATGGATGAGGAAGCAAGTTGGGAGACTAGTGGATCGGAATGGTTATGGAGCTTACTATGAAAGGATAGGTATCTGATTTGGGCTAAATCAGCAACAAATGGAACATTAAGATCTTTATGGATAGGTTTATTGGTCACATAGTAAGGAGCGTTGAGGATTTTTCGAAGGATTTTGGATTGTAAGGATTGGATACGAGATGAATTGTAGGGTTTAGTAGAGCACCAAAGCTCAACTCCGTACGTCCAAATAGGTCTAATCACAGTCAGTTAAATGAGTCTTTTGTAATTAATTGGGAGCTTTGAACATTTATCTAGTAAATGTTGAAGTAGTCTGTAACGACGGGCAGTTTCTCGTTTTAGTCTTGTATGTGGATTCTAAGTTAGACGTTTTGGTGCAAGATATGATTTTCAAGTAAAAATTTGCCCATTCCTACTCTAAAATATGTCAAAAAAACTAAAATTGTTGGTTGGTTTTGAATAAACTGTGTTAAAAATAAAAAAAAATCACGAATAGTACAGGGAAATTAGCTTCGAACTTTGAACTCAAAAAATTAAAAGGTCTGACTGCTGCAATTTGTTCACCCTTTTTTTTTTCCTTGCTGTGTATCTATGACTGCATACCCTAACTACCTACATCTGTAAGTAAATATAAATTTCTTTAAAGGTTTGTTTTTTTATCAATTTTTAATTTTTCAAAAACAAACTGTAAGTTTTTGAAAAATTAAAAATTGAAAATTCCCTTCTGAATAACCTGTTGATTCCCTCGTTCTCTGTGTTATTCCACTTGAAAACCTCCCTGTTATATCCTCTCACAGTTCACAGAATATATTCCGTTGACAGAGTGTTTTGATAGCAACAAAGAACACACTCTGCCGTATCAACTGTCGTGCCGCCAACACATTGTTATGCAACCGCCGAGCGTGCCGCATTGGAATGTGTGGTACCGCTGTACTCTGCATGTGGCTTCGGACATCTGTTCCTTACATATCTCTCTTCTTGTATACGTGTTGGTACCGTTTAGATGTGCCATGTCCATACATTCTTACAATATTCTTTGACATTTTTGTGTTCTTCACACAATATAAACACCTGTTATTTGTTATATATTGGCCAAAAAATATATTTAGGATTGATGAATTAATTGCCACATCTATTGGGATTATTTTATTAGAAAACTAGTTTCGAATGCTAAACATTCATCTTCTGTTCTAAAACATACAAAATTTTCAAACATTACTACTATGTTACATGGATTATATATAGGTACTTGCTATGTACATATTCATCTATGTATGCTGGTTATTATATATAGAATATTTATATTTATTATTATTGTTTTTATTTAATCCTTATGCTTTATTTTATTTTATACTATAATTACTTTTCCTTCTTTACTTTTCTTTGTTTTTTTCTTTTTTATGTGGGTTTTTTCCTTATTTTTTCCACTGTTCACAGATAATCTTTAAAGTACAAAACTATTAACTAAACTATAAAACTATGTTAATCGTGTAGAGGACTTAAGACCGGCACATGTATACTAAATTATTTGTAATTGTAAATATGTCAGTAAAGCATTATTGTTATTATTATTATTATAATCTAGGTACTTTTTTATTTTTTTTAAATGTAAGACAAGAAATCAAACATTGGTTTCTCAAAACCTGAGAAGATCTAACAGATACCTGAAATATCTAAAAGATCTCAGGTGAGTTCCAATATTTGATTTCTCGTCTTACATTTTTTTAAAATTTTAGTATATATAATCCATGTAGGATAGTGCTCATGTGTTGAAAATTTTTTATGTTTTAGAACTGAAGATGAATGTTTAGCATTCGAATCTAGTTTTCTAATAAAATAATACCAATAGAACTAGCAATTAATTCATCAAAACTGATTGTTCATCAATATTGATTTTTTATAATGCGTACCTCAAGTGAAAAATATATTTGGTCCTCAATTTTCGTGGACGTGACTTTAGTTCTTAATTATCTGAAAATATTAGTATGTGAAAGAATTCCACATTTATTAATCAAGTTTTTGACAGATTGCGATGAAATGAAATTGTTTATTATGGTTTACGGAAATATTCATTTTGGTCAGTTAACTAATGCATGAGGATTAAAATTTCGAGTTTTTTTTTTTTTACATTTCCTATTGCCTAGAGGTAATTAGCGATGGTCGATTTTCTGACAGAGATTTTTAGAATGTTCTTGAAAAGTTCTTGTTGGATTTTCTTTATAAGAAGCTTTGAGAATCTCCATCAAGTGTCGGAGTTCTTCCACGATGTTCCTTTTCTTGAAAGAATCCTTTTTTCTTCTCCTCTTCTTTGTTTGGATGAGGATTAGTAAATTATAGACATCCAAGGATTTAATCCGTTAAAAAAGAGCAGTTTATCTAGAGTTAGTTGTCTTGAGAAATTTCCCGACTTCCCAAAAGAACTTCTCATTGCAATCTTTCTCTCCACAAACTTATTTTTTCCCCATCATATTAAGCAAATTCTTTAACAAGGTTGAAGTCAAGTAGACGCGTTGGTGTCTGGAATATCGTTATGAGAGGGTGGTAACTTGTTTGAGAGACTCGGAAGAAAAACAGCTGATGGAATAAAAAAAAAGACTAAAGAAAAAAAAATGGCGGTTTAGCCGGCGGAGAATTTGGTCGGTGATGTCATCGCCATCATTCAAACCAGCTTCGACCGCGGCTCTCATGTTTAGTTACGTACTAAATTAATTAATCTCAACTTTTGATTGTTTTGGAAGGTTTGCCTTGAATATAAACTTATAAAAATATAAAATTGCAAATTATAAAATATATTTATTAGATATATAAATAAACAAAAAAGGAAAAGGTCTTTATGTTTTTAAAACTGTGGATTCCAGCTCAGAAGGTCGATACGGAGCATGATTCATATAATACAAACACATTAGCGTTCACATTCCAGCTGAGATAACCTCTAATGGAGTTATTCTTGATAAGTGGGATATGTTTATCTTGAGGAACTTTCTCATGGCGCAAAAAAAAAACGAGTGTCCTATATATATATATATATATATATATATATATATATATATATATATATATATATATATATATATATATGTTTAGTAAGGTCCTTGAGGTTCAGTCAATAAATAAAAACAACTATTTTGGCGACGTTTGGAGACTATATTGTTCTCATAATCATGCCCTACAGTGACAAAACAGGTTACAATAAAATTATATAAGTCATAAAAGTTATTTCAAAAAAAGTTAGCTACAGTATAAGTGTATTACAACATGTGTTGGAATAATAAAAATATATATAATTACAGAATATAGAGGAGTATGAAACTAAAGTAAGGTGGGGTAAGTGCGTTTATGGGGTAAGTGCATTAGTCCGCCATAATTTCTATTGTCATTTTGTTACATCAATTGTCAGCTGTTGTATGTAGACATAACTTCATACCCTCCAAACCTAACATACTAGAGTTCTCTACTGTAGAAGATAACCTCTCTAGGAATTTTCATAGTTCAACCTGTTGATCTAGGTATTGTGTAAAATTGAATGAGTTAAAATGATAAAATTGTATTGTATGTATTTTTCTCTATTTTTTTTTTAATTTCAAGGAGTAAAATGATTTCTGGGAGTTGCTCATTTTTTCACCTACCCCATCAAAGAATCAATTCACTGCTAAGATGTTTACAAGAAGTCTACCGTTAAGGTAGGGTAAGTGCGTAAATGGGACTTAAAATTGATTTTCCTTCGCACTGATAATAATTTTTAAGATATCAGGAAAATCACGTATATGGCTGAAAAGATTATAGTTTAACGTTTGCAATATAACAAAAAATATCCTAGCATTAATAGCTGATTTTTTATGTTAAGTTAAAGTTGAATTTGGCACTGCATATGACGCACATGCCCCACTTCACCTTACTTACAATTGTACTGGTGGATACGGTATCGACTAACTAAATTCTAAATATTCTAGTACACAACTGACCTGGGGAAAATTTGAAAAACAGTTAAAAAATTTATGGGGGGATTTCTCAACTGGTGGTATTCCACGTCTATAACTAAAAATCCGAATAAACCTGACAAAACAACAGCTCTCACAACACATTACAGGCAAACAAAACTTCTTTTAAATTAGATTCCCCCAAAATTATTCACCATGAGCAAAATAATTTTAAATGAAATATTAAATAAATGATAATCATAGAAAAATTTAAAAATCTCGCCATAACCTAAAAAATCAGACGTTCTAAATCTCAACACCTTTTATTTCAATTCAATACATTCAGACCAATAATATACATTTACATTAATATACATCATACAAATCATTTATCCATTTATAAGTATGTTACACCTAAATACAGAAATACTTTTTGTACCTGCATCTTTGGGAATACCACCCATAAATCTTTTAACTGTTTTTCAATAATTCCCCAGGTCAGTTGTATACTAGAATTTTAGAATTTTGTTAGGGCTCCACTAAACCATCCAATTCATCTCGTATCCAATCCTTACAATCCAAAATCCTTCGAAAAATCCTCAATGCACCTTACTTTGTCACCAATAAACTTATCCATAAAGATCTTAATGTTCCATATGTTGCAGATTTAGCCCAAACCAGATATCTATCCTTTCATAGTAAGCTCCATAACCACTCAAATCCCCTAATTTCTCAACTTGCTTCCCACACTATTCCTGATAATCCTCCGAGGCGTCTGAAAAGAAGATGGCCCAGAGACCTTCTAGTGTAGAATTTTTATTAAAGTGCTACTGGTGGGTAGTACTTTTCATGTTTTGTCACGTTATTCTTATAGTTAACAGCACATTTACTTGATGTATATATCTTGTACAGTTGTAAATTTCAATAAATTGTTATTAAAAAAAAGAAAAGAATTTTGTTAGTCGATACCATATCCACCAGTAACATTGTAAGTAGTTTCATACTCCTCAATATTCTGTAATTATATATATTTTTTATTATTCTAACACATGTTGTTATATACTTAAATTGTAGCTTACTGTATGTTTTGAAATAACTTGTATAACTGGTATAACTTTATTGTAACCTGTTTTTTCACTGTAGGGTATGATTATGTGAACAATATAGTCTCGAAACGTCGCCAAAATAGTCGTTTTTAATTATTGACTGTACCTCAAGAACCTTACTAAACACACACACACACACACATATATATATTATTTGTCCTTGACTGGGTTAATATATTCGCCATGCGATTATATCATTCTTATCGAAGCGTATGGAGCCTTGACGATCTCCCAGATAGCCTCTTCACGGACCGCTAGGACATCCTGTTCGACGAAGCGTGTTGGTGGTCGTACATCGATTCATAGGGCTCTTTCCGCTTGATCGTATCTTGTTTATGACAGCTGTTTTTAACTTAGTCAATAATCATGACTACATAGATCCATTTTATGCTGATCATGAGAAATAAAATTACAAAGGCTGTGCGGGTGGTCTACGTTGGGTTTCAACAGTTCTTTTACTGATGGTACTATGTGGTTGGGGTTTCAGTTTTAACCATTAGAATTATATTATTAGGAGTTGTGCAAGGCTCGAGTATAGTGCCACCATTATATACGATATTTAGAATTTAGTCAGTACAGAACTTGAAGATAATAGGCCCATTCTATAAGATATACATAAACGAACCTTGTTTCATTAACATGGCAACACCTACAAAACATGCTTGGTAATAAAACAATGTAGTAAAATGTGGTAATAAAACAATCTTAGTCATCGATTTATGCTTTTTCTCTACTAAATTAACTATTTTTGACAAAGGATTAGTTAATATCATTCTATATTTTTAAAAAAATAGTAGATAATACAATAAATTAAGTTATTATTTATTTTTTTATTACCGGTGATGTCCAATCAACTTTTTTTATTACCCTTGTAGATACTATACCTTCTTGCCTCTCTTATTTTTTTTTTATTTTTTTTATATTCTCCTTTTTATTTATATTTATTTTTTTTATTTTCGCTTTGAATAATGCTTATAAGGTTTGCTCGACAAGACTAAGAGACTTGACTACAACAGCGCTGCCTAATATTATCTACCATAATCTTATAAAAGTGTAATAGTGTTGACGATTTTTCTTTTTCTTGTAATGTTTTATTTTACTGAGACTTCTTGTATTGTTTACACTCATTTCTAAATTGTGTCCATTGAACAATTAATGGAATTAATTCGAAAAATATTTTCCCTGGAAATATTTTTACAACTATAAAATGGTTTTGACAAACGACAAAATGTGAAGAAAATACTCTTAAAAACACACAAAAAAAACAACAACAATAATTGCAAATAACTATTTTTATTACTAGTCTCAATAGCAATGTACAAATTACATTTGTCGTAAAAAAAAAAAGGAACTTCATTGATTATTGCAACTGAAAATATGTGCTTATAAATAAGTACATATTGTGGTAATTGTTCGGATCGGCGACATCAACCCCTAAACGCGCTCAGAATGCCTTTTATCGATTCTAACCTTGTTCCGATTTATTTCGATGTTCTAGTCGCTGCTTTTAGAGGGGAAAGGTTATTTATCCTACATTTACTGAGAAACTCTAAAATCTCTGTTCAAAGTAATATTAACTTCTGTTTACCTTATAATATTAAAATGAGAAATAAAGTATTGAAGTGGAAATAAGAAAATATCGAAATATAAGACACTAAATCAATTTTGAATCAATATTAATTTAATCAACAATTAATATACTACTAACCACCAGTAAAGTTAATTCCTGATGAACTTTCTGTCAGAGAAGTGAAAATAAATTATAAATATAAAAAAGACAGAATCCTTAAGTATTTATTTGACATAACTCCTATTTATTTAACATTTGTAGCTACATGTTTCGGAGACAATGTTCCATCATCAGGCTTCTAATTTTTTTTAAAAACACATTAATCTATAACATTATACCAATAGTTCTACAATTACATAGTAATGTGTCATTTACCTCTTAATCTGTGATTATTTTCACATTGTCAATTCTCCATGTTATAAGCCATGATATAATATAAGACAGAATCCCAGTTGAAAGTGATGATGTTAATTTCTGCTATATTTTCTCGAGGGAAGTGGAAATAAGAAAACATAAAAAACCTGTGATATACTTTCTCACATTTATTTATAAACTGATTTGTTTAATTGAATTAATTATACAATCTGTCTCACTTTAGCACAAAAAGTAATATGGATGACAAAGAATCCATTCACAAAATATGTATACTGAAATTTTATCACTGAAATTGAAACAACAAACAAAAATATGTAAAACACCAAATCCATGTACAATTTAATCTTCTTAAGTTTTGTAACACTTTTACACATAAGATTAGATGAAATAAGAAAACATGAATTCATAAAACACTTAATCCTTTATGAAACTCATTTTGTTAACTTCTGTTTCACTTATTTACATTTAAGAAGTCTAAATATCAATATAACAAACTAAACAACACAATCCAAGTTGAAACTGTAGAAGTGATTGTTTACATGTGAGGTTATAGGAATGAACTATCGAAAAATGTAAACATGAAGTGAAGCGTAAGGATCGAACTGGTCGGTGTAGCGCGGGTCAAGCCAGTGTGGTGGTGTCGCCGATCCGAACAATTACCCATATTGTATATGATATACAGTGGAGTCTCACTTGTACGAAACTTATTTTTAAGAAACATTCAGTTATTCGAAGAATTTTTCGTTCACCAGCGAACGAATAACTATCTTATAGCTATTCAGTTATAATAAGTATTCACTTATACGAAACATTTTCCGTCCCCCCTCACATTCGTATAAGTGAAACTCCACTGTATATACTAGGGTGTTAAAAATCCCTTGAACATGTAGACAATTCTCCATTCCAACTCTAATTATGAATCCTTCATCTTTTAAGATTTCTGTTCCTATTATTTATGTCAATGTTTACTTTGAGCGATCCTTTAATTCGTTGAATCTTTTATAATTACAACGGAGTGATAATTGTATGTAAAGATTTTGCATTTGAACGAAAGGATTGGAACCGACATCAAATCACATTACTGGTAGAAGGATAGTGGAAATGAGTGGACTTAACTTCGGAGAGTAGTATTCAATGTTTAAAATACTTAATTCGAAATAAAACTGTTCTAATGCACTAGGATTTTTGTAATTAAGTGACCTCAGTCATACAAAAATAATTAATATTATTTTTGAAAATTGTTATTTTAAAGGCATTGAACGTGTTCTGTCAGTATCGATTCAAAAGGGATATTTTGCTGCGGAGGTTGGTAAGGGCGGGTGGAGGAAGCATCTGTCAACTTCATCTCTGTTGCCTCTCTCTCTCTCCCCCCCCCTCTTCCACAACCCTCGTCACACAAAATTGGATCCTCCGGAATTACTAGATAGCTCCCGGATATTGGCAGTGGCGGTCTATTATCCGGATATTTAGCCCTAAGGGCCTGTCATAGCCCCACCTGTCCTCTGCCACCTGTTGAGTAGCTTAGGGTTACTGTCAGCTGTTATTTGACTGAAGAATAGCCATGGAGGTAGTAATTCATATCTTCTAATGTTGTACTGTCTCTGCCTTGCCGGAACACTGTCTATAACGTTTAGAATTGTAGACTTTTATTTTTTAACTACTATTGACTATTCTGTGTTTCCTTGTGTATGACCTGAGTGTTTCCCAATATGTAAAGATACAGCGAATTAAATGACTGGGACATATATTCAGAATGGGCGAGGAGAGGACAGTCAGAAAACTGTATCACGGAAGCCCCGACGGATAAGTCCTCGTGGAAGACCGAAGGGAAGATAAAAGGACAGCGTCTCCGAGGATCTGAAGAAAGCAGGAATATCCATCAGGCGTACCACTGACAGGGAAGACTGGGGAAGAGCCGTTGAGCTGGCCAAGGGCCGCTTCATAGTGTCTGTTGCGCCGAGAATGAATGAATGAATTGATTATTCTGTCTTGAAGAGGTATTTTGTTTGGGTAGTCAATTAATTCATGAGGTTTGAGTTTATTTTTTACCTTTCCGACTTCTTTGATATGATCAGCTTACTGAAGATTTTCTGAATGAAAGGTTTTCTGCAGTTGTTCTGAGGTTTTCTTCGACAAAAGCTCACTGAACATCTTCCTCAAGAGATGGAGACCTTCCACGACCTTCATTGTCTTCAAGGCATTTAATTTCCCGAATGCTTTAAACAACCGTTGAGTGGTAAACTCACTCGCACTGCCGCGCAATTATGTATAATATGTTTTGATAGGGATGAACGAATGTAAGTTGTCAGATTGATAGTGTCGGCATGGATCCTAGGAATTTTTCCATTCTTTTTTTATATCTAATTATTATAATTTTAAGAAAGATTTAACTTTTACGTTTTACATTTTTATTTTACAATAAAATTATTAGTAGTAAGGCGTGGTTAGACAAAATATGGAGGAAAAAACAAAACAACACTAAAGCAATAGAAAGAAATAAATTAGTTAAGATGGGAAGATTGTTGATGATCCACCTCTTGGAACCTTGAGTTACGTAATAATATTTAATAGCCAACCTGTCTAACAACTCATTAACTAATGCTCGTTCAATTAGCAACAGCTGACCCGTGCCGATGTATACTTTACAATTAATAGTCGTAGAGGTTTTTTTTTTAATTTTGTCCCTATCAGATGTTTCTAATGAAATATCTTGTATTTTTATTAGATTATCCGAAAAATAATACAGGCTTTCTTGTTTTGTTTAAATTACCACTCTGAGTAATAAACTGTTTACTTTAAACAACTGTTATATAGTCCAGTCAATGAGGGATGTTGAGTGCTTGGAATGTGCGATTATTTTTTATCTCTGGACTTTGTTAGGAGCTTTGAAGGGTGAGCTAATATTGGGAGAGGGAAGAAGGTCCCATTTTTGGGTTTTTCGATTATATCCCGAAAACGGTGGACTTTCGAAAAATATACTAAATATAAAATAAAGTTAATTAAATTTCCTATAAAATTGTTTATATACGTATTTGGCAAACGTCTAACCGTTTTTGAGTTATATGTTATTGAAAATCGATAATTTTCGCAAAAAAAATTATTTTTACCTAACTTTTTGTCAAACCTGTGCTTCAAGTGCCAGAAACATTTATATGAAATTAAAGTAAATTTAATGCTCTATAAATTTCATTCTGACATTTTTTTGGGGGGAAATGATTGTGGACGGCACTTGAAGCAAATGTTTGACAAAAAGGTGAGGTAAAAAGTATCTTTTAGCGATAATTATTGATTTTCAATAACGTATGTCTCGAAAACGATTGGAGGTCTGACAAGTATGAACAAGTAACTTTTTTTTATATGGATGTTTGGGTTTTCTTTAAAGTTATAATGTCATTTTATTTGAAAATGACCCAGGTATCTCGTTCGGGATAAATCAGCAGCGTACATACAGCTACATTAAGATCTTTATGAAATGAAATGAAATGAAAAATACATTTTATTCTGGGGCCATTGCCCCTTAAGAATAATTATAATGTACAATTATTGGCGGCCTAGCTGCCTTATCTATAATTTAGAAATATGATAAAGGCAAGGA
Source organism: Euschistus heros (assembly GCA_003667255.2). Taxonomy (NCBI): domain Eukaryota; kingdom Metazoa; phylum Arthropoda; class Insecta; order Hemiptera; family Pentatomidae; genus Euschistus; species Euschistus heros. Next base: position 215,319 of record RCWM02000509.1, read on the forward strand.
AATACAATTAAAATTAAATTAAGGAATTGAAAGAAATTTAAATTACAACATAAAGTAATAAAATTAATAATACATGTTTTAAAATATCACATGGAAAACAAATTACATCTTAAGGTTAGAAATTTAAAATTAGCTACAAAAACAAATTAGGAAAAAGCCAAAAAATATTCAATGAAAAAATACAGTAGACAAAGCTAAGAAATATAAATTATACGGAAAAATAATGAATCTTGTCTGATAAAATAATATAATTATGCTGAAACCAATTATACAAATTTAGCGTAATAGTATTAAAATAATTCTGTACCAAAATCAAGATTATACTTTAAATATTCATATTTCATTTTAAAAAATATTTTCTTCATTGATATGACTATTAGATTGAGTTTCTAATAAGTAAACGAAAAGTCGGGATTTGAAGCTATTATGAGTGGAGGAATGGCGAATGATGGAAGGGAGGGAGTTCCAGAAGTTCGAAGCTCTAGAAATAAAGGAACGTTTGAAGGATGTTGTGTTAAAGGAAGTTAGGTAGAGGTCTGAGGAACGGGATCTGGTTTTGCGGGAACTCACAGATGATTTTAATGTTAATGCTTTCAGGATATAGGGATGTGACTGAGAGGAAAGTGATTTGATTTATCTTTATGGATAAATTTGTTCGTGACAAAGTAAGGAGGAGGAGCATTGAGGAATTTTCGATGGATTTTGGATAGTAAGGATTACATAGAAGACGAATTGAAAGGTTTAGTGAAGCCCCAATGCTCAACACGTTATGCCCAATTAGGTCTAATTACTGCCATGTAAATGGATCTGCTGTAATTTATTAGAGATTTTTAACATTCTTGTTATAAATGCTGAAACGACGGGGAGTTTCTTGTCGTTTTAATCTGGTATTTAAATTAATTTTTTTTATATACATTTATTGAAATTCACAACTATACAAAATATAAACATCAAGTAAATGTATTGACAACGATTACAATAACATGTTAAAACTTGGAAATAGCTACTCATCAGTAGCACTTTATTAAAACTTCTACGCTAGAAGGTCTCTAGACCATCTTCGTGTCAGACGCCTTCGGAGGATTATCAGGAATAGAGTGGAAAGCATGTTGAGAAACTAACGGATTTGAGTGATTATGGAGCCTACTATGAAAGGATAGGTATCTGGTGTGGGCTAAATCAGCAACATATGGAACATTAAGATCTTTATGGATAAGTTTATTAGTGTGAAAGTAAGGAGCATTTTTCGAAGGATTTTAGATTGTAAGGATTGAATACAAGATGAACCGGATGGTTAAGTGGAGCCCCAAAGCTCAACTTTGTACGTCTAACTAGGTCTAATCACAGTCATGTAAATGAGTCTTTTGTAATTCATTGGGAGTTTTGAACGTTTTTCTAGTAAATGTTGAAGTAGTCTTTAACGACGGGCAGTTTCTTGTCGTTTTAGTCTTAAAAAAAAAAAAAAAAAAAAAAAAAAAAAAAAAAAAAAAATTCTAACCTACACCAGTGCAAAGTATTGGAGAGCCTTGGGTTCAGAACTTCGTTACGTTGTGCTGATTTTTAGCTAATGGTTGTGCAAGAATCTCACTCAACCTCCAGATTTTTCCTCATAGAAGGAATAAATCATAAAAGGGTAAAAGTGTGTTTCATGGGAGTCTCACTCCTGACTACTGGGTCCATTCTTGGTAAATATAACAGGATAAATAATTATCTACCTCAGCCTGATTTGAACCTAGGTCGCTGAGTCCAGTCCTTTATCCACTGAACTGCTGGGACTCATTTTCTCCTTTTTAATTAACCCGAGCATATTAATAGAACTACTTTTACTAGACAATTCCGCACTGTTAAATTTCCTTTTCTGAGCCAAATATTTTAAGCAATTCTTCATTTTCGAAAGCTTTGATGTATTGTTCGTGCCTTCTCGTATGTAGTCAGGCTTCTCACCCCTAAACTAATGGGGAGGTATGATAATAGATTAGTTTCGTTTTTAAAAAAACAACCAGAGATAAAAGACTTAATTTTCTCAGACATTGTGAACCCTCAGGTACTTAAAATGCCTAACAAATTCTAATTTGAACCCTGTTTAAATTATGATTAAAAAAAAAAAAATAATTTGTCAATTTCGTAACAATATATTTATTTCAAAGAGGCAAGTGGTTTTAGTAATACTGAAATATATTTGCTATGATTCAGCAATAGAGATGGGTATTTGCGGTTACATTCCTGAGTAGGGTAGATAAGAACAAATGAAGATAGTTCTCAGAGTTATGCAACTTTCTGCGGCGTTCAGGATTCTCTCATTCAAACTACTTTTCCCACTTATGCGCCGACTCTAATCTAAGAGGCATCGATTCTTAATTTCATTCCTCAGAATGAGGATATGTTTATCAATCCTATTTCATAGAAAGACATATTATTTATTTCTACGCATTAGGCTTCTACGCATTATTTTTTATTTACAAAACGGTCTATACGCTGATAGTTCAGTCATTGGACACTTCTTACACCACCGCATCCGTTTTCAATCTGCTATATATTTTTTTTTTTTTTTCAAATATGTAAAGTGAGCAATAAATGATTACCTAAAAATACATATTTCTTTTTTATATGTTACTTAATTAATAAATAATTGAATTAATTAATTAATTAAGTTATTTTTTATTTTGTCTTTAGTTGTAGGTAAATAGGATGATGATGGTTTTATATTTGAAGTACGTATTTGAACATTTTTATTTACGGCTCAGATTATTCTTTTGTCAGCTGGAGTTTGGTTTGAAGTCGCAGATGCCCTTGAGGGACGGAAGGGAGGAGGGGTGGATTTATTAAGTTAGACATCAATTATTCCTTAGCGGGTATCGAACCCCTGAAGGTATATCGTCTTTCAATCCACCCTCGTCTGAGTTTCTTTTTTCTACTATTTTGCGTTAATTTGACTTACATTTTTAAATAATAAATTTCATTTTTAATGTCGCCAGTTGATATCGAAATCGAACGAACAGCCCGGATCTTTGAACCGTAGAAAATTCTTACCTCTACTGGAACAACAAGAGCAGACTGCAGAAGCGTATCAGGGCCTAATTGAGCGTAGACCACCTGTCGCTTGGTAGCAGCTGTTCTCTGATGCCGGCTCTATAAGTCGGTCTATATAGCAACAGAAGTTTGGAAACCATAGATCTTTTGTCTCACATGACAATATTTATTTATTTATTGACTGTTACTATTAAATATTTAATAAGGTTCTTGAGGTTCAATCAATAAATAAAGACAACTATCTTGGCGGCGTATTAAGACTATACGAAGCCCCTGCAATGAAAAAAAAAAAAAAAAAAAAAAGGTTACAATTAAGTTATATAAGTTACAAAGGTTATTTCAAAACATAAAGTTAACTATTCCTATGTTATATGTATATGGATAAATCAGACATGGGCAAACTTTTTAAGGGTAGGGCCTGATGAAATAGAAAAACATTTGGCGGGCCGAAAATATTAAACAAAACAAAGTTTTACAAGTGATAAACTTTATTTTCGACTTTATTTCATTACACTCAACTTATATGGCACAAAAAAAAAAAAAAAAAAAAAAAAAAAAAACCTGTAGCACTTACAACCCATGAAGGGTATCGGGTTCAGTACTTAGGTAGGGTGTACTGTTTCTAAGCCAACGGTTGTGAAGGGAGGTGATTTGGCCAGAATTCACGCTCAACCGCCAGATTTTTCCCCCAATTAAGGGTACCCACTTTTTTAGGAGGCTGGGTGTGCCCCAGGAGGGTCTCCCGACCTCGAATCCGATCCACGGCTGAAATAACAGAAAATAAATTTTCTGCCCTCAGTCGGGCTCGAACTCGGGCCCGGGAGCATGGTAGTCAAGTGCCTTACCCACTGAGCTACCGCGCCTCCTTATATGGCACAATGGTAAAAAAAATTGCAAAAAGCTATGAACGTGTATTATTTTTTAAAAGAGAATGAAGGCGTGTATGACAGATGAAACTGTAACTGAGCTTCTAAAAGTTGTTCTTTTGAACTCCATGACATGCGGCAATACCGTAATTAAGACACAACGAGAAGAAAACAATCATTCTATTCTAGATTTGCAGAAAATACATTTTGTCTTATGTATAATTATGTGTGACCATGTCGCTGGCCGGATTGACTAGCCCGAGAGGCCGCACTTGGCACGCGAGCCGTAGTTTGCCCATCACTGGGATGTATATTATTGGTCTGAATGTATTAAATTGGAATAACATGTTTAGGAAGTTAGATTTTTGATTATTGCCCAATTTTTAAAAACCATAGAAAGATTTTAAAATTGCGCAATAAACAAAAATCTAGCTTCTTAAACCTCAACACATGTTATTGCAATTTAATACATTCAGACTAATAATATATATCATATATACAGGAGCACGGAAATTTCTTCTACCTGAATCCGGGAACACCACCAGTTTTGGAAATACCAACCCTCTCAATCCTTACCTCTTTAAGCAAAGGGTGAACTATAAACTTATTCACTTATCATTATAGATAACTCACTAGTAAGAATTACATTACTTACTAACTAAAAGTGCCATGTTTCCTTACTTTGATTCTTGATCTTAAAACTGAGATAAATGTTTTTTTATTTGGTAATCATTTTTCAATGTTATCCTCATTGAGATAGTTGCGAGTTTCTCTTTTCCTCTTGTCTTTGACCTATTATGCCTGCTGTTGCTAAATACTCTAGTTATTCCTATTCTGGTGATTAGTATTAATAATAAAATATAAATGAAAAGTAATATTTTAACAAGTATTTATACATGTATTGTATTAGCAATCATTTGCTGTCAATTTTTTTTTTTTTTTTTTCAAAATGATTATTTAATAAAAGAGTGGTACATTTGTTGCCGCTACAAGACCACTAGGAGACTGGCCTACATTCGTATTGGCTGGGGTGTTATCAGCGATGGATGATAAGAGCGGACCAGCTGTAGAGGTGCTACCTGCCGCATTCCTCTGAGCCCTGTGGCGCCCTCATTATCGCTATCGGAAGTTCCATTAGTCTTCCCAAGTGGTTCACTCAGCCTTATCTCTATATATATTCCTCAGGTATCTTCTCTCCTCGCTTCTTGTAAAGTAGAAGGAGGAAATGTCAAGGAAGGGCGTTGCTAGGGTGGAAGATAAGTTGAAAGTAGTCTATGCCATCCATCATGTTTCCCAATTTCCCATCTATCATCTCGTCAGACTAATTGTTTACTGAAAACAATTAACATGTACGCTAGGAAAGTAACATACATTTTTATATATTATTGAATTAATTATATTTTGACTTTAATTAACGTATGCCATCCGCTCGAACAATAATGTCTCTTTAGCTGCACTTCAATATCGTCTGAGAGGATTGTATGATGATGTAAGTTTGTCTGTCATGGAAACATTTTGACTTATCTGAATCTGTTGATGTGACTTAAATAATGTCAAGGTCTTTATTCATTGGAAATATACAAAGCATCTGTTATGTTTCCTAGAGATTATGGCTGAAAAAGATTGGACTTTTTAGTCCAGTTAATAAACACATTGTAGAGCACATGAAATATGCGATAAGTTTTTCCTTCACAACTTTGTTAGGAGTATTTAGAAGGTAAACGTACTAAAAGTCCCCGCCCCTGGGGGGTGGAAGCTTACGTTGGGGGGAGGGGAAAAAATCCCATATTCGGTTTTTTTCAATTATAACTCGAAAACGGTAGACTCTAGGAAAATATTCTACAGATCAAAATTAAAGCTAATTAAATTGGTAACGGTCGGGTTAAGAGGAGGCAGCTCCTACGCCCGCCGAGAATACCTTTTATCGATTCTTACCTTCTTCCGATTTATTTCGGTATTTTAGTCGCTACTTTTAGAGGGGGAGGGTTATTCTCATTTATTTACGGAGAAACTTTAAATCCCTGTTCGAAGTAATATTAACTTCTGTTTACATTATGATATTAAAATGAGAAATAAGAAAATGTCAAAATATAAGACACTAAATCAATTTTGAATTAATTTTATATTAAATGAAAATTAATATAATGCTAAACCACCAGTAATGTTAATTCCTGATAAACTTTGTGATGTGAGGGAAGTGTCAATAACAAATTATAAATATTTAAAAGACAGAATCCTTAAGTATTTATTTTTCATAACTCCTATTTATTTAACATTTGCAGCTACATGTTTCAGAGACAATGCTCCATCATCAGGCTTCTAAAAATGTTTAAAAATACATTAATCTATAACATTACACCAATAGTTTTACAATTATATAATGTCATTTACCTCTTAATCTGTGATTATTTTCACACTGTCCATTCTCCATGTTATAACGGATATAATATAAGACAGAATCCTAGTTGAAAGTTATGATGTTAATTTCTGCTATATTTTCTCAAGGGAAGTGGAAATAAGAAAATATGAAACCTATGATATACTTCCTCACATTTATTTCTAGATTGATATGTTTTATTGAAATAATTATACAATCTGTTTCACTTTAGAGCAATAAGTATTATGGATGACAAAGAATGCATTCACAAAATATGCATACTGAAATTTTATCACTTAAATTGATAAAATAAATAAAAATATATAAAACACCAAATCCATATACAAATTAATGTTCTTAAGTTTTGTAACACTTTTACACATTAGATAAGAGGGAATAAGAAAACATGAATTGATAAAACACTTAATCCTTTATGAAATTCATTTTGTTAACTTCTGTTTCACTTATTTTCATTTAAGAAGACTAAATATCAATATAACAAACTAAACAACACAATCCAAGCTGAAACTGTAGAAGTGATTGTTTACATGTGAGGTTATAGGAATGAACTATCGAAAATGTTAAACATCGAAGTGAAGCGTTATGATCGAACTGGTCGGTGTAGCGCGGGTGAGGCCAGTTTGGTGCCTCCTATTAACCCGACCGTTACCATTAAATTATCTATGAATTTGTTTATGTACATTTTTGTCGAACTTTCAACGGTATTAAAGATATACGTTCTTAAAAATCGACAATTAACGAGAGAAAAAAATGTTTACCTTACTTTTTGTTACAAATTTACTTTGAGTGCCAGAAACGTACGTATGAAATTAAAATAAATTTAACGCTCTACAACTTCGATTCCAACATCTTATTTGAGGGGCCATCGCGAAAAGCACTAGAAGCAAATGTTTTACGAAAAGTGGGGTAAAATTATTTTTTTTGCGAAAGTTATCGATTTTTATTAGCGTATGTCTCGAAAACTGTTGGAAGTTCGACAATGTTGAAGATAAAAAACAAAAAAAAAATGTATTTTTTCATATTTGATAATTTGCATTTGTATCGAAAAAATATCCAATATGACTTTAAAAGTACTCTATAAATCGACGGAGTTTTTGTCAATGATAATTTAGAACGTGTATCCAAATTATAACGTATGCCCTGAAACATATAATGATTTTATGAAATAATAATTAATTAAAAAATTAATTATATGAAGAAAAAAATAAAATTGTGTATAATAAGATTTTTATCAGGTGAGCACAAACAACAAAAAAATATATTTAAATCTAAAAGTATGTAGTCTCTAGTTTCTACAATCTATAATACTTTTAATGTTCCTTACTTTGTGACAAATGTCGCATATGTTGCTGATTTGATAGCTATCCTTTCAGAATAAATTGCATTTCCACCCAAATCCACTTTTGTCTCAACTTGCTTCCCATTTCATTTAGACAAGACGGCTTCCGGATCTTCTAATGTTGAACATATATTCGCGTGCTACTGCTAGTTATTCGTCTGCAAGCTTTTTGCCATGTAGTTTACTTGCAAGTTTACTATTGTGCAGTTGTAAATATGAATTAATAAATTAAAATAAATTTTTGATTAAAACTATTCTTTATGTTTAAATATATTTTATTACAATTATAATAAAATATATTCAATTAAAACAATAGAGACTAAGAAACCTGTAGGTTATACTTAGGTCTGTCGAGAGGGTTCTATATTTATAGTCGTCCCTCAGTGGCTCATGCACTCTGTGGGTCCTCCTTAGTCCAGCCTTTACAATATCACCCATTAGCTACTCAATTAGGAAGTTTTGTCGGCCATTTGTAGTCACAATAAATCATTTTAACAATTTTTTTTTTTTTTTGCTATTTATTGAAATTTACTGTGTACTATAAAATAAAAATACGTCTAGTGATAATGCTCACAATGACATGCCAATAATATGTAAAGAATTATTGACTAGTAGCACTTTAATAAAAGTTCGAAGGTCTTTTGGCCATCTTCTTTTCAGACTCTTCGAAGGGTAATTGGGGATCGAGTGTGAAGAAAGTTGTAAGGCTACTGGATTTGAGTGGGCATGCAGTTTAATATGAAAGGATAGGTATCTGGTTTGGGCTAAATCAGCAACATATGGAACATTAAGATCTTTATGGATAAGTTTATTGGTAACATAATAAGGAACGTTGAGGATTTCTCGAAGGATTTGGAATTGTAAGGATAGTAACAAGGATAGTAATGCGAGCTTTGAATGCTTGTCTTTTAAGTCTGATAAGTGGATTCAAAGTAAGTCGTCTATCCAGACAGAGTGAAATCGAGGGAAATTGGGGATTGAGTGTGTGTGAAGCAAGTTATGGAAGACTAGTGGATTGAAGTGTGGATATGTAACTTGTCATGGAACGATAGGTATATATGGCTTAAGCCAAATCAGCAACATATATAGTACATTAAGATCTTTATTAATAAGTTTGTTTGTTACTAAGCAAATAGTATTGATGATTTTTCAAAAGATTTTGGATTGCAATAATTGGATTTAAGATTAATTGGATAGTTTAGTGGGGCCCTTATTCTCAACTCCGTATGTCCCAACATACGTCTTATAATACGTCGTACGTCGAACTACTGTCATTTAAATGAGTCTTTTGTAATTAATCTGAAGGTTAGAACGCTATTTGTTTTTAGTGAATTTGAAGAAGTCGAAAACGACGATGTTCTTGTTGTCTTTTTTTTTCTGATAAGTAACAAAAAATATGATTGTTTAAATCAAATAATGGTTGAGCAATAAGTATATATTTGTAACGGTAATTAAATGTTCTTCAAGGTTTAAATCACAGCTATAATTTTTTTTATTTTTTTATTTTATTTTATTTTATTTTTTTTCAACTCTTTCACTCGACTCCTGAACTTCTAACCATTTTTGGCAAAGCTGTTTCCGAGCCTGTCAAGAACAGATTTGCCCATTCACCTTGAGTGTTGAAAGTGCGATTAGTCATTTGTACACCTGTTGGAATTCGTCCTTAATGATTCACTTTCTTTTAGCAAAAAAATACCGAACGGTATTTTAATGAAAAAAAAAACTCAACTAAACCTTCCAGTTATTTTATGAATACTTACAATCCTGAGTGCTCCTTTGTCACCAATAAACTTATCCATAAAGATCTTAATGTTTCATATGCTGCTGTTTTAGCTCAAACCAATTAATAAACCTCATAATCACAAAGTCCACTAGTCACTGAAGCTGCTATCGACTCTATTCCCGATAACCCTCTGAGATGTGTGAAAAGAAGATGGGCTTGGGATCTTCTGATATAGAACGTTTATTGAAGTGCATCTAATGAGTAGTTCTTTATAAATCATAGACATGTCAATGTTATAATTTTCTACTGATTTACTTAATGTATATATTTATATATATATATATATATATATATATATATATATATATATATATATATATATGATTTATATATATTATATAAGTCCTATATTAGAAGGTATTGAGGCCTTCAGCTCAGACTCCTCGGAGAGTTATCTGGGATAGATTGGGAAGCTGGTTGAGATACTTGTGAATTCGAGTTGGTATATTGTTATGAAAGGAAGGTTATCTGATTATGTAATATATATTTATGGGAGTTGAAATGAAGGCTTTATTCAAATACACTAGGACTTTTGTTAATGCCTATTAAATGTTTTGTAATATTTTTGATTGTAACAATAGTATTTCTCGCTTGAAAGGTCATCTTATTTTTCATTATTATTTTATAACCTTCTTATTTCTAGGCGTCTGTCATTACATTTCTTTGTAACTATGAAATATTAATAAGTTTCCAAGACGTTTTCCTGTACAGCTAGTAAAGACTCACCGGTGTCGTTAACCGTTATAAATAAGAAATGCGATGACTCAGTCTTTCTCTTTGTGAAACTCCTCCGCTTATTAATGCGCAGATAGAGAGAGGTTAGTCACTTCTGATAGTCTGTTCGTTATATTTTTTGTATCGGAGCTGTTTATAAGAAAGTTTATCCAATAAAATGAAACCCAAACTAGTATATACATTTTTTTTTTTTTTTTTTTTTTTTTTTTTTTAATGTTACTGCGACAATGAAGTATAACGTACATCTCATTAGAAAACAATGGGCAAGTTGGTAGTGGCGCTCTGAGTGAAGGCATTGTTTTGGATCCGGTTCGATTCGAGTAACAGCTGAATACGTTGGAATTTCTCTTCTTTGGAAGTAGTTTTCATTTTGTTAATTCAATGGAACCTTCATAAATGGAAGTTTTTCTATTCCCCTTGAACCTGCCTACCATTCCTATGTTATTTTTACCTCAACATATCGAAGGATTGGTTAAGGAGACCTCGATATATCGAATTTTCGAAGGTTCCTTAGCTTACACCGCACCTCTACAAAACGAATTTTTATCGGAAAACCTCTAAATATCGAAGTCGATTTGTTAAATAAGTAGAGTTTAGGCTGATCAAAGATTCTATGATTAAGGATTAACTGTAACTCCCATCCGGACATTTGTTTCCAATTGTTTCCGGTTTGTTTCAGTTTCTGATAAAACACTTTCAGTTGACCAAAATAAATTTTTAAAAAAATAATAAAAAGTAATTAGTCAAAAGGTTCAGGTATTTGGGAGAGGTAATAACAAATAATGCTATTGACAAAATTCCGATTGAGGAGAGAGCCAAGAAGCTGGAAAAAGCTTTCAATACAGTAAGACACGTCTACAATAAAAAGAACTTGTCAATGAATGCAAAGATAAGACACTACGCTACGGTAATCAGACCTCTGGTTCTGTATGGTTCAGAAACGTTGGCTATGAACAAGGAGAACAAAAACATAGCTCGAATTGAGAAAAGAATCCTAAGAATGATATACGGCCCAATCAAAACAGAAGATGGATACAGAAGGAGACCGACGTTAGAGCTATATAAAATCTTGGAACCCATGGACTCAGCTATAATCAGGCGTAAACTGAACTTTCATGCACACATAATCAGGATGAATAACCAAAGATGGGTGAAACAGATTTATACTAAAGCCCTGAGCATGAAAAATAGCAACCATGTGTTTGGTAAAACAATGAAACAGTTCCTGGATAGGTACAAAATTACAGAAGAACTGTGCGAAGACAGAGAAAAGTTTAAAAAACACATGCAGAAAATAGAGGTCTTTGAATGCCAAAAACCTAAAGGAAGAACGGGGACCAAATGGACCCAAGAAAGAAAAGAACGATTTTCTTCCCAAATGAGAGCGTGTACTGGCAGCAAAGGAGAATGAAGATTGTCAACAAATCTTCCTAATTAATATTTGCGTAGTCCTTAGAAGGCTGGACCGCAAAAAAAAAAAAAAAAAAAAAAAAAAAAAAAAAAAAAAAAAAAAAATAATAAAAAGTAATTAGATAACTTGTCAATATTAGAGAACATAGAAATATCACACTTATTTTGGCATAACTCCTCTTTATTATTCCTCAATTAAGTTACATGTTTCGGGACTTTTGTCCCATCCTCAGACTGAAAACAGTATTTCATATAATTACACTACTATTATATTAATAATATCAATCAATACACTCCCAGATTAATTTGCCCATAACATATCATTATAATTTTACCTTTAACAGTTATTTCTTCATGGTGTTATCCCACCGTGGCTGTCCTTTCACAATTCTAAAATAACAATACTTCTACCTAATGGTCAATCTCAAACTATTGTTTATAGTCCATAGTTGGTCAATCTATAATGTTAATTTATTAATTATTCCTGCATACACTGCTCCTATTTTATCTGTGTCTGTTTTGAAGTTAACAGTATTGACCAACTATTAATTAATCTGGGAGTGTATTGATTGATATTATTAATAGAATAGTAGTGTAATTATATGAAATACTGTTTTCAGTCTGAGGATGGGACAAAAGTCTCGAAACATGTAACTTAATTGAGGAATAATAAAGAGGAGTTATGCCAAAATAAGTGTGATATTTCTATAATTGAGGCTATAAGAGCAAAAGTGGCCTAACCCACAAAATATAAAAAAATCTGATTTAGTAATTTTTGGCAACTATAACGCCATCAACAAGGTGTTAATGTGTTTGAAAATTTGGTTCACATGGTGGTGCAATGTGAACCAATTTTTCAAACACATTAACACCACCAGATGGCGTTATAGTTGCAAAAAATTACTAAATTAGATTTTTTTATATTTTGTGGGTTAGGCCAATTTTGCTCTCATAGCCTCAATTGTTGGCTCCTTAATTGAAGAATTGATTAGAGAACATCTTTTGAACGTGGTGGACTGACTAGATCTGGAGAGGAAAGAAGAGGTGTCCAGTTCTCCCACGCTGTGTTTAATCGCTTGATATTTCATAGATAAAACACTTTGTCTTACAATCTAAACCTGAGTTTTTGTTATCCTTGTCTGACCTTAAAAAATCTTTAATTTATTTTATATTGTTATCAATAAAATACATTATAGGTTGTTACATAAGTCCTTGTGCATAAACACAACCCGTAATTCCAATTCATAATTATTGCTATAAGAATGCTTTTTTTGCCTACTTTATGTGTAGTATAAATATCAGCAATTTGATTTTTTAATTATAGGTTAAACCAGACATTTTTTGACACCTGAGATAGTTATTGATACCGTAGCTTAAAGATTAAAAAAAATATTTAACCAAAAAATAAATTTATAAAATTCCTTATAAATCCTACAAATCAACTGTATTAAAATACTTCCAATTTAGTCCGCATTTAAAAAAAATATCCTTAAAGTGTTAATAACTGATTTTTTTACATTAGTTATTGTCACAATCTTGTAAAATACATTTCAGTAATAATGTTTGGTGTGAAGTTTCTTGTTTATCTTAAATTATAGTAATTAAGAAAAAATAACTCTAAATTTTATTTAGCATTATTGAACTATTTATTTATTTTATTTATTATTGAGCGCTACAGTCCTAGTAAGACCTTGGTGTCACAAAGTACAGACAGCCATTCCTGTCTATCTTCCGCCTTCCTCCTCCAACCATTCACTCCCAGTCTTCGCAGGTCATCCTGGACGTTGCCCAACCATCTCAGTCTTCCTCTCAATCTTTTTCCTCCCGGCCTGCCGTTCATTATCTTGTTCGGAAGTCTATTTTCTTTCATCCTTTGCACATGACCGAGCCACCTTAATCTGCCTACTTTGACTATCGAAATGATGGGTTCACCGAACAGTTGTTCCAGCTCCAGGTTGGTTCTTATTCTCCAATTTCCGTTGCCATTCACCGGACCGATTATTGAACTATTCTTACAATTATTATGGTTTGAATATGGCTGAAGGGTGTCTAACTGATGTCTGGTTTATCCTATACGTATTAATTTAAAAAAAATATATGACAAAAAATCAAACATGTACTTTGTCATCCAAAGGGAGCAAAGAATTGCTTGTTTCACAGAGTTAATGGAAGATTATGTATAAATTATGTATTATGATGATGTATAAAGAAAGGGGGCATTCAGGGTATTCATAGTGAATAATTACGTGAATAAATTTCCCTTTGACTTGTCGATTTTTCTATTTCTACCGGAAACAAAATTAAAATTGAATGCTTGAAAATATTAATCTGGCCATTTAAACGAAAATTGGAATTATTTTTAAACGATTTTATTTATTTCTAATGATTCTTAAATATTTAATTATTATCTTTCTTATACGTAATGCATTAGTTTCACTCCCAAGTATTTGTTTTTTTATTTATAATTATTTATTTTCATTTGAAGCATAGTTATGTTTTTAGTTTGAATATAGACATATTTAAATATTACTGAGTACACTAACAAAATATTATCATATTTTATATTTTTTGTGTCTTAATTTTGTCTAATTTTTATGTTTTGTTTTTTTCAGGTAAGTAATCCATCTTGCTTTCCTAAGTCATCGTTCCTGTAAGTAGATTAGATGTTAATCAGGGTTATTTTAATTTTTTTTTTTTTTTTTTTTTTTTTTTATCCATTATCAAGGCCTATGTTTTTTAATTAATATATTTCTTATATTGAAGAATTTGAAATTGCAAACTTCAACAACACTTATGTGTATTATAACCCAATAAATGAAGTTAATGATAATTGAGGAGTTATCTTTAAATACTGAACATATCCACTTTCTGTCGATTTTTTTTTTTTTTTTTTTTTTTTTTTTTTTTTTTTCTAATAAAGCATTACAATCTGCCCACATTAATATAGTTTGTTTTCGTTAATATATATCAAGCATTTAACTAAGATGATTGCTTTGGATTTAAGAGTAGTGGGAGGACTGGTGTAGGTTTTTTTTTACTCTTCTTTAAACATTTTCTGAAGTGGACATGTTCAGTTTTGAAAGACAGCTCCTCAATTGTCCACAACAAAAATAATGCAGGATTTCTTGTTGTCTTCGAATTATCCATATCTGTTCATTCCGAGAACTGAAAATTGCAGAGAAAATAAAAGATAGCAAATTGAACGACGCTGGCTATCTCAAAGCAATTAAAGAGCTCATTTATAGAACGTCTACAATATAAAAAAAAAAAATATCACTTGTAGTACACCATGATGGTATAGAACAGTGATGGGCAAAGTGCGGCCCTTCGGACTAGTCAATCCGGCCCGCGACATGGTTACACACAATTATACATAAGACAAAATTTATTTTCTGCTAAGCTAGAATAGAATGATTGTTTTCTTCTCGTTGCGTTCTGGATCGTCTACCGTTGTATCATATAAGTTGAGTGCAATGGGATAAAGTTTATTAATTGTAAAACTTTGTTAAAAATGTCTAGTATAGAAGGATCAATACAATTAGGATTGATGAATTAATTGCCACTTATATTGGGGTTATTTTAGTAGAATACTAGTTTCGAATGCTAAACATTCATCTTCAGTTCTTAGGAGGCCTAAGGGATAACTCCTCTTAAGAGTTGTTTATTAATATTTATTAAGAAATGTTTAGCATTCGAAACTAGTTCTCTAATAATCCCAATAAAAGTGGCAATTAATTTATCCATCCTAAAAAAAAAAAAAAAATTATATCGTTTGCAAAGGATTTGTTGATATGAGAATGTTGTAGCTAAGTTATGAGTCTGCCTGAACCATGTTTTATCTCTAGACATCTAGCCTACCAACTACCATTTTTAAAAGGAATCTGGACCACTTTTTAAAAGATAAAGAATTTTTTTATAAAATATCGATAGAAGTTTATCGGTTAATAATAAGTGTCAATATTCTATTCCTAGACAAACGTTCAAAGCTTCTAATAAATAGCAAAAGATTTATTGTTTGTTTGTTTATTTCGTTTAACGTCACTTTATGCTGCTATGGCTAATCGGACGATGCTCCGGTGGGAGTCCTAAATTTTGCCTATCCAGGTATAATTAGGATAGGGATCTTTAACGAGTACCTGACATCGCACAGGCTCGGGACCCCCATTTTACGTCCCTTCCGAAGGACGGCATAGCTAAGGATTTTTTACTCCCTTTAAAAAATCCTAAGGTCATCTGCCGGGCTGCGAACCCGCGATCTTGGGTTAGTAGGTTGCTATGCTAACCACTACACCACAGGTGACCCCGCTAAAGATTTATTTACATGATAGTTATTAGACCTATTTGGACATACGGGGTTGAGCTTTGGGGCACCACTAAACCATCCAATCCATGTTCTCGTATCCATTCCTTACAATCCAAAATCCTTCGAAAAATCCTCAATGCTCCTTACTTTGTCCCCAATAAACTTATCCCTAAAGACCTTCACGTTCCATATATTGCTGATTTAGCCCAAACCAGTAACCCATCCTTTCATAGTAAACTCCAATTCCACTCGAATCCTTTAGTCTCCCAATTTGCTTAACATTCGATTCCTGACCCACTGAGACGTCTGAAAAGAAGATTGCCAAGAGACCTTCTAGTATAGTTTTTATTTAGTGGTTTTACATGTCATTACAATAATTTTCCTCAAATTTACTTGATGTATACGAGATATAGTTGTAAATGTAAATATCTATAAGTAGTTGTTTAAAAAATTTTCCGAAGAGGCTACTTGTTGTTTAAAATGTACTGATAGAAATGAAAGGGATCTTGATTAAAATAAAAAAAAAGTTTTCTAATTATTTATTTAAAAAAAAATAAACCTGTATAATTTTCTGACAACCCAATAGTTATAGAGACATTTTTAGAATTAAACTTATGTCCCATTTCGAGTTTATGTGTTATTCTCTGATAAAGTTCTATTTTGACTGATCCGAAATTTGAAGTGGGTCTCACCTGCAGCCTCAGGCACCTGATAGGTATGTGGGCCGAGCCGACTCGTGTAATTAGTGGTATTGTAATTGTTGGAACAATGGAGGGGCAGCTAATTACAATCCTTATATCGATTAATAGAGGCTCATTCTCTAATATCGATAGCTCGGGGAGGGAGGCCATTATATCGATAGCTGCTGTCTCCTTTGTGGGGTGTTATGTTTGTAAAGGAGGAGCGCCTCGTTGGGATATCCTCGAGGCCGACCAAGGACCGTTCTTAGAAGCCGATGTCGTCGCCCGGCATCAATGGGATACGTGATCTCGCCGCCGGTTTCTTTTACTTTCTCTATTTTAGCCGTAACTTTTTAAAGCAAATACAAATAGGAGGGGAAATAATTGTTCTTAGACTCAGTATCTCTTAAAAAAAGTAATATTTTACTAAAGAGTTTGGCGCATTATCAGATGATGACAAACGTCTTACTTGGAATCTACATACAAGACCAAAACGACAAAAAACTGACCGTCGTCTTCGACTATTTCAACATTTACTTGACAAACGTTCCAACCTTCCAATTAATTACAAAAGACTCATTTACATAACTATAATTATAACTATATATAACATCTTAACAGTATTACTTTATTCAGGATCATTATTCATTATTTTTAACAGAGTTTTTTCTGCTGACCTGTCGTTGTTTGCCTGAAATCGACGATTCAGCTATATATATTTCTTTCTGCTAATAATGTAACAATACCTCTTCATATTAAATTAAAAGTGTTAATTAATTTTATTAAATTATTGTATTTAGTTTTGTCTAACAGATTTTAGTTTCCAATTTCCTTCTTCTACGTAGTTATTCATTCCATTTCATATGTTCTTTCAAATATGTTTTATTGAAATTATTCAACCTGAATTTCTTTTTATACGAGTTTATCCTTTAAAACGGTTTAACAGTTAACCTGAATCACTTTCCACCCGGGGACCTGCTTTCCAAAGGCGATATCCACATTCCTGGACGTAAGATTCCTCCGGGTCCTATAAAGACCAGTCACTATTGAGTAAGTAGTGGTTTGGATATGCCAGCTAGGAAGTCGACCTGTAAGAGGGGCACGTGACTGGGGAACATAGTAGGCGGCTGGTATAGGGCGGGTTGGACTCTCGCCAAACATTATTCGGCGCTTCGTTAGTTGTCAGTTCTATTTGCTTCTACTCCTTCTCGGTTTCTTATCTCAATGTATTCTATTTCTGCTACTGCGCAGGTCAGTTGATATGTCTGCAAGATTGGAAACGTCATTTGGAGATAGCGGTTCATTCATACTTGTATGTTTGAATAAAATTGGTCCTCCGGGCCGGATTCTCTATCCAAACAATTTATTTTTATTATTATTACTTTTTTTTTTTAATTATTCTTTCTTTTTTCTAAGTCGGTAGGTTATATTGTTCTAGATTGTTTAAATCATTAGAATAATAGTCAAGTAGTACATTAGGTTAGATGAATCGAGGTTTAAGACTACTTGTGTCATAGAAAGATTGTTTGTTTTAACATCTTATCTGGCTATTACGTCACAAGATGCCTTATCTATATTATAGACGCGTGTTTTTTAAATATTTTAATAAATGTTATGGTTCCTTTGAAAAGCTAGGAATTTCGTCTTCCTGGGTTCGTCATAATTTACTGAAAACGTTCTAACCTAAAAACAAGTTTTTTTTTTTTTTTAAGGGGGGTCTACTATAACTGGATACGATAAAGTTCTCAGAAATGCTCTTTGAAACAAAATAATATCTTTTCGATTTAATCATCGAAAAAACTAGTCTTGAATATACTAATGAAACGAAATTTTAGAAGTTTTATTGTGACCTTTATTTGTAATTATCTATTAGGTCCTATTAATCAATATTAAAGGAATTTTTATTTTTGGTTTATTGAATATATTGCAAATCTTATCTGTTTCTACTTTTCGCTCTATTCAGTTTTCGACTTAAAAAAAAAAAAAAATAAAATAATAATATCAAGTTCAAAGTTGTAAATATGCAAATATCTAATTATTCTGTTAATATTAAAGTCGGTTGTCGTGTTACCCTAAGAAAATTTTTACTATAGATATATTTTCTAATTATATTTGACGATTTACATTAATTTTATTACCAGATGCCTATCCTTTCATAGTAAACTCGCAAATCCATTAGTCGCTCAACTTGCTTCCCATTCTATTCCCGATAACCCGCCGAGGCGTCTTAAAAGAAGATGACCTATTCTAGCGTTGAGTTTGTTTTGAAGTGCTAATGATGAGTAGTTCTTTTGAAGTTTTGACTTGTTATTGCAATAATTATAAATCCATTTACTTGATCTATGTATTTTGTTCACTTTTAAATTTCCATAAATGAAAAAAAAGAAAAACATTTCTATTACAGATTTCCTATCTTTGTTTATTGTGATTATTTATTTTTGTGTGTTCTTAAATAAACGGAGTTACATGATAGGATATGGAAGAATGTGGGTGTAGCCTGGGTGACCTTCCTCCTAAGTACACTTTGTCTGCCTGATGGGGGCAGGTATCAGGATTTTGGACCCCCCCTCCCCCTTCTTCAGCTATTGAGCTATAAATTGTTCTAGATCATTCTGGATTGTCATCCTTTATGTAGATCATATCGCTTTACTTTAAACCCTTTGAAATATTCCATTTCGACTTAACCTAATTCAATTTTAGCCACGTTATATTTAAATAATTTACCCCGAGGTGTTGAAATTTCAATCCTTGCTTCTTAATAAACTGCGGTAAATGAATTGTTTGTTGTTCTCTTTGTTGGCTCCGCTATTGTTTTGGCACTGGAATTATTTGTGTCTTAGGAATAGGAGCCAACTTTCACTATAAAATGCAGTTACCTGCTAGTTTATACTTCAGCTTCCTTGATATTTATTTATTGTAAACTCCCCGTCAAAAGTATTTGAATTTTATAAAAACATATTTTTTTTTCTTTTAATAAAGAAAGGTTCTGAAGTCTATAATAAACATTGCTAAACTAGACATAAACAATTTTTATTAAAATAAATTACAACATTTCTTCCAATAAACAAAAAAGTTAAAAAAAAAATTACTTTTTAAAATTTTCATTTTTTATAATTTTAGCTTTTAAATTTATATTTAATAAATGAGACATATTGCCCATCCTAGCTTGAATGACTGCTTCCACTAGTCTTGGCATACTTGTAAATAACGAAACGAATGATAAACATGTACTGAAGGAAATTTTAAGAAAAAAAAAAAAAATCTAAAATTTCATAGTTTGTTATTAACAGGGGAAAACTATGTGTCTAATCCTTAATGCCTCACGTTTGATAAATAGCATTAATATGAATATAAGCCGAGTATGGATTAAGGTAAAAACCAGAAAAATCTAGAGAATTGTGGGTGTTGAGTTACTTTTGATGGGGAGTTTATATAATTTATATATTTTTTCTTCAAAATTGATAATTGTTCATCCCATTTATTGCAACTAGTGGCTATAATTGTCTCATTTGTATTTATTGAACGAGAATAAGGTAGGCGAAAGTCTTAAAAATCCAGAGAGGGGTAACGATTTGACTATTTTATTATTTATTTTCTTACCTATTTCGCGGCTTCACCAAGAGTGAATATAATTGACTGATAACTCCTTATTATTATTTTTTTTATTGGGGTTTACAACTAAGTATACATATATTAAAGCACATATATATTTAGCAAATTTGAGGAAAAATGATTACAATAAGTTGTTAACCAATCACTCATTGGTAGCACATCAATTGTGTATAAAAAGGATCCTTAGGCCATTTTATTTTGTGACGCCTTGGATTGTTATATGGGATCAAAGGGAATGAGGACACCGTTTAGTCCAGTCAATGATTGCTGAAATGAGGGGTGTAGAGTGCATGAAACATGCGATTATTTTTTAACTTCAGGGCTTCGTTAGGAGTACTTAGAAGGTAAACATACTAAAAGTCCTTGCCCCTAGGGGGTGAGCTAACGGTGGGGGGAGGGGAGATATTTTTTTTTTTTTGGTTTTTCGATTATATCTTGAAAACGGTCAACTCTAGAAAAATATGTTACGAATAAACATTGAAGCTGATTAAATTTCCTATAAAATTGATTCTATATAAATTTGTCGAAATTCCAACGGTTTTCGAGATATACGTTATTGAATATCAGTGTCTTTCGGGAAAAAACAAAACAAATGTTACCGCACTTTTTGTCAAACGTTAGCTTCTATCACTTTCCACGATCTTTTCTAAGAAAAAATGTCATAACCAAAATTTAATTTCCTTTAATTTCTTATATACGATTCTAGCTGGCATTTAAAGCAAATGTTTAAAAAATAAAGTAAGGTAAACATTTTTTTTTTTTTTTAATGCATTTATTGAAATTTACAACTGTACAGAATATATACATCAAGTAAATGTATTGACAACGATTATAATAACATGTTAAAACTTGGAAAGAACTACTCATCAGTAGTACTTTATTAAAACTTCTACACTAGAAGGTCTCTAGGCCATCTTCGGTTCAGACGCCTCGGAGGATTATCAGGAATGAAGTGGAAAGCAAGTTGAGAAACTAACGGATTTGAGTGATTATGGAGCTTACTATGAAAGGATAGGTATCTGGTGTGGGCTAAATCAGCAACATATGGCACATTAAGGTCTTTATGGATAAGTTTATTGGTGACAAAGTAAGGAGCATTGAGGATTTTACGAAGGATTTTGGATTGTAAGGATTGAATACGAGATGAATTGGATGGTTTAGTGGAGCCCCAAAGCTCAACTCCGTACGTCCAAACAGGTCTAATCACAGTCATGTATATGAGTCTTTTGTAATAAATTGGGAGCTTTGAACGTTTGTCTAGTAAATGTTGAAGTAGTCTGAAACGAACATTTTTTTTATTTCTAAAATTATCGACTTTTAATTACGTATATCACGAAAACCGTTGTAATTCCGACAAATATGTATATAATTAATTTTATAGGGAATATAATTAGTTTTAATTTTAATAATCGAAAAACACAAAATTGGAACCTTCTCCCCTCCCCCTACCGTTAACTTAACCCCCTGGGGCGGGGACTTTCAGTGTGTTTACCTTCTAACTACTCCTAACAAAGCTGTAAACTCAAAAATTATCGCATATCTCATTCAACTCTAAAATATGTTTATTGACTAGACCAGTTTATGTATGCGTGGGCAGCTGTCGATCAATTATTTCAACTGTGAATACATAAATTAACCTTCAGAATTCTTTCTGAAAATTATTCATGATGAAGTTTCTGTTTGTGTTATAATTATATTATTATCTTCATCGTCTCTCAACTGTGTCGATAAAGAAGGCTGTGTCAGTCAGCCGTGTACTGTCTTATCAGTCCCAGTAAACTCGCTTAGGCTTCACCTCAACGTAGTTCTAAGATTTTTATTAATTTAATTTAAATGTCCTTTTTAATTGTTATATGGTAACTATTTCATTTTGTTTTATTGTGAACTCTTATGCTGTTTTTTTTTTTTTTTTCTTTATTCACTTCTGACAGTTATTTATTAGTTATTTGAACATGTTTAGTACAGTAGAGCGTCGATTATCGGAACTAATGCTGTCAGGTATGGTTCGGATAATCGGAATTTTAAAAATTATGTGTAAACAGCATCTTCCTACCGTTCAGTTTTCGCTTTCTTCAAAGTTTTAGGACTCAAACTTCCCGTCTCACTGTACAAATTATAGGGTACCTGATGATTGATTTAGAATTATTTTTGATTCCCGTTGTCTAATGAAATTGTCTAATTAACTATACAGTTCTCACTAAACAAAATTGTAGGTATGTAAAGAAGTTCATTTTTTTTGCAGTCTCTGAGAAATAAATAGAGCTACCCTTATAAACATGGTAATGTGACATTAAGTAATTAGATGACTAATTTAATTAAAATTACATTCCAAAAAAAAAAAAAAGTTCTGTTGATTTAACAGTTTTAGATAATCGGCGCTCCACTGTGAATATTCGTGTTATCTAAGGCACGAGGGAGAGAAAAACATAGCATCACCATCTCCTGCTTTTTTCTTTTTTTTTTGTCTATGAGGTCCTTCATCTTCCCTTTTTTTGCCTTCTTTGAGTATTGCTTAGTGGCCATGTTGTTAAAGAGTGTGTTGGAATGTCCATGTCATGTTTCGCGAAATTGTTTTTAATGAGTCAATATTTGTTCCTGACCATCTGTCAACGTAAAAAAGTCGGTATGCAGAGTTTTGTTGTTCACGTACCAGGGTGCTTTTCTAATTGCCCTAAATAATTTTGCCTGAAATTCTATATTCTTTTGATACGTATCTTTCCCTTTGCTTATTTTAAACAAAAAGCTTAAACACTTTAATTCTATCGAATGCATAGAATTTCGAAGCGCTTATAGTAGAATTGATTATTGTAATATAATAATATTTGAAATAATGCAGTCAGATGTGATGTATTTTATAGGGCTTCTTAATTTGTGGAATCTATTTGTCCCAGATCTAGTTGGCCTTAGTTCATCTATCAACATGTCTGTGCTATTAATGGAATAATGTCTAGCAATTATAGCAATTGCTGTGGCATTTCCCAAGGATTGGACCATAAATGCTAGCGAGTTTGCGCAGATGTTCCCTCGCCGATAGTAATTTGTTCTCCTGCTCACATGCAATCCTTTTAGTGAGTGATGTGGATGTTTTAACCGATTCCGTTGGTTTTATTATTTTAATTATGAACTAATAGAGCAATCACATATTTCCTTAGAAAACAAACTTCTCATATACTGAACCATCCATCATTAAATCTATTAGGACCTATGTACGTGAACTGTGGGGGACAGTAAAACAATCCAAAATCAAATGCATTCAATCCTTTCAATCTAAAGTCCTTCATACAGTTGTAAGTGCTCCATATTATGGCTTCAACAAAACTTTACACAATAATCTCAATATACCTTTTGTCTTTGACCTGATCAAAAGACTTTCTTTCCAAAGTCCATCAAAACCTTTCCAATCATCCCGACCCTCTAGCTCATTCATTATCCAGTTCCACGCATACTTATAACCCACCTAGCAGATTAAAATGGCTGTGGTTCAGAGACTTATGTTAAATATTTATTTATTGGAGTTTTAGCAATGACCAGCTTCTGTACTCAAGTCCTGTGCGACTGTAGAGTCTCAGACGCTCTCTCTCAGCCTCCGCTGGATTCTAATAGTATTACAGTTGATAGAACAGCGCTGGGAACTCTTTGAGTCCTGCTTGCTATCCCAAATCGGGGGGCAAGCTTGGATTTGGGTTTTTCCCCAATGTTTGTAAATATTGTATATAGAGTATGATTGTATTTAAGATTCTTTTTTCTTTCTATTCCTCATTTTTTTTAAAGCAGTTTTAATAATTATTACCTATTTTATATTATCATTTCTCACATTCTATTTTTTTTTACATATCACATGAATAAGTCTAAGTCATCCATATAACTCGTTGCCCTTGAGTGTGGCAACTTGTAATTATTTAAAACAAAAAATCGAAGAAGAAAAAAAAATTGACTTGAGGTGCGCATGATGGATGGTATATAAATTTCAAATATGGAAGACGAGAAGTCTTGGTATTCACCTGAGGAGAACTAACAGATGCTTACTTCTCGGCGCTAGAGGTCTAGGTGACCCTTGGCCTCCAGTATTTTTCTTCTTCATCTATCTCTGTCCTCCGCTTCCATTCTCCAATTTCTTATTCTTAATTTTGCGGCATCTTCTGCTCCTCCTCCTCCCACCTGCTACGTGGTCTTACCCTTTTTCTCTTTCCAGTCATTCTCATATCAAGCAGTTTCTTTGGCAATCTATCTGCTGTCATCCTTCTGACATGGCCATCCCACCTTAATCTTTTTACTTTAGTGAAGTTTACAATATTTTCCCTTTTTAACATGTGGTCAATTTCTTCATTCGTTTTTATTTTCTATTTTTCGCCTACTTGTGTTGCGCCGCATATTCGTCTTATTACCTTTCTTTCAAAAATTAACAGATATTTGAAATATATCCATCGTAGAGGAGAGAAAGAGAACAGGTGAATATATGGGTTTAATTCAGATATCTGTTAGATTTCCTCAGGTGAGTACCAATATTCGATTTCTTGTCTTACATTTTTGAAAACTTTAGTAAATATAATCCATGTAACTTACTGCTGATGTGTTGAAAATTTTGTATGTTTTAGAACTGAAGATGAATGTTTTGCATTCAAAACTAGTTTCCACTAAAATAATTCCAGTGGCAATTGTCTTGAAAAATGTACAAATTTCATATATCCAGATATCCAGCATCCGATGCTTAAGCAAGCGTTTAACTGCCTCTTGATATTGTTTGTCATTCAGAACGTCGAAGGATTTAATTCGAAATGCGATGAAATTTCATTGGACATCGAAGGAAAGTTACCCCAATAATATATATCGCCCTATTATTCTCGATTTTGAATTGCAGAGTGCCGTGTTTCTTTCACGGTCATGTTGTCTTGTGAATTCAAATCAGCTTCCGCCGTGGGTAGGCTATTGAGTCACCTTTTGGAGTCAGTGACGCATGGAATCGATACTGTTCGCTGTGTATCGAGTTGTGCTGTTTCTGTATCGATTCTAAGATATCTCTGATCGGCCGATGTCTTCACCGCTGAATAGCTTCCTTATTATTCCTTGAAGAATTCTTCCTCTCGCTGGCATCCAAGGACTGTCCGGATTCTTGGACGGTGTGAGTCAGTTTTAGAACAGCACTAGAAGCGGGATTCCCCGGCTTTGGGAAGTGGAAGAGAGAGAAAGAGAGCCCTCTATGAGTCAGGATTGCTACTAATTGTCATGACGTCATGAGGTAGAGCGACTAACGAGAAAGCGGCTGCCGGATCTCGCGGCATTCAATGAGGGCCATTGTTCGATTGTTCTCAGCCGTGGCGTTATTATTTAACTTTGTTCAATCGGCTATTCAATATTCGGGTCCTATTACATTGTCCTTGTTTTTTTTGTTTTTTTCAGCTCCAGATTTCCTAACAGATTACTTCAATATTAAATTTAATTTAGTCATTAGCAAAAAAAAGTTTTAAGATAAATGTTATTGATCTTTTATGTCTAATAAGACCTGAAATGAAGCTCCGTACCTACTACAATCTACTAATCTATCAACTTGCTTCTTTTCGATTCCGTATACCAAACCGATACGTCAGAAAAGAAAATGGTCTAGGGACTTTATATTGTAGAACTTTGATTATAGTGCTACTAGTGGATATATTTATATATTTAAGGTGATTTAAGACAATTATACCATTTCTGAATCTATGAAATACTAAATGTTACACAAAGTAATAAAATTATTGCTCACTACGATTTCTAAGACCTTCGTTTCCTATTCTCCTAAAATAAAATATATTCCTATGAAATTCTAATTCTTTCATTGCAATATGAAGGATAGAGATTTGACATATATTTTTTTAAATTTTAATGTTAGAGTTACTAATCCAAGTAAACAAAAACTATTAAGAAACTCTTTCGGATAATAGACTTCCTTATCAGTGCTTCAACTAAAGGCCTATAAATAATATTTATACACACAATATCGAAAAGTAAAGGATCGACATTTTGCATTGGTTATAATTTGCTTTAGGAGAAATAATTTTATTGATTTCATCAGGTTAAAA
This sequence comes from Euschistus heros, assembly GCA_003667255.2. Classification (NCBI taxonomy): domain Eukaryota; kingdom Metazoa; phylum Arthropoda; class Insecta; order Hemiptera; family Pentatomidae; genus Euschistus; species Euschistus heros. The sequence goes on from RCWM02000509.1 coordinate 241,531, forward strand.
TTATAAAAACAGTGTGGCAAGAAATCACATTTCTGACATTTGGAACGGATGAGTTAAGCAGTTTTACCATTGTGGGCTATATTGCGGAATGTAACCAAATATATATTTTCAAAGTTCACCGGGAACCATAAGCCGCACCACATATTTCAATCTTTTTAATAATTTAATTAAATATAAGTGAATTTTATTATCAATTTTCTAGCTGTATATAACACCTTATCTTTGTGTAACCTCTCTTGAATGGAGCTCGCCACCTAGCGGTCAATTTTTAAACTACACTGCGCACCGCATATTTATCGCGTTTTTAACAACAAATTAATTGAAAATATGTTTTATTATTGCTAAACCTTCCTTGAACTGTATAGATGATGTAGTTAAAATTTAGTACTGATTGGTCCGTAGTTTTCGCGGTTAGTGATCACAAACGAAAAATGCCTTGTCCTTTTATATAATACATAAATAGACATTTAAAAAAAATAAATAAATAAATGAACTACTTGGCAGATGGAGTACATACACGAAATTGCGTATGTTAATCCAGTAAATATAATTCAGGTAATCTCAGGGCGACGGTTAAAATGAACATAAAAAATCAGATTCAATAATGATCGAATTTCAAAAAAAAGTGATCAGTTTTGATTCGTAACGTAGACGTTTAAACGCGGGGAAAAAGAAAAAATAGATGGGATGATTGCGTCAGGGCTGATTTTGGGGACTGGTATTAGATTAGGGTTGGGTTGGAGGGAGGTGTGCGGACAGAGGTTAGAAGTGCCCGGCATCGAGCCATCGGGTTCGCATAGCCTTTAATATATTTATAACCTTATACTCAAAGTTCTGAATGATGTCTCATTGTTTTTAATTATAGTGACAGTAGTGACTCCGTACTGGAGCGGAATGCGTTATTATTAAAACACAACGAGCTATTGGGACTTTGTTTCGATCAGGTCTTTTTTTTTTTTGTCATAGCAATATATATATTGGTTTATTTAATTTTCTATTTTACTAAATAAATACCGAGCTCTTTCCACTATTGTCACGTTATCGATCTACAGATGAAAGCGATGAACAAGAGAATGAAGGATATCACAAGACGGAGCAATGTTTAAACAGAAGTATAAGTTTTATTCTTTGAAAAAAAAAAAAAAAAAAAAAAAGTATTCCAGGGATTTATAATAATAATAGCGTTCCCAGAATAGGAAATGTCATGATGAAGTGCCTGGCCGATGATGTCAGGAATGTTAATTTTATTGATAATAACTGTAAAATGTCCATTCATGTTCTTGCAAAATACTTCGGAGAAAACGCCACGATCATGTCACCAGAGCCATAGATAAAATATTATCAGGAATATCAGTCACTGGGAAAGTAATCATTCATATTAAATAGGTTAGCTAAATAAAAGTGCTTTCATCATTTTTTTTATTTTCATAGACCCCTACTGAGTTTATAGCCATAATATTTTACGTACTTGCATTCACAAAATTTTATTTACAATGAAGTGATTTAAACTAAAAAACTTTAGATTAAACTAGATTAAATGAGTCCTAAATATAGAGTAAACCTTCGTAATGATCTGTTCTAGAGGTGAGTTGGTTTACTATAAACCAGAATCCAAATAGCACATCTAAGGACCCCTGTATGTTGGGATTTCTACCTATCAATGTATATCCTTGGTTTATTTTTGTATTGCTTTCGAATGATGTAGAGGAGCACCTGGTGGTAAGCTGTAATTCTCATCATTCAATCTGTTTATCTGGGTTAGCAATTATAAGAAAATTATATCTATTTTTTTATTAAATTGCTGTTAAAAAAGCGATAAATATTTAGTGCGCAGTGAATTTTGTAAATTGACCAATAGGTAGCCAGAGGTTACAAAGATGTGATGTTATATGGGGCTAGAAAATTATTATAAAATTTACTTAATCCTATTAAATTGTTATCAAAAAAAGCTATAAATATGTAGAATAACGTTTGGATTCCGGTCAAGTTTAAAAATCGAACGGTATATGGCTAGCGCCATTCTGCAATAGGGTTTTAGTAAAACTAATAAACCTATTTGAACCAAATTTCCACTGCATCGTCTTCATAGTTCTATGAAGATTTACAATAGTAAAGTTTACTATAATAATAATTTAATTGTACAGCGTTAAGTGACAGAAATAAGGTTTGTCACGCTGTAATTAGCTTTTAAGGTTAAAAATTAATATCCAAACCAGATGAAATCGATATAATTGTTCCTGCTGAATAAAAAATATTACCATATCAAATAATTTATTCGTTTTATGATATTTTGTGTAAAAATATGATCCATTGGCCTTTAGTAGTGAGCACTGATGAGGCAGTCCAATATCTGCAAGTATTTGTTAATAGTCTCTGTCCGTCTCGATTACCAACTCATATATTAAAATTTAAAATTGGATGTCGATTTATGCTTTTACGTTATCTTCAAACACCTAATCAGTGAAATTTTAGCGGTGTTAAAAATTACTGATATGGGTGAAAATACCATTGAAGACATAGTGCTCAATTGGATTGTTGAGTGCAAGATTTCAAAAATTAGTTAAAATTATCTACGTTCCTGACTTATGAGAGCCTAAGTATGCTAGTGTATAATATAATCCTGTACAGAGATTTTGTCAAAAATATTATATTTTTTTTTTAAATCTAAATTTGTCTAAACTATAACAGAATAAGTATAGTAATTATATTAAACACTTCCTTTGAATGTGGTGTCTTGTGATGCTTTCGAACCTTCTACTATTTCATAATTATGAGTGTTGAAGTTACTGATTGGCTCCAGAATAACTCATCCATATATTTCGCCGAGCTATTCACCTTGCTAATTTTTAGCTTACTCACCTTGAAAACTGTTTCCTGTTCGGCTATATCCAGCTTTATAGACGCGGCTTAGATAACAGACGGTAGAGTTTGTTTGTGGCCCGAGTGGCTATTAATACACAGGCCACTGCCGGCTGAATAGCTGAGGAGTAACCAACCGTAGTAGAGCCCTCTCCCAGTGCCCATTATATCTCATCTGTGAGGAGGGAAGGGTGACCGCTAATTGTGAATGATGTTGTGGGTGAGAGAGATGTTCTGGTATCCAGATCTAATGGAGGATTTGATATGGATATTGTTAAAATATTATCAGGTTCTGAATATGTTTCATTTGCATAAAGCATAAACAGAAACAAAAACAGAATGCTATTTTCTTTTTTCAAATAAGCGAAATTATTATTAACTAACATACCCCTTCGTGGATTCGCCCACGCTTATAAGGAAAGAACTTAGATATGTTTTTTTAGATAAAAATCTTGTATTTATACAATTGAGGATCATTTCTTTAACTATATTTTCATGCTTAGCTGTAATTTTTAACATGATACTATTAAACTGATTAGTTGTTTGAAGATTTCGTAAAAGCGTAATTGTACATCAAATTTTTAATTTTAATACATGATTTGGAAATCCAAATGGACAGAGACTATAAAGAAACTATTGCGGATAATCGACTGTATTACCAATGCTTTACAACTGAAGGCCCATGAATCATATTTTAATACACGATATCTAAAAGCAAAAGATCGACATTCTGATATGGATTCCGAGCCACGTGGGGATAGTTGGGAATGAGCTCGCAGACCGAGCCGCCAAGCAAGCGCTCATCCTCCCGGGCTGAGGTTCTGCCATTTTAACGCCCCGGGAAATAGTTGTTCCTCTGAAAAGAGAAATATCGGATGCCTGGCAGTCCATGTGGGATGAAACTCCACCGAGCAAATTAAAAACTATTAAAAAAACAGTTAAACCATGGACCACGTCAGATCGCTCTAGTCGCAGAGAAGAAGCTGCACTGGCCAGGCTTAGAATCGGACATACAAGGCTGACTCACTCAGGAAAGAACTACAACCGAAATGCCAACACTGCGATAACACTCTTACAGTCAGTCACATCTTACAGGACTGCCCATTTTACATTTCCAGTTTAAATAGACTAGGACTCCAACCAGAAATTTCAGTTTTATTAAACAACGACGAATCAAATGTCAAATCCGTACTTAATTTTCTCAAAATCCACAATCTATTAAATAAATTGTAGAAATGAATGTATATGTATGTATATTTTTTTTTTTTTTTTTTTTTTAATCTTAAATCGTGATAAAAATAATAATTTTCAGGCGTTGATGACCCTAGGGGTTTTACGCCTTAAAGCTCTAATAAATAAATAAATAATCGACATTTTGATTTGGCAGAAATAATTTTAATGAATCCATCTGGTTGGGTTTTAATTTCAAACCTTAAACGCTTATGGCATTGTGACGAACCTCATTTCTATTAGTAAACTTTACTATTATAAATCTTCCTAGAATAGAACTATGAGGATGATGTAGTTGAAATTTGGTTCAGATAGGTTTAGTAGTTTTACTAAAACTCTTTTCTAGAATGTCGCTAGCCACATATCGTTCGATTTTTAAACTTCACTGGAATCCACACGTTACACCACATATATAAAGCTTTTTTGATAACAATTTAGTAGAAATATGATAGCTTTTTTGATTATGTTTATTATCAATTTCTAGTTTATATAACACCGTATATTTGTAACCTCTCAGTCTCAATCTATTTATTTCTTTTTATATATTATTTCCCTACGTATATCCTTTCTCTTATACATACAAATCACATTTCTGACTTATTGAGCCGAGTTATTGAGATCTTGGTTGATCTTTAAAAATACTCCCCCACCGCTAGGAATAAATACGTATCAATTTTATCACATTTGTATCGATGTTTCCAATACAGAGGTTTGAATTTAACATACCAATAGCTTTCCGTCCGATTGTCAATTTTTTTTTTTTATCTTTTTTTTACCTCCTCTCACGCTCTTCTACTGTTTTTGAACATAGTTCCTAGATAGGAGAATTGGTGGACCCTACTTCCTGATGAAATGAGGATATGATGATATGCGATTCTCGGTACTAAACCCAGTTACACTATAAAAGTAATGTGGTTAAGAGAATATATTATTTTATATTGATGAATTAAATGCCACTTCTATTGAGATTATTTTATTTGAAAACTAGTTTCGAATGCTAAACATTCATCTTCAGTTCTTCGAGGTAACTAAAACCTTATTACAGTTACCTCGAAGAACTGAAGATGAATGTTTAGCATTCGAAACTAGTTTTCAAATAAAATAATCTCAATAGAAGTGGCATTTAATTCATCAATCCTAATTGTATTGATCCTTCTATATCATCATGCGTACCTCAAATAATTTTATATTTAAACTAAAAACCAATTTCCAGATATAAAAATTATAAATCAGAAATTGAATATAATAGCTAAATACATTTATGATTAAATATTATATATGTATATATCTACATTTCTTTGACAATTTTAATCTATTTAAAAAACGTTTCCTTATAAAATATAGATAAAAATGATTTAAGGCACCTTATGAGTCAGTTTTGAACAAACGCCTTTATCTTGTTTATTTTTTCTTCTTTCCTCTCTAGGAGTGGTTCGAGATGACGCCTTTTCGAGATAACCTATCAAGAGGTTTGATTTCTCCTTAACTCAGCCTTATGTAAATTTATCTAACTCCTGGATGTGTTTGTTCTGTCGTGTTTTATATTCAGTTGATGGACATATCTTCATTAGTCATCAGTTTGAATGAATCAGTTTTATTCCCGAAAGAAAGTTCTTCCGGATGACTGTTCGATTCGCACGGAACTCTTGGAAGTGGTTGAACTCATTGAAATATTTGGTTAGTCGTCACTAAAGGAAAATTAGTGAATCTGGGGGGGAAAAAAAAATTTGTTTGATTTTCTGTTTTTTTTTGGGTTGCTGGAGTCGAACTTAATCATCTCAAAACATTTATTCATTCCGAAAAAAATTACAAATAATTTTCTATAGTAATTTAAATTTTTCAGTTTTTTTATTTTTTTTTTTCTTCTGCTGTTAAAAATCGCATTGTAATAAGAAAAAAAAATTAAATGAAATAAAATCAATTTATCTTATATTTAATCAAGTTAAACTGGAGAATTTAGTAGGTTTCTCAATGCAAAACTGCGCGAGTTATATCCGGTAAATATAGTTTAAGTATTAGCAGTGCGACGGTTAGGTTAAAATGGGAATGTAAAGTCGTTGGGTTTAGTAATGATCGAATTCTGAAAAAAGTGACTAGTTTTGAGCTGTTGGATAAATGACAGAGGGGTAGACCAAGACGTAGATCGGAGGATTGCGTCAAGGCCGACGTGGGAGATTCGGGCTTTGGGGGAGTGGGTTCGAGGGAGGTTTGTGGTCAACGGCTGGTGGCGTCGGCATCGAACCTTCGGGTTTTCTAAGCCTTTATTTATTTATTTATTTATTAATCGAATTAGTTCTTTTATAAAACTTCCCATTTAGACGCTAGAGTATTTGAAGTTAAAATATATTAAAAAATTTGATTTCTCCCAGAATGGGAAAAACAGTAGATTATGGATATGTTTATATATTGGGTTGTTTCACATGAAATGTCCGATTTTATAATATTTGAAATACATAGAGGATTTTGCGAGTCTCTGTTGTTTACTTCCAAAGTTCACATATCATAATCAAGCAGTTACTAATCCTCTACTTTTCTTTTATAAACATTAGCTTCCCAATCAATTACACACTGTTTAGTATACCTTCAAATATGAACATGGAAACACGCGATTTTCGTGTAATATTTTTTTATGAGTTTAAACTAGGTCGTTCGGCAGCTGAGGCTGCTAGAAACATCTGTAAGGCGTTTGGGGAAGGGAGTGTAAATGAACGAACCATTCGCCGTTGGTTTGCTAAGTTTTCGACTGGGGATACCAACTTGGAAAACCATCCCCGAGGAAGACCTCCAACTGTAATTAGAGAGGTGAGACCATTACCTCTACAACCTACTGCAATGAAATTGGCCAAACGCACGAAAAATTATTGAAAAAACAACCTAGATCGGTAAATCGGAAGGGCCCTATACTCCTACACGACAACGCTAGACCCCACGTTTCAAAACTTACCCTGCATAAATTGAAAGAGCTGGGGTACGAAGTTCTTCCGCACCCACCATATTCTCCCGACTTGCCTCCAACAGATTATCACCTTTTCAGGAATTTAGACAACTTCTGCAGAGGAAAAATTTTTTTGCAAATGATGCTGAAATCAAAAGTGCGTTTTCAGATTTTGTTTCACTTCAAAGCTCAGAGTTTTTCAAATCCGGGATAAAAAAGTTGTTGTCACGTTGGGAAAAATGTGTAGAAAAAGAAGGTAAATACTTCGAATAAAATTATATTTTTTTCATATTGTATTTTTACTAAAATCCCTTTACCTTGAAAACGGACATTTCATGTGAAACAACCCAATATAATCTACTGCTTTTCCTAATTTACATTTTAGGATTGAAGTGATCAAATTACTTAAATTAATAATTAAATACAATTAACAATTAATGATTATTTGAAATAAAATAAGTTTGGGGAAAACAGGGGTTTCAAACGTCACTTTTTTTTTTTTTTTTTTTTTTTTTTTTTTTTTTTTTTTTTTTTTTTTTTTTTTTTTTTCGTTCTAACCAATATAGCTCCTAAGCAGTAGTTGGCTCCTAGCTATAAATGTTATATAATACAAAATGTTCTCCATTAGATTTCTGATCAGGAAACTATCGGCAAATTTTTGATCTGAGCAATACAAACAGAAATAAAGCTTTACGGTAGCGATGATGGAAAAAACAACCGACAACTAGCCAAAAGACACATGCATATAAAAATAAAATTAAGTTTATTGGTTTGTGTTCAATTATTTTATACTTATATCCGTACTAGAATGTTAAAAATAATTTTTTAATATATTAATAAGGTATACAGTTGACTGAGAAGTATTTAGAGATTTAGATTGTTAGAGTAGGTATGCAGTCATAGATGCACAGCAATTAAAAATAATGTATCTATGACTGTATACCCCAACAATCTACTTCTTTAATTTTTTATTATTATAATTACCTTATATTTAATTAGATTTGTAAGTATAATGTGTATTTAGCAACCCAACAACCCAGCGATGTGTTTTAGTATCAATTATAAATTTCTTTTCCTTTATTAATTTCTTTTATTAGTAGTCTACAATAAGTCCTGTTAGCTTAGAACTGATGATGAATGTTTAATAGTCAAAGCTGGTCTTCGAATAAAAAAAAATTCCAACATAAGTGGTAGATCATTCATCAAACATAATAGTATTGATCATTCTATACGATCGATCATGCGTGCGTCAATTGATTCTTAAAAATTTTCCTGGCATTTTTTTCAAAACGCTCATTTTTGTTTAGTGAAGTTAAGTGAAAATTTGAAGTCAGCACAAAAAAAAAGTATCTATAAATAATAAATAAAAATAAAAATAATTCGATAAAGAAACAATGAAGACTTTCTCGTATATTTTTTTACTGCCTAAGCTGGTTGGTGAATGCGAGTGTCTATGTTCAGAGCTCTGAAACTGACAGTTTAAATTGTCATTTTGACGTACCTGTGCCAGATTAAATGACACAATAAATACTAAAATAGAAAAGAAAAAAAAAAATTAAAAATAACAAAACAACTCATTGAACCTTGCTATTTCCGTTCCCACACTAATAATAGCATTAGTTGACAGACCCGATTAAATTAAATCGTGTAGACTCGCCGCCGCCTGGCTGAGTCAACCCCCTGCTCACCGTCCTCGTGGGTAAGCGGAGAGGACCTCTCAGCTGAGTCAGGTGTTTACCGCCAATTCTAGTCCGTTGGCGGGCCGATTTGGCGGGAATGAATCACCGCGCGCACGCACAGCTTGCTGACTCATTTGCCTATGCCTTCTAAATAGTGCTCGTTGCCTGATCTGCCCAGTGCCGAAAGTTATTCATAATTATAATTATATGATTAATGAAAGGATTTGCTGTCAGTCCTCTTTGCAACAGCATTTTGGGTTACCAAACCAATATCTGCTATGTTCATTTCTTGGAGATGTTGACATTTTTACTGTAATGACTAGTTTAATTACCAAATCTGTACTATTATATAAATGGACAAGCCATTTTTCGTTTGTGATCACTAACTGCGAAAACTATTGAGCCAATCTTTACCAAATTTTAACTACATCATCTTTATAGTTCCAGGAAGGTTGAGCAACAAAATCTACTGACATTAAATTAATTTGTTATTTTAAAAAAAACAAACAATAATATGTGGATAACAGTGAAGTTTGAAAATTGACCTATAGGTGGCGAGTGCCCTCCAACATGAGAGGTTATAAAGGTACAGTGTTATATAGCTTGAAATTGATAGTAAACTGTACTTTTATTTAATGAAATTATTAAAAATATATATTTATACCGCCATATGTTAGAATCGTATAGAGCTAACAGATAATTGTGACTTACGGATAATATACAAATAATATTGCGACTATAAATTAAGATATAAGGTATCCTATCTTTTTTGTTGGATCAAACTGCATACGTTGTGAAAATTTGATTAAAATCGGTTCAGTAGTTTAGGTGTCAGCCTGCCCCAAGACAGCGACAAGTAATTTATATATATTAAGATATGTTGTGTGGTGGGTAGAAAAAAAATTGTATTAATATTTTAAATATTACATTCCTACTTCAAAGTCTCAATATAGTCTAGTATGACTCATTAATAATTGAATAATTGAAATGTACAGTGTTGAATGGAAGAAACAAGGTCAACCACACTGTCATATACTTTTATGATTAGAAATTGAAATCCAACCAAAGAGAATCAATGAAATTATCTGCCGAATAAACATTATTACCAAATTAAAATGTCGATCCTTTGCTGTTTTGGTATTCTGTGTAAAAATATTATTCATGGGCCTTTAACTATAAGCATTGATAATTATAAGCAGTCCATTGTCAGCAAGAGGTACTAAATAGTCTCTGTGCGTCTGTATCACTAAATCATAAATTAAAATTAAAAACTGGATGTCTAATTATGCTTTTACGTTATCTTCAGCCACCAAATCAGTACAATTTTAACTGGTTAAAAATTATTTCTATGCGTGAAAATATTATTAACAAAACAATTGGTTTGACAATGACGATTTCCTTTAGGTACCAAAAAAACGTTTAAGTTTAAATCCCATTGACATATCTATATACTTTTTTTTTATTTATTTACATAGATAAATTCTGGTTTTTTTTATTTCGTATGTTCTCGGACATAGGCAAAAAGGACGGTTTATCCTACAGGTTACCAATCTATTCTAGCTAGGTTGTGAAGGTTATGATAAATTCCGTGTAATTAGAATTGATCCTTCTATATCATCATGCGTAGCTCAAGTGTTCCGTGTGTTTGCCTCTGAATGAATTTTAACTCGTTCAGGTGTGATTCGAACGATCTGAGTGAGACCCTTACTTTAACGAACTCCGTTTAGATGTTATTTTTATTTATTAAAATTAGTTTTATTTATTAATTTATTATTATTATTATTTTTTTTTTATATATAGGTCACGAACTAATTTATCTTAAGATTAAAGATGTATTTTAATGGAATTAAAGTATAATTTTTATCTGTTTGTTTTTTAGTATAAAACAATTGGTTAACATAGTTCCCATGTATATTAGTATTCTCTTGTTTGTTTGTTTTTATTTTGTTTGTTTCAAAATTGTAATGAGTTATATGAATAGTTCAGGCACTTATGTTAATGCTGTTAATTTGCATGTTTGTTTGACACACTTATGCAGATACGGTCCTCGAAAAAATTGACATTTTTTTAATATTTTTTTTTCTTGTGTTGAATTATTAAATAATTACTTAATCCTTTGAGGTATATTCGAGTATGACGCGTTACTTGGACCATATGTTCCTGGTTCATCATAACCACCATAATGAAATGACTATCGTAGGGTGATTAGGGGCTGATATGAATTCCCAATCACCTTTTGCTTTGTTGTAGCCCAAACACAAAGGGGTTTCGAAGCCATCTTGGGCCTAGATAAGATCAGGCCATTGACGGCGTACGTTGTAACTTTCGACAGATCTGAGATTAGAAAACTTTGTTGGGTGTTCTCTTATGACCTCTAACGCTGATCTTAACCTGTTAATGATTATAACCTCTCTGTATTTTTTGTTGTTCGTTCTGAAAACAATATTATTAATATTCAACAACATTATCGTCACAAAATATACCAATAAGCAGTGAGAAGCTTAAAAATCTTTTAAATGATTAAAAAAAAAAACAAAAAACAAATTACGTAATGAAAACAAAAACATATGAATACTTGGTTGCCGATAACCTATTCGGCTATTTGGTATAATTACGTCATATGGAAAATTATTTTTACACCTGCAAGAATTTTATTTTCTATACCAGGAATCCGATCTTACATGTAAATATATTAATTAATTTCTTATTTTTATTACAATTAACTCATATATTGTTGGCTGTCGTGAATAAATGGATAAGTCGAATCATCTTGAAAACAAGTCAGCTATTAATCTACGTGATTTTCAGTTTGGATGGATTCCATATTTGATAAGATATGCAACCTGAATAGCCAGAGTGGTTATGCCAAGCTGGTTAAGAATTTAAGAGACGTGGATTCATTGTAGTCGACTGCCTGGACAAAGAGAGATTCAGGAACCGACTTACAAACTAGGATCTTGTGCGAGAGGGAACAAGGCATGGCCACGAAGGGTGAACGGAAGAGAGAAGACTGAAAGCAGTCAGAGAGAATGGGGAAGAGAGGATATCATAAGAAGTACAATATGATGAGTAAAGTTCTTCGTTTACAGGTTCAAAAAAAAAAAAAGAAATGAAAAAACAAAACACAAACTTAGTTTAGCGACGCATACAATACGATTATATAAGTTACACAGGTTATTTAATGTTAAAGTTAGCAACAATATAAATATTTATAAAAAAGAATATATAACTACAATATAATTATGTACAAAAAAAAACATATAAGCAATATATATATAAAATGAGAGATTTGGAAGTCATCAGACCTCTAACTATGAGAGAAGAGAGGTGTTTACAATTCCACTAATTGCCCTCGCACAGAAAACAAGATGAAGACAGGGAAAATAGTAAATAGTTTGAAGACTTCTTCTCTTCCTATTCTTGGAGCTGTCTTCGGTGATGTCCTATGCCTAAGAGGTCCTTTGCCGCCTACACTACGGCCACAAAGGCAGGCGAGATATTTCTGGATCGTTGTTTTGTAACAGAGCATCAGCCAATTAGTCTAGTTTGGAATCAGCTTTCCCTTGACTGATTTACTTTAAACTGCTCCTAGTAGATTAAAATAAAATTAAAAAAAAAAAGGATTTCTGTATAGGATTAAACTTCTAATTTATTTATATTTTCATTAAGGATTACATTTTCCTACGCTGATAACAAATCCTTGGGGTCTCGACTAAACCTTCGAATTCTTCCCGTATCCAATCCTTACAATCCATAATCCTTCGAAAAATCCTTAATGCTCCATACTTTGTTACCAATAAACTTATCCATAAAGACCTTAATGCCCCATATGTTTCTGATTTAGCCCAAACCAGATACCTATCCTTTCATAGCAAGCTCCATAACCTCACTAATCCTCCAGTTGCTCAACTTGCTTCCCACTTCATTCCCGATAATCCTCCGAGGCGTCTAAAAAGAAGATGGCCTAGAGTCCTTCTAGTGTAGCATTTTTGTTGAAGTGCTACTGATGAGTAGTTCTTTTCAACTCTTTACATGTTATTGTAATTGTTGTAAACACATTTACTAGATATATATATATAGTATAGTTGTAAATTTCAATAAAATAAAAAACAAATCTGCTACTTATGTCTCAAATACTTTACTTATAAATACTTATAAATTACTTATACTTATAAATATTAATAAATAGATAAATAAAAGGGAAAAAAATAGCACCACATTAGTTTTTAATCGATTAGTTTTGAATGGATAACTGCTTACTTATGTCAAATGGGTAAATTTGAACTTATAACCCACATAAACAGTCTTAAACGTCATGAAACTGCTCGTCATTTTCGACTTAAAGATCCCGATATTTACAAAAGACTCTTTTACACGACAGTAATTAAACCTATGTGGACCGAGTTGGGCTTTAGGGCTCCACTAAACTATCCAATCCATCTTGTATTGCAATATTTATATCCTTGCAATCAATATTCCTTCGAATAATCCTCAAAGCTCCTTACTTCGCCGCTAATGACCTTATCCATAAAGACCTTAATGTTATATATGTTGCTGATTTAGCTCAAACCAGATACCTATTCTTTCTTAGTAAATCCCGTAACTATTCAAATCCACAAGTCTCTCAGCTTGCTTCACGTTCCATTCCTGGTAATCCTCCGAAGCGTCTGAAAAGAAGATGCCCTTAGTACTTTCTCATATGAAACATTTATAGAGTGCTATCAATGTATTGTTGCTTTTTCTTTTTATTTATTTTTTTTATTATTATTATTTATCTTACTTTTTGTATACAGTTATAAATATTAATAAATAGATAAATAAAAGGGGGAAAAATAGCACTGAACATTAGTTTTTATATCGATTAGTTTTGAATGGATAACCTGTTTACTCAGAACTGTGTCATAAATGCCAATTTAAGAGCCATCAGCGAAAACTGCCATTTGTCGTTCCCATTCCATTAGCCGCGTTGATTAGTTAAATATCGATTTTCGCTAATAATTATCGATAATTACTATGTTTTCCTGTCGTTAGATTGGCACCTCTATTGCCTCGCTAATGGTAGCTTATACTATGAGGTCAATGTGCGCTATTCGATGGATCGAGAAATGCTTCGCTGGCAGAAGGATCCCCATTACTCATCGTTTTGTTCCACTTTCTTCAGTGCTCAGCAGTATTTCCATACAGTATATACTTTTATTTCTCAAAAAAAAAAAAAGAAAAATAGAAAAAGATTTATTAATGTGTGAAACTTTTTTATTTATTGGTTTATATACCTCTATACATCCAGTTAATATATGGAAAAATAATTAAATTAACCTTTTTTTTTTTAAATTAATAATGGGTAGTTTCTATACAATTTAATGACCTGTCAATAACTTGGATAGAACCTTACCCATTAGAAGCGCTTTAATAAATCGATAGTACATGCACAATTTAAATTCGTTTCAGTGTTGTTTTATTTAAAAACAGCTGAATTTCGGAGTGGAATTTCTTCAACTCTACTGAGGCTGGGTGTGCCCTAGGTAATACTTCAGGATAGATCCCAGACTGACCTAGTACAATAATTATTTCTACATCAGCCGGATTCCAAACTGTGCACGAGTTTAAGAATCTAGTGGCCTACCTAATGAGCTTGTGAGAACTGCCTTCATAATTATTATAGAATTTAAATATAACAAATAGAAATGATTTTTTTGTTATTTAAATTATTTATTGGTTAAGTTATTGAGAATCGAGTGGTATGACAGGAAATGGTAGTCTTACGACGAAGTTTAAAATAATATTTTATTTTATTTTTTTTATTCTTTATAATTTATAATTATTGTAAGGTTATCTGTATATTCGACCCATATCAATTAAGTTGGGTGCTGAATGATTTTCTCTTTGACATGACTTTGATTGACAAGATCAGGATTAATGTTATTTCCGCACCTACGCGATGTTTGTTTAGACATCCATTTGTTTTTCTGCCATCTCAATATATCTGCCCTTATTTATATATCTGCATTTTTTTTCTAAATCAAATTGTTCTATTGAATAAATAATATTACAAGTTCCCTCTCTCATGGGCAATGAGTAATATAAGATGACTATGAATTCAGACAAGCAATATGTACAATGAAAAACAAATAAACGAATAAAAATTATAATAACAAATTAAGGCTTAGCAAACCCGAAGGTTCTATGCCGACACCACCAACCGTCGACCGCACACTTCCCTCCAATCCACTCCTCCAAAACTTAAATATCCAGGTCGGCCCTGATGCAATCCTCCCATCTTCGTCTCGGTCTACCCCTCGGTCGTTTACCCGACGGCTCATAACTGATTACTTTTTTCGGAATTCGATCATTATTAAACCCAACGACTTTACATGCCCATTTTAACCGTCACACTGCTATTACTTGAACTATATTTACCGGGTATAATTCGCGCAGTTCCGAATTGTGGAGCCTTCTAAATTCTCTTGCCTCTTCATCCTTTTTTGTGCCAAATATTCTGCGCAGTACTTTATTTTCGAAAACTTTAAGGCGTTATTCCTCCCTTAACGTCAGCGGCCATGTTTCGCATCCGTAGAGAACTGTTGGTAGTATAATAGTTTTGTATATCCTAATTTTTATTTGCGACCGAGAAATAACAAGCATTACCGGCTTTTAACCTAGCCTTTATTTCTTTTTGAATTTCATTTTTCCTCGATATAATAGATCCTAGATATTTGAATTGATCAACGTGTTCGAACTTTATCCCGGAAATATCTACATTACTAAAATGTTCACCATTTCTGCTACTAACCATATATTTCGTTTTATCGGTATTAATTACTATACCAATTTCGTTACCTGTTTCCATGAGCCGTAGTAGTGTTTAGTTTTGTAGTTTCCTCGTTTTCACCCAAAAGTACCAAATCATCAGCATAACCAAGAACCACCCATCTCTAATCCTTTTCCCGTAAGCATTACCTTCCTAATGACGTATTCTAGCGCTAAGTTGAATAATACCGGAGAAAGAGAATCTCCCTGTTTTAAACCCGAATGTACCTCAAACTTTTCGGAGTAAAAAGTCCCGATTCGGACTCTAATTAATGTTTCGGACATGCACATCTTTACTAGATTAACCAATTTTAATAGAATAAAAATTACTATAAAAAAAAATAAAATCATCAGAAAGATATTTTGACCGAATAAGAAAAGGTTTGGGATTCTTTGGACACATCAAGAGGATGGACAACTCACGTTTAACTAAGCAGATTATGGAATGTACAGAGAAGATAAGAATATGTGATGGATAACTGAAGCAAAGTTGGATCCTTAGGTAAGCTGGAATAACTGAGAGAGATATGACAGATAGAACACAATGCAGACATATAAGGTGGACAAACGGGAAGTCAGTCAGATAGAAAGGAAAATGAAAACTGGAACCAAATGTTCGGAAGATAAGAAGAAAGCAAACAGCGAAAAATGAAAGAGATATGGAAGATCAAAAAGCATCAAAAGAAGTTAATGCTTTGTTTAGTCCTCTAAGTGTTTAGTTCTCGCATAATTAAAAAGAGAGAAAAATAAAGTAATAATATAACATTTTTTCTATTTACATTTATTGAAATTTACAACTGTGCGAAATATATACATCATGTAAATGTATTGACAACCATTATAATTACATGTCAAAACTTGAAAAGAACTACTCATCAGTAGCACTTTATTAAAAATTCTACACTAGAATACGTCTCTCGTTTCAGACGCCTCGGAGGATTGTCAGGAATGGAGTGGGAAGCAAATTGAGAAACTAACGAATTTGAGTGGTTAAGGAGCTTACTATGAAAGGATAGGTATCTGGTGTGGGCTAAATTAGCGACATATGGAACATTAAGATCTTTATGGATAAGTTTATTGGTGACAAAGTAAGGAGCATTGAGGATTTTTCGAAGGATTTTGGATTGTAAGGATTGAATACGAGATGAATTGGATGGTTTAGTGGAGCCCCTAAGCTCAACTTCAATAGGTCTAATCACAGTCATGTATATGAGTCTTTTGTAATTAATTGAGAGCTTTGAACGTTTGTCTAATAAATGTTGAAGTAGTCTGTAATAATATAAATAAATAAATAAAAATAAAGTAAAAAAAGTACTCATGTAAAATTATTAGTAATTATGAATCATTCTTGGCGTTACGAATCAAGTTCTCTCTATTTTTTATTAAAATAGTTTTCTGCATTTATTAATTTAGTATTGGATTTTATTAAGAAAATAAGAAATAAACCTAACACGACATTAGTCAGTGATTTTTATAGCTTTTCCGTCCCGCATTGTTGCTCATGGTAGGGAAACGATTTCCTTTCACATATTAATCGCCTTTATTTCATTATTTTAATGGTGCTTCGCTGCCTGCTGCCAATGCCTTCATGACTTTTTTTTTTTTCTACTTTTTTAATCACACCATCGCAAATGATCCCTGTAAATTATAATTGTAAGAATGACTCGCTAGATGAAGAAGGCAGCCGCTGCGAGGAGACTCATCGAGTCGAGATCTCTCCATGACCCACTTATCGTTCGACCTTTACTGTATCCTAGCTTCTCGGTTGCTATGGTTTCATTTTATTGCTCATACCTCTGTTTTAATTTTCTTTGTATTGAATATCGCTGTAATAATTCATATATCAAAAAAAAAAAAATAATATTTTTAATTATTAAATGCTTAATTATTAACATTAAGTTATATAATTAAGGCGATTTTTCGTTTATAAATACAGTAGAGCGTCGATTATCTGAACTAATGTTGTCAGAGGTGATTCGGATAATCAAAAATTCGTTTAATTGAAATTCATTTTAAAAATTATTATAGCCCAGACCAGATATCTATCCTTTCATAGTAAGCTCCATAACCACTCAAATCCACTAGTCTCCCAACTTGCTTCCCACTCCATTCCCGATAATCCTCCGAGACGTCTGAAAAGAAGATGGCCTAGAGATCTTCTAGTGTAGATTTATATTGAAGTGCTACTGATAAGTAGTAATTTTTAAGTTTTGGCGTGTTGTTGTAATCATAATCAACCTATTTACTAGATGTATATATTGTACAGTTGTAAATTTCAATACATTTTTTTTTTTTTTTGAACTGTTTATTGATATTTACAACTGTACATCAATATACATCAAGTAAATTTGATAAAATGATTATAATGACATATGAATCACTTGTGAAGAACTACTCACTAGTAGCACTTCAAAAAAATTTCTAAACTAGAAGGTCTCTTGGCCATCTTCTTTTCAGACGCCTCGGAGGATTATCAGGTATCGAATGAGAAGCAAGTTGGGAGACTAATGGATTCGTGTGGGAGTGCAGTTTACTATGAAAGGATTGGTATCTGGTTTGGGCTAAATCAGCAACATATGGAATATTGAGGTCTTTATGGATAAGTTTATTCGTGACAAAGTAAGGAGCATGAAGGAATATTTCGAAGGATTTTGGATTGTAGGGATTGGAATCGAGAAGAATTGGATGGTTTAGTGGAGCCCCAAAGCTCAACTCCGTATGTCCATATAGGTCTAATAACTGTCATGTAAATGAGTCTCTTGTAATTTATTGGAAGCTTTGATCATTTTTCTAGTAAATGTTGGAGTAGTCCATAACGATGGGCCGTTTCTTGTCGTTTTAGTCTTGTATGTGGATTCCAAGTGAGACGTTTGTCCAAATGGAGTCCCTGGTAGCGGATCTGTTCAACAGGGATTAGAGGAATATCTTTAATAAATTGAAAGAAAAAAAAATATATATGTAAACCGCATCTCTTAACAGTTCACTTTTCGCTTTTTTCAAAGTTTTACGACTCAAACTGCCCGTCTCACTGTAAAGATTATGGGGTACTTGATGGTTGATTTAGAATTATTTATGATTCCGGTTATTTGTGATTTACCAACCTTGAAATCGATAGCTGTCTGACCCGATTCACTTTTCTTTTTTTTTAGCCACGTGATGATTTCCATTTTGTCTTAAAACAAAAAGAGCTCTCGTTTCCTTTTTGTCAGCATGGATGATGACACGTAGTTTTCAAAAGAAAAAGTGATCACAAAGGTGATGCATACCTCACAAAGAACGATTTAAGGCTTAAGGTAAGAAACTGCTAAAAATGAACTTCTATACATACCTGCAATTTTGTTTACTGGGAACTGTATATTTAATTAGACCGTTTCATTTG
This sequence comes from Euschistus heros, assembly GCA_003667255.2. Taxonomy (NCBI): domain Eukaryota; kingdom Metazoa; phylum Arthropoda; class Insecta; order Hemiptera; family Pentatomidae; genus Euschistus; species Euschistus heros. The sequence goes on from RCWM02000509.1 coordinate 260,420, forward strand.
TTCCCATCATATCTTCCTTATCATTTGGTTTGTAGTAGATCTTACTCTAAGTCTTAAAAACTTTGAAAAAACCGAAAAGTGAACAGTTAAGAGATGCGGTTTACACATGATAATTTTTAAAATGAATTTCGATTATCCGAATTTTTAATTATCCGAACCACCCATAACAACATTAGTTCGGATAATAGACGCTAAACTATACATGGATTTGACGCCCTTTACAAATAATGTATGCTCCGCTTTTCCTGTGGAACATTTTACGAAAATGGATCACGTGCATAACGAATGCCTTGAATTAAATATCCTCTCAACTGCGGAAACCCATTTTTCTTGTATCTCTAGATGGTGCTTACTCAAATATTTAAAATCATAGGGCTTCGACCCAGGAGTATATCAGACGATACAGACCTCAGTGGGAATTCTCGGCTTTGAATTAGTAAAGAAAAAAAAAACATATCAAAACCTATAAGGCTATGTTCAAGACCGATTGGGATTGAGTTATTTAACAACTAAAATACTGCTTTTATATTAAGCTGTAAACATTTATTTCTTCACTGTTTAGTGTTGTTGTTACTGTTGTATACAAGGTGAGGATCTCTTAGTGTAAAAAAAAAGAAAAAAAAAAAGAGGTGAAACTAGATCAAAAATGTAGCAAAATGCCGCAGACCTCTCACCTTTCTATTCCAATCCGTTGCAGATATATGATAAATCAAAGGCCTTTTTGAGGAAACCACGTTTTTTACCATAAAAGCTGTAATATCTCCATTTTTGTTTGAATATTTTTCGAACTTTGACCACATTTTCGGATTTAGTATTAAATTTTCTATAATACCTGAGTACATGTAACCTTGAATTTTACAAACTTGTGACCTAAAGAACTGCTTGATCTTCACCATATTTAAGGAAGTTACAATGTCTTATATTACTTCAACGCTTACCGTTTTTTGAACAAACTATCCGCAAATATGCAAATCCCACAAGTACTTTCACATTTAATCAGCTTTCGAATGATATGTTAAAATTAATGATTGTGTTTTGATTTCATGGATAAATTTACTTTTAAAAAAAACAAAAAAAAAAACATGGTATTCTCATATGGCATACAAATCAGTTACTTGTGTAAATAAAATATTATGACTATCCCTTGATGGAAAAGTGCATTTTAAACATAATCAACTCTTCATTGGAATTAAAAGGAAAGAAAAAAATTATTTTTTAATAGAAAATAAAGGAAAACTGTCAATAAAGTGACACCAGATCAGAGGATCTTGTGTTATTACATTTATTTATTTATTATTATTATTATTTAGGATTTATTTGATTAGATTTTCAATGTAAGGTATAAAACCCAATGATAATGAACATAGACCTCAATTTATGGATAGATGAGTCTGTTTTTACAGAGGAAGGCATTTCTACCTTGTTAAATTCACATGTACTCTGATCTTATAGAAAATTTAATGCTAAATCTGAAAATGTGGTCAAAATTTGAAAAATATTTAAACAAAATGGAGATATTACAGCTTTTATTGTAAAAAATGTGGTTTCCTAAAAAAAGTCTTTGATTTATCGTATATCTGCAACGGATTGGAATAGAAAAGTGAGGTTTATTTTTACTCTAAGAGGTACTTACCCTGTATAAGGGATTGCATATAACTGCAAAATGCGGTCAATTACAATTAGTTCACTATATGTATAATGCCGTGTCCGGCGATATAAGCGACCTCTGGGGCTCATTATACTAAAATGTCTACCGTGCCTTATCTCTGTAGTTACAGTTTTGTTATCTACACTCTCTACCTCACGGCTAATTGATAACTAATTATAATAGAAATGTGTGGGTCTAGGTTCATCATCTAGGAACTTCTAGCAATATTTTTAATTTGACATGTGTGAATATATATATATATATATATATATATATATATATATATATATATATATATATATATATATAAATTTAATAGGGCGTAAAAAAAAAAATGACCTTTTTATCAAATTCCCGAGTTCAAAAGTCTGTAAATATCTTAATGCTATTTATTATTTACCAATACTTAATAATCCCTTTAGAGCATTCTCTAAGCTTGTTTAGTAACACTGGATTTCTTTAAAAAAAAGCCTCAGTTCAGTTGTTTATTTCATAAGAGAAACATGGCGGCGTCCTACGAAATCCTCGTAATTTTACTGGGAAAAAAATTTCGAAAACAGCCGCTGAAGCAACTCGTGAATTTATTAAATATGAAGGGGAAGGTGTCCTTGAAGAGCGCACTGCGCGGCGTTGGTTTGAAAAAGGAGAAGGGCTCCGGGCGGCCATTAATGAATATTGATGAGGTTTTGAAGGACGCTGTTGAGTCAAATCCGTCCACAAGTACTCGCAAACTTGCCAGGGTGTGTGGTGTGTCGAAAGATACTGTTAGTCGCCATCTTCCCTCCATGGGGAAGGTTAAAAAGACCTGTAGACTGGTCCTTCACGAACTTACTCCTCGACAATCAGCAGAAAAGTTTACAGAACTTCATGGGTTTGAATTCCTGCCTCATCCACTATATAGTAGAGACCTCGCACCTTCGGATTACTACTTGTTTCCATCCATGGCCCATTTTCTTCAGGGAAAAAAATTAATAATTTTGCGAAAGTTGAAAATGCTGTCCTAGAGTTCTTTGACAGCCATCCCAAGGAATGGTATCAGCGTGGCATCGAGCAATTGGCTAGCAGATGGGTAATGACGGTAGATAACAATTGACTGTACTTTGAGTATTAATTGTATTTTATATCAAAGATATAATAATAGAAATATTTGTTTAAGAAACGGTCATTTTTTTTTATACACCCCATTGTATATTTATTTTTTAAAGGCATAAAATGTATGTGATGTTCGTTTCTGTTAGCACGTTGAAAATGAAAACTTACAATCCAATTTACTGGCTTACTGGCTAGCTGGCAAGCGTACTATACAAACGTAGAACGTAACTACCATGGAATTTACGATGTCCATTTCAGTGCGTGTAAAACGTGGTCAGAAATACCAGGAGCAGTAAAGTAAGAGGTTTTATGTCGACCTGACGCGGCTGAAGAAGCGTCTTGAATTATCGTCAAGGCAGTGGCAGCTTTCTGCAACTAGACTCTCCACGGCCAATTATATCTAATTAACCAGCATGGCTGGTCAAATTACTCAGATGGAGGCTTCTGTCACTCTTTGCTATATATATATATATATATATATATATATATATATATATATATATATATATATATATATATATATATTTTTTTTTTTTTTTTTTGTTTACTCAACTTTAATTTTTTTTTTTTCTCTTCTCATAATTTAATTTTTAATACTGATGTGCTGAGTTGTAACTAATTTCAGACATACAATTGTACCTTTTATTGTGCACTTAGTTCCAGAATAAAGTTTATTTTTCATTTCATTTTCGCACACACACTCACACACACACATATATATATATATATATATATATATATATATATATATATATATATATATATATATATATATATATATATATATCTATCTATATATGTTTAGTAAGGCTCTTGAGGTTCAGTCATAAAATAAAAAATCAACTATTTTGGCGACGTTTCGAGACTATATTGTTCTCATAATCATGCCCTACAGTGAAAAAAAACAGGTTACAATAAAATTATATAAGTTATACAACTTATTTCAAAACATAAAGTTAGCTACAGTACAGGTAGGTATATAACAACATGTGTAGGGTAATACAAATATATATAATTACAGAATATAGAGGAGTATGAAGCTACTTACAATGTTATTGGTGGATATGAATAGACTAATAATTCTAGTACACAACTAACCTAGGGGAGTGAGTTTAAACAGACAGTTAACAAGGGTTAGTGGGGAAAAACCTATTTCCCCTATTCTTAATACCTAACCAATATCTTAAAACACTTGTTCACAGATAAATATAATGTCAAAGATTCGTTTGAGTTCCATAATAAAATAACTAATATCCGGATTCCATAAGGCTACAAAATAGTTTCATTAGACGCATCCTCGTTATTTACCAATATTTGTACCACTAAAGTAAAAATAATAATTGAAAAAACATTGGCATAAACTTCAACAAACCAATTCCTAAAGACCAATTTCTCAAATTATTAGCTCTGTGTACCGATAGGGGTCATTTCCAATTTAATGAAAAATTTTACATTCAAATGTATGGGTGCCCTATGGGATCTACAATCGCTCCAATTTTAGCAGACATATACTTAGAGGATCTCCTAGATTCAGTTATCCCCAAAATCTCCTTCAACATCCCATTTCTATTCAAATATGTAGATGATATCCTTACTGCTATACCTACAGAAGACAATAAACATGAAATAATTTTAGCCGAATTTAATGAATTTTCAAATAGACTAAAGTTTACTATGGAATTTGAATACGATAATAAAATACCGTTTTTAGACTTACTTTTAATTCGAAACCCTAATGGAATAATAGATACAGAATGGTGGAAAAAAAACAATACATTCCGGAAGATATTTACATTATACTAGTCAATGCCCCAAAAGTTATAAAATAAACACCGCAAAAAAATTTAATAAATCGTGCAATAAAGTTATCTACAGAAAAATATAAACAAACCGCGGAAAACAAAGTAGTAGACCTTCTTTTAATAAATAGATATCCACATAGACTCATTTGTAACTTACTCAAACAAACAAATACTCAACAGAAACAACAAGAAAATATGAATAAAAGATATTACACCATCCCATATATACAAACACTATCAGAAAGGCTTAAACACTCACAAATAACCATAAAACTGACTACACGGTCACATTCAAAAATACCTCCACCATTAACAAATTGTTTACCAAAACCAAAGATACGGATAAGTTAGAGTTACAGTCTAATATTGTTTACGAAATTCCGTGTGAAGATAGTTGTGGTAAGTCTTATTTTGGTACATCAGAACAATATCTTAAACGACGAGTGTATCAACATAAATACAGTGCACGTCTATAAATAAAAACCCGAACAAACCTGACCGAACAGCTCTCACCACACATTACAGGCAAACAAAACATACTTTTAAATTTGATTTCCCCAAAATTATTCACCATGAACAAAATAATTTTAAAAGAAATATTAAAGAAATGATAACCATAGAAAAATTTAAAAACCGCGCAATAAACAAAAAATCAGACGTTTTAAATCTTAACACCTGTTATTCCAACTTAATACATTCAGACCAATAATATACATTTACATTTATATACATCATACAAACCATTCTTCCATTTATTAGTATATTACACTGATATATTTTTGTACCTGCATCTTTGGGAATACCCACACAGTCCTTTTAACTTAATTTTTAAGAAATAGGGTTTTTCCCCACTAACCCTTGTTAACTGTCTGTTTAAACTCACTCCCCTAGGTTAGTTGTGTACTAGAATTATTAGTCTATTCATATCCACCAATAACATTGTAAGTAGCTTCATACTCCTCTATATTCTGTAATTATATATATTTGTATTACCCTACACATGTTGTTATATACCTACCTGTACTGTAGCTAACTTTATGTTTTGAAATAAGTTGTATAACTTATATAATTTTATTGTAACCTGTTTTTTTTTCACTGTAGGGCATGATTATGAGAACAATATAGTCTCGAAACGTCGCCAAAATAGTTGATTTTTTATTTTATGACTGAACCTCAAGAACCTTACTAAACATTTAATAGTAACAGTCAAGAAATTTATCCATATATATATACTGGCTTCTTCCGTAGGATTCTACTACTAGGGTATTATGAAAGAGAACTGAATTTGAAAAAAAAAAGAAAAGGAAAAAAAAAAAAATGTATTCAGCACATTCGGTGAGTTGTCGGGCTTCAGCCTGGAGGGAGGTCTCAATGACTAAGTTCAGTTAGCGAAGACAAACATTTTCTCTTTATTTATTCATTCATAATAATTGGTTGTTTTAAAGAAATGAAAATACTTTTGAAAGTAAACAATGTCAACAAATATTTATTAAATAAAAAAAACAAAAAAACAACTGATTCTATAACTTGCAACTTCTGACATAATGGTAAATCACCATTAGGCTTATATTGTTTACATATTTCTAAATCGTGATGAAACAGTATTACTATTGGTCATGATTGATACAGATTTGATAAGGCTTATAATTGAAACAAAACTACTGATATTTATATTTTGAAATATTTTGTTTGTATACCAAGGTAATTATAAAATTCCGGTTATTGGTAACGCTGTTGATTTGGTACTGTTGGGTGAAGATGAGAAAATGATTAAAATTAAAACGAATGTTAAGTAGTTTTTACGTCGAAATTTTCGGTGATACTGATATTTATGAAATTGAATTTTCACTGCTTAGAGTAATTTAAATATGTATATAGGATCTACAATATCAAAAAAAAAAAAAAAAAAAAATTCAAACATAAACAGGTTGTCTACCAGTCGAAGATTCCGGGAATATGTCGGGGATCCGTGTGGTCGAGAATAAGTCCGAAAATTTACAGAAAATTTGCGAAAGTCGGGAAAAAGTGGTCGTTAATATTACAAAATTACTATTTCGCTTAAATTTTCATTTTATTCAATTTATTTATTTTGAAATAGAAAAATGTTGAACAAAATCCTGACGGTTTGACGTCAATAATAATTCTTAGAAATGTGATGACCGGCAACGTGGGCATTACTTCTAAATTTTTTAGGAAATTAGCATTTGATTGAAGGAAATTAGAAGGCTCTTTCCCCCACCAGATCTGTTTTTCCAAGGAAAGTTCGTTCTGTAAAGAATAGTGTTGAGAACTAATACTCCAGTTAGTATGTTGTGATTTTTATATGTTGTTAGGACCTAAACCAATAAATAAATAAACAGATTTGCAATTCCCAAACTGCCGTCCGTGTATATGACATATATTTTTAGTGTTATACCGAGAAATGTGCTGAAAAAAAAAAAGAATTTCACAACAGCACAGTCTTCTCTAAACTTTTTCTAATTACCGAACATTGGTGAGGACGACTGATAAAACCCGCAGGCACTTATTCGTGAGTGTCTCAAAACCACTTTTTTTTTTTTTCTTTAAACATTATTATTGAACGCAGTTAGACTTTACCTTCGACTCAAAATGCACTTTGTGTGTATGTTCTACGCTAAAGTATGCAATTTCGGGCCTACTGGCTTTTTACTTCGTAAATTTTTTTTTTTTTTAATTGTTTAACTTTGATATGTAAAGTAGCAAATTGTGCGTTGATTGATTTGTTTGGATTATTATTGGAACAGTATTAAAATATCAATAGTCGGGAATTTCAAGAAATATTGTTAAAAAAAAGTCGGGAATATGTCGGGAATTTCGATTACTGAAATTGGTAGACACCATGATAAATAAGGCAAAAAGGCGCGCATACTTTACAAAAATTACAAGTTAAGATATATCATACTATTACACTATCTATAGTTCTCCATGGATGGTAAACTTGGCCACTTACTTGTTGGAAAGAACATCTTAGGTTTTGTACTGCGTAGAATTTTTTGGCACAAAAAAGATGAACATATGGTATTACTAGCATGGAATAATTTTCATCTGTCTCATCACCTGAGTCCATCGCAATTGTGTTGTCCCTTTGTAGAAACTCCGTTGCTTCGGGAAACATATCTTCATTACTGTAGTTTTTTAGGTATTCAGGTTTCATTAACATTTTTTTTTGTAAAGTTTCATTAGCAATTATAACATCAAAATATTTCAAAACATTTACAGACAGCAGTCGATATAGTATTTCACAAAATAAATTCTTGGGCTTACTTAAACAAACTGGCATTCAATAGAAAGAAATCTAATTATATGGTGATCACTAAAAAACGACTAAGTCCGGACTTAAATGTGAAAATTAATAACAAAAATCCTAATCGAAATCGTGCTATGAAATAACCATAGACGAAAAATCAAAGAGGGACAGACATATTGACATACTACAAAATAAACATAGCGGTTGAGAACGGCCCTGGAGGTTCTGTATAAAGCCACAATTTTGCCTATTCTTACATACCTCATTGAAATATGGCATCCACCCCCGTCGCGGCTTCGCCCGCCCTCATAAGTAAAGATAATTTCAATTAAAAATTAATGTTTTATTTGTTTATTGATAAGATTCTTGTATTTTAGCATGTGGTTCAGCATTATTTCTTCAATGATTTTTTCACGCATAGCAGTAATTATTAATCTAGTTATATTCGCACTGATTAGGCGGTTGAAGATTACGTAAAAGCACCATTAGACATAAAATTTTTAATTTTAATGTATGCATTGGTAATCAAGATGGATAAAGACTATTAAGAAACTCTTGCGGAAAATAAACTGCATTATCAGTGCTTACGACAGAAGTCCCGTGGATCATATTTTTCCACATAATATAAAAAAGCAAAGGATCGACATTTTCATTTAGTAATAATTTGTATTCGGCAGAAATAACTTTATTGATTTCATCTGGTTGCATGTTGATTTCGAACTGTAAAAGATATGACAGTGTGGCAAACCTCGGTCCTGCCTCTTAACATTGTACATTTAAATTTTAGTTATTGTAAATTTTACCATTGCAAAACGTTCCTAAAATTTTAAAAATTATTTATTTAGATGTCGGTTCAGATAGGTTCAGTTTACCATTGTTAACTCTATTGTGGAATGGCGCTATACACAATCTGCCGATTTTCAAGCATCACTGGGATCCACATATCGCAAACCATATTTAAATATTTTTTAATAATTTTAGGAAGGTTTTGCAATGGTAAAATTTACAATAACTAAAATTTTTTATAGTTTAGTTAGTAAATTTTATCATCGATTTCAAGCTCTTTTCTAACCTCTCGCGTAGAATGGCACTCGCCACCTATCGTTCAATTTTCAAACTTCACTGCTGTCCACATATTTTCTTTTTTTTTAATAAAAAATAAATTAAAAATCAGTAGATTTTAATATTGCTAAACCTTCTTGGAACTATGAACCGATGTAGTTAATATTTAGGACAGATTGGTTCAGTAGTATTCGTGGTTAGTGATCACAAACGTAAAATGGCTTGTCCTTTTATATAATAGTATAACCTTATACCGCCATATGGTTGAATCTTATGGAGCTAACAGATAATTGTGTTTTGCAGATAATATACAAATAATATTGTGACTATAAATTAATATATAAGCTATCCTATCTTTTTTGTTGGATCAAACTGCACCCGGTGTGCAAATTTGATTGAAATCGGTTCAGTAGTTTAGGTGTCAGCCTGCCCCAAGACAGCGACACGTAATTTATATATATTAAGATATAGATGGTGAATCGAGGTTAAATTAGGCATATTATAATAATGGCCTAAATCCAAGGCCAACTAAAATCAAATAAAAGGGTTATCAGTTTTGTGCTGTTGGATAAACGTTCGAGTGGTAGATCGAGACGTAGATGGGAAGATTACGTTATGCCTGATCTTTGGGATTTGGGTTTTGATGGGGTAGTTTGGAGAGGAAGACGTTCGTTAAACCATTATTAATTTTTTTATTTATTTATGGTGCTACTGCTCTCCATAAATTTGACAAGGGCCTTGTCACAAACTGCTTGCTAAGCTGGTCTATCGGCAGCAACGTTCCTCCATCTTCTGATTCTCAATTGTTTTAAGTCCTCCTCTATGTCATCCAACCATCTCATTCTCGGACGACCTATTTATAATTTTTAATAATAATTATTTATTATTACAGGATAATTTAATAAGAGAATACAAATTATTCTTCTATCTTAGGTACTTGTGTAACCTTTCCTCTCCTCATTCGCCTTTTCAGTGAAAGTCGCTCATACGACTTGCTGTATTAATCGACCCTGTTGGAAGTATCGATTATCCCCGAGTACGGATCATGATAGTCGTATTAGCGAGAGCTAGGTGTTATTAGCATACCGTATTTGTAGAACCGCTAGGAACAAATTACATATCATTACTGCCTACTGTGATATCGCTTCCACTGCCTTCCATATCTGTTGGATGATGGTATCATAGAGGTGTTGGTTGTTCCTGTACTGGTCCCGATCAGCTGGTAGCATAGTCCACTTCACCATTAAAGGAGATGCAGGCTAGTTCCTGACTCCCCTCCCCCTTCCACTACTTAGTACATTGTGCAATTTGCATGTAAATGGCTCTTAATGCTGGGAGATATGTTGGCAACCGGTGCAATGACGGCACCTATTTAGAGTCTGTTTAGATTTTTTTTTTTTTTTTTTTTTTTTTTTTTTTTTTTTTTTATCCAATGGCCTTAAGTTTCCTTAACGCACTAATGAAATTATCAAAGGTAACAAGTGGAAATGACATTCAAGCTTTTACCCAGTATGGAATTCTGTTACGATTGTTAGATACTCGGACTAACATGTCTAGTAGATCCAAGTTTATAAGTTCTTGGATTCATTACACCTTTATTGCCAATCACTTATTCTTAACAATATGTCCCTATCTTCTTCCTGACGATTCGTTTACCTTATACTTAAAATGCACAGGAATATATCAAATATTGAAACGACGCACACGGGGTATTTTAAGAAACCAGGCGGCCAAAATTATTTAATCTAAGTTTGTTTTTTATATATATGTATATATATATATATATATATATATATATATATATATATATATATATATATATATATATATATATATCAATTTATTGAAATTTACGACTATACAAATATGTACATCAAGTAAATGAGCTGATAACGATTACAATGACATGTAAGAACTTGAAAAGAGCTACTCATCAGTAGCACTTCAATAAAATTCTACACTAGAAGATCTCTAGGTCATCTTCTTTTCAGACGCCTCGAATGATCATCGGGAATGGAGTGGGAAGCAAGTTGAGAAACTAATGGATTTAAGTGGTGTTGGAGCTTACTATGAAAGGATAGGTATCTGGTTTGGGCTAACTCAGCAACAAATGGAACATTAAGGTCTTTATGGCTAAGGTTATTGGTGACAAAGTAAGGAGCATTGAGGATTTTTCGAAGGATTTTGGATTGTAAGGATTGGATACGAGATGAATTGGATGGTTTAGTAGAGCCCCAAAGCTCAACTCCGTACATCCAAATAGGTCTAGTAACGGCAGATGACCTCAGGATTTTTTAAAGGGAGTAAAAAATCCTTAGCTATGCCGTCCTTCGGAAGGGACGTAAAATGGGGGTCCCGATCCTGTGCGATGTCAGGTACTCGTTAAAGATCCCTATCCTAATTATACCTGGATAGGCAAAATTTAGGACTCCCAGCGTAGCATCGTCCGATTAGCCATAGCAGCATAAAGTGACGTTAAACGAAATAAACAAACAATAGCTTCGTAAGAAGTACTCTAAACGAAAGTCCCCGCCGGGGGTGAGCAAACTGGGTGGAGGGAAGAATTTATATGTTTTTGGTTTTTCGATTATACCTCGAAAATGATCGACTCTAGAAAAATATGTTACGTATCATAATTAAAGCTTATCGAATTTCCTACAAAATTGATTCTATATAAATTTGACGAAATTCCAACGGTTTTCGAGATATACGTTATTAAATATCGATAATTTTAGAAATAAAAAAATATGTTTTTTTTTTTTGTTTTTTTTTTAATATTTGCTTCAAATGCCAAAAACGTACATATGAAATTAAAGTAAATTTAATGCTCTACAATTTTGATTTTGACATATTTTCTGAGAAAAGATCGTTCAAGGTACTTGAAGCAAATGTTTGACAAAAAGAGTGAGGTTACATTTGTGTTTTTTTTTTTTTTTACCGATTAGCAGTAACGTATATTTCGAAAACCGTTAGAAATTTAAATAGCTTTAATTTCGATTTGAAACATTTTTTTCTAGAGTCAATCGTTTTCGAGATATAATCGAATTACCACCCAAGGACGAGGACGTTTAATATGTTGACCTTATAACTTCTAACTACTCCTTAAGAAGCTGTGAAGTCAAAAATTATCGCATAGCTCATGCACTCTGCAATGTGTTTATTGACTGGGCTAGTATAGCTTGATATATTTGTTGTAAGCAATCCTTACAGCAACATTGTTTTTTCTGCCAAAGCTACACTGTGAGTAAGAATTGTATGCATGGTAGGTGGATAAAAACATTTATAATATTGATTTTTAATGTCAGTCTTTAAACGATTGTTTGTTTATTTCGTTTAACGTCACTTTATGCTGCTATGGCTAATCGGACGATGCTACGGTGGGAGTCCTAAATTTTGCCTATCCAGGTATAATTAGGATAGGGATCTTTAACGAGTACCTGACATCGCACAGGCTCGGGACCCCCATTTTACGTCCCTTCCGAAGGACGGCATAGCTAAGGATTTTTAACTCCCTTTAAAAAATCCTAAGGTCATCTGTCGGGCTGCGAACCCGCGATCTTGGGTTTAGTAAGTTGCTATGCTAACCACTACACCACAGGTGACCCCTTTTAAACGATTGTAAATGAACCTTGTGGCTTCTTGATTTCACTTTAATGATGATTTTAAATTATTATAACAAATTTAAATTAACACGTTTCATATCTGCATCTAAATGGACAAGGGTCTCTGTTCTCTGTTCATCTAACTTTATGAATAGCTTGTTTTTTTTATCTTATGCAGATTTTGTAAAATCTACTTTTGGCCACCTAGATTAGCTAAATACTCCCCCCCCCCCTATGTGCGGCGGTACTCTAGGCTAGTCTATAGAGCCATTTGTTAATATAAGATATCAGTGAGCAGTTGGAGCCATTCTTTCTTGTGCAAACTGGTGTTCATTCTGGGCTGTAAACTTTTCAGAGACATATGAAGTCGTTCTCGTTTCATATTCTAATGTTTATTTAAAAATAATTTAAATCACTTGCTACTTTTTGAATCACAAATTTAGTTTCGCACTTAATTATATTACATGTGTTAGTGGCCATCTTTCTTCGGTGGAGTTGGTGCAAATATGGACCCTTATTTCTCCAGGAACTTCAAAATATCTTTTGTTAGAGATCACAATTTGCATCTTTAGTGATGGTAAGTTCTCTGAAGACACTCGGGGAGAAGTGTGGATAAAATGTTCCTAAATGTGGGAACTTAGATCGTGCCGAGGCTGAAAGAGCCAGTTATGATTGTGATTTCTGTAAATATATTTTTTTCCTGTAATAAATAAACCCTCTACCGTTTCGAATCGTTTTATCCTGTTCTAAACTATTATTGGTGATTTTGTTGAAAAGAGTCTAATTAACACCCTAATTTTTCTGGTGCTATTTTGAGAGCTTTTTGTAAATCATTGCTATTGAAATGAAATAATTGATGTTAATCATTGTTTTGCCTTCTCGCATTGAAGAAACTTGTTATAGTTGTTAATTAAAGACAAAAATCTAGAATTTTTCATGCTAAAAGTAATTCAAAAACTAAAAAGGGTGGCCATATTTAAATCTTTCCTCTCTCTCTCTCTCTCTCTCTCTCTCTATATATATATATATATATATATATATATATATATATATATATATAACATCATTGCTGAAAGATGATGTTATATCTAATGCTGCGATATTGAATCGTATGGTTCGTTATTCCTCTTTGTTATTCAAATCTCAGGAATCGATCTGACAGACTTCTTTATTATGTAGATAAATGTGACTTTATTATAAAGTAAATTAGTCACCTTTATTTATCATACTACCTGCTATAAAGTCGATAAATCGATATTTATTGAGCTATATCTCAGGAACTGTTGTCTATTATGAGCTTAGTATAACAAATAAATTAGGTCGGATCGCTTCTACTGGTCCTATCAATCATAATGATTGCTTTGGCAACTGCCTCTTTGATCTGACATGTTTAGTAGCGATAGTGCCCGTTGAAATTGAAATTTCCTTTTATATTCATCATTGGTTCTAACGAGATCAGTTAACTTTTTAATAAATGTTTTCTAGTATTCAGAACAACTTTTATTTATTTCATTTGAGTCGTTCAGAATCAAAACCCGTTATGTCCATTTTTTAAAATTTTATACAAGAGTGTGTATATTACCTTAACAGTTTGTAAACAAGCTATTCGATAAAGGCTGCTAAGATTCACTTTTTGTTGAGATTTAGTGGTTTCATATCTATGGCCTTCAAGCCATTAGTAAAGGCTTAGTAAACTTACATTTAAAAAATATACATATATAGGAGAGTACCAATAACCGGACCCTAGTTTTGTTTTTGATTTAAAAAAAAAAAAAAAAAAAAAAAAAATAATATATATATATATATATATATATATATATATATATATATATATATATATATATATATATATAATAATAGAAAATAGTAAAAAATTATGTTTTAAAAGCATGTAATATTTACGTTGTAATGTTGAGCATCATTTCTTATATAGTTGTCAAAATCGGACCCCCTGTAAAAATAATCAAAATTTTAAAAATTATATTAAATATAAAGAATATTTAATCTAGTTTCAAATTTAAGTATAATATAACAATCAGAATACAAAATAATACAATAGAAGATATTGAAAAAATGGTATTTGACGCATACGATTGGCTTTAGTAAATAAAATTATATTATTGACTATTCTTCTTAAGACATTGAACTATTGAATTTTGTATGTTTTCTTCAATTCGCTTTCTGTTGTTTTATATATATATAAGATTTATTGAGGAAGGCCACAACTGTGGATAACTGGAACGTATTTCACGTAACCGGGACACTCTCATGTTTGAAGGCAACCAATGGTAGTTGAGAACTAGAGGAACCTTATAAGGAACTGATTACTGTCGGAACTGATTCACAGCTACGGATTGAGAACCTTTTTTGGAACTATTTCTGACCCAGTTTTCGCTATTAGCAGTTGCCTCACATAGGAGCCGGTTCTCCTTGATCCTGCCGCGAGCTGCTCGAGTTAATGCTCGTCATGTCTCGATTGTCGAATAATTTACTTTATCCCCATTAGTTTTCTGAAATGCAACATATGTAAAGAATTGTCCTAAAAGCTTACCGAGAACCTACTTAACCGTTACATGTGGTTGCGTTCCCCAAAAACGTATGGCTTTTGATCATGTGCCATGTTAAAAGTATCACGATCTTGAAACTACGAATTATAAAATTTGTTTTGTTTTTTTTTTAATGAAAAAAAAAATGCTACCTGTGATTTGTATTTATCATGGTACATGCGTTGTCTTATTAATTCTGGGTATTAATGTTATTATTAATACGCTTTTATTGGGTTGTTTCACATGAAATGTCCGTTTTCAAGGTAAAGGGATTTTAGTAAAAATACAATATGAAAACAATATAATTTTATTCCAAGTATTTACCTTCTTTTTCTACACATTTTTCCCAACGTGACAACAACTTTTTTTATCCCGGATTTGAAAAACTCTGAGCTTTGAAGTGAAACAAAATCTGAAAACGCACTTTTGATTTCAGCATCATTTGCAAAAAATTTTTCCTCTGCAGAAGTTGTCTAAATTCCTGAAAAGGTGATAATCTGTTGGAGACAAGTCGGGAGAATATGGTGGGTGCGGAAGAACTTCGTACCCCAGCTCTTTCAATTTATGCATGGTAAGTTTTGAAACGTGGGGTCTAGCGTTGTCGTGTAGGAGTATAGGGCCCTTCCGATTTACCAATCCAGGTTGTTTTTTCAATAATTTTTCGTGCATTTGGCCAATTTCATTGCAGTAGGTTGTAGAGGTAATGGTCTCACCTCTAGGCAAAAAGGAATAATGTATGATTCCAGCCATGGACCACCATACTGTAACCATCAATTTTTTCGGGTGCAAATTTGGTTTTGGCATTTGTCCTGGGCTTTCGTCGATGTCTAACCACTGCCCTGACCGACGCTGATTGTCATAAGCAATCCAGCTGCCGAACGACCTAGTTTAAACTCATAAAAAAATATTACACGAAAATCGCGTGTTTCCATGTTCATATTTGAAGGTATACTAAACAGTGTGTAATTGATTGGGAAGCTAATGTTTATAAAAGAAAAGTAGAGGATTAGTAACTGCTTGATTATGATATGTGAACTTTGGAAGTAAACAACAGAGACTCGCAAAATCCTCTATGTATTTCAAATATTATAAAATCGGACATTTCATGTGAAACAACCCAATATTAACTAGACCTGTATGTAATGGAATCTTTCATTGTAATTTTCAGCAATGTGATTAAATTGAAAATTTGCAAACGTTTCAAGGATCAATAACAATACATAAAATATGTACAATGATATGGTCGAGATGGGTCCTGAGAATAAAATATCAGAAATGAAACTAAATTTGATTAGGGGAAAATGTTTGGGGGCCAAAAAAACCCAAAACATTTTGAACTTTTTTTCAGATTTGGTAAATAAATCATAAATAAAAATGCTTTTAATCAAAAAATGTTTTATTTACAAGATTAAAGTTTATTAATTTGTGTGTTTAAAGATATCCCTTACGGTGAACCATGTTAAAAAAAAAAAAAAAAAAATGTAATTATCGGTATTTTTTGTATTAAATAATATTAATATATATTTTGAGAGATGCTCTATTTTTTTTTTGCAATTATATTCGCAAAACATTACTATATTATTGACACACGTATATTTTTTTCCAGCCTTCAATATTAAAATATACGTAGTTGTTCGTTGGTTGTTGATGCATTTGGAAAATTATGCGGTCTAATAGCTCTCATAAATGGTTTGTATTATGCGGGGGAAAACAAAATAAAAACGTGGTGTTTAATTTGTTTTGAAATCTATTTAATTATTGCGGTTTTATTCCTTGTGAGACAGATCTTTTTTGTTTTTTTTCTAGACAATTTGCTCTTTCAGTAGAATGTAAAGAATTTTTTTTGTTTGTTTTTTCCCCCTGTATTTATTTACCCTGTTTCTGTTATCAATATTAAACAAAATATAAGGTTGCGTAATTCTAAATTGTTAAATAAACATTTTCTAGTTTATTTTCCTAAACATTAGCTACATTGCGCATGCGTTTTTCTTCACTCGGAGTCTTATCTGTGTAGCTGTCTTATTTCAATCATATGTTAAAGTTTACAAAACATATTCTTTATCCTCGATTTGTTTTTGTTTTTTTATTAATGGCAATTAAAAATGTCTAATTATTAAATATAATTACTACCAAAACTCTTTTATTATCATGTTGACGCCTCCCTTAAACCTTACAATTTTTTTTGGATCCAGTTCTTAATTCGAATTCATCTGTGCTCTTCATTATATCACTAACAAACTTATCCATAATATAAATTCCTCACATGTAGTTAAATTGCCCCAAACCTGATGCCCAACCTTTTATAGTCTACCCGATAACTACATTAATCCACTAGTCTCTTAACTTGCTTCATATTTAATTCTCAATAACCCTCTGTGACGTCTGAAAATAAGATGGATGGCCTAGGTGCCTTCTAAAGTAGAATATTTTTCGTATATTCAGGCAGTTTATATCTATATCTATATTGTTATATAAAAGGACAAGCTATTTTTCGTTTGTGATAACCGCGAAAACTACTGAACCAATCTGCACCAAATTTTAACCAAATATCTTCATAGTTCAAGGATGGTTTAGCAATAGTAAAATTTTAATATTTTTAATTATATTGCCATAAAAAAATGATGAATATGTAGTGCGTAGTGAAGTTTGATATTCGACGGATAGGCGGCGAGCACCATTCGAGAGAGGTTACAAAGATTCATTTGTTATATAGAGCTAGAAATTAATGATAAAATTTTACTTATTTTCAATTCAATTGTTATTAAAAAAACTATAAATTTATGGAGGGACATGTGGATCCCAGTGCAGTTTAAAAATCTACCGATTTTTGGCCATTTTAAAACTTGTATTTTATTACGCAAGCACTGCACTAACAACATATAAAAAATAACCAAAATTACCCGACCTTTTTGCTTACCAAAATGTACAATTTTACTGGAATACTATGTAGACTGCGAAAATATTGTTCCCTCACCCCCTGGACTCGGGGGGGGGGGATCGGATTTCCCGGAGACTTGGTCTAGGGGAAGCCGGATTAGTGAGGTTTTACTGTAGTTAAAAACAATGAATTCTACTCTTAATTGTATTTTTCAATAATTTTGAAAATATTTAATATGTAATAAAGGCACACATATGTACGAGGGCTTTTCTAATAATCTAGAATTTTTTTGTTTTTTTTCTGTTTTAAAATAATTAAAATTTGTGGATAGTTTTACATCTTATTTTGTCTTCATAAATATTGACTCTACTACATTAATAACTAGCTGGAAGTACCTTGCTCCGCTACGGTTTAATATCATTAGGATTAAGGACAACTTAGATTAGTAAAAGTTAAGCTTAACGTTGATAATTATTATTACTTAAATAAACCTAAAGAATTCCATTCTTAAAAGAATTTCAATAAGTAAATTTGATAATTTTTTTTTAAGACTTTCTACGGATTTCAGGATGGGTTTTCTTATTCTACACAGGTCCCTCTAAGTACAGTTGGGCGATTCTCAAAATATGTGTATACAGCATATCCTTTAACTTCAGGTTGGCTTTCTTTATGTTTGTTTCACTTTTCTGCTAATTTCAGGATGATTTGTCATGCATTTCTTAACACCTTCCCTGTTGACCTCTACATGTGCTTGAATATATTTTGCAGCCGAGTCCCTTTGTTGTTTGTTGCGAACTGAATCAGTGAATCATTTCCTATGTTGTTTACTTTTAGATTGATGGGTTTTCTTCAATGTTGCAATAGACTCCTCTGAACTGAGAAAAAGGTATATTCTAGGTTCAAGGAATGAAATTCATAAATGCTAGAAAAGCCGATTATCTTGTGACCGGAAAACTGAAGGAAGAGTAGTTGGGGACGAAGCTACTGGTGAAGAACTGGCCTTACATGTCATCACCAGAGAACATAAGTCTTTTAACCTCCTCTTTAACGTAAGTCTTTTAATAGCTTCTCGTCACGAAACAATGCAAACCTGTTAGGGTCCACCTCTGCAGCCACCGTCACAGTTCACATAAAGTACTGTATTATAAGGTTTCGACATCGATCGTATTTTTGTTTGTTTACAACTATAAGGAACTTAATTTCTGGTCAAAGTGTGCGGCTTAAACATCTAACCTATTTTTTAACTTAGCTTATCTCCAAATACCATATGATAATTAATCTTTATTATTACACCCAATAAAAATTGTAATCGCATTTTTCGCGAATTAGCCGTGATCCAGTCCGATTTTTAAAAATTCCTTTCTTAGCGAGCACCTACTGCCCTAGAGGAAGCTCCATATCGAATTTCATTCCAATCTGTTCGGCGGTTTCTGAGATTTCGTGTTAAATGAGTGAGTGGTATTTGACAAATATATAGTAGATATAGGACATTGTTATAAGAAGATTAAATATTTAGATCAAGGTTTAATAAAATTCAATTATAATGTGCTTATGTTTATTCAAATAATATGCGGATTCAAATTTTCTTTGTTGGTATATTTCTCTTATAATTTGGATTAATTTCCTGAATTTTGAAATACATTATTAATGTCTTACAATGAAAAATGGGATAGTATTGGTTTTTTGGGGGGGTTTTTTGTATGTTGCAATTATAATTGCTAACACATGCCGGCAGAGCATAGCCGCCGATTCCAATCTCCAGATAAAATCACAGCTGATGTTTGAAGAAGCGTCGTGTGACATATGTTCGTCACAGATGGTGTTTCGGCTTCTCAAATACTCTTCGGATAACTCTTTACAAATATTTATTGTTGACTGTTCTCTTATTAAATTCCCATCAACTTGTTAGTATTTAATCGGAATGTTAGCATTAGAATACGTCATGTTTCAACATCCTGTTGGGCTCATGGAGATATTGACGCTAACTTGTACTTCACCTTTACATCCGATTTTATTTATTTTTATTTTATCCATATATGTTTGTTGGGGTTTGTAGTATCGATAGAAGCTCTTGAGAACATTGCACATATTAATTTTATTTATTTGTGAAAAATGTAAAATGTTTGATTAGCAACTCTTTATTTTTTATAGCGACGTCTTGGCCACGACATAAATGGTTATTGTCAAGGCTACAAAGTACATATGTCAGATATAAATTAGCAAATTTAAAAAATGAATTATTGAAATATATATTTTATTAAGTACTAAATATAATTGTAAATCAGAAATTAATAATATCATTCAATTCTTCTCGTATCCTTACAATCCCAAAATCCTTCGTAAAATCCTCAATGATCCTTATTTTATCTCAAACAAACTTATCCATAAAGATCATACTGTTCCATTTGTTACTGATTTGGCCCAAACTGTTACTAGTGAGAAGTTATTTTGATCAAATTTACTTGTTTGTATGCATTTGTAAATATCAATAAATGGTTTAAAAAATGTTATAACAAAATAAAAGTTGCTATGCTAAGATTAGAAATACAAAAATAATTAGTTTTTTTTTTTTTTAAATTAGAAAAGTCTGTTTATTTTCATTTAAATGTAATGCGAATGTATTCGCAAATATTATTATATTTTAATCATTATTAAGAACTTTTTCAAAATATATTATCATATTTTCTATATATTTTTTCTATTCATTTTATATAATTTTTCTTTTTCTTTTGTTTTCAGGTAAGTAATCCATCTCGCTTTCTAAGTCATCATTGCAGTGAGTAGATAAGATATTAAGAAGGGTAATTTATTTAGTTTGTAGCTATGATCTCACTTGCCAATTTTCTATTTTAGTTTTTTGTTTTATTTTATAATCCCGGCTCTTTGTTGAATCTATGGTCATTTTTATTTCAATGTATCCGTGGAAGTCATATTATTGTGTGCCCTTATATTTTCATTTAATTCAGTGATCTTCTAGTGTTTCCTGTTTATTTTGCTTTGCAATCGTTTTAATCCGTAAAACTCCTCAAGCAAAAATAAATTGATTTAGGTATGTTATATCGGTGGAGCTAACTCGTATTCAGCTAGTTAGAACAACTTTAATAAATAACTTTAATTAATTAAATTGCTGTCGAATTGATTTTCTTATTTCTGTAACGAAAGGAATATATTCTTGAATATATTTAAATAATTGAGTAATATATTGTAACGATCCTGATGCGAACCTTCTGGATTGTTTGTATTTAAATTGCCCACTTAGGAATGCCAACAAGTAATTAATGCTTTTGTGGAAAACTTGCTCGATAAATGCTGATTCAGTTCTCTCATGCTTGTAAAAATTTCAATATACTATTTACTTAAACAGAAGATTTTTTTTTTTTTTTTTTTTTTTTTTTTTTTTTTTTTTTTTTTTTTCAATTTTTGCTACCTCTTTTTAAGTTTTGCTGCCCATCCCTATTCTTGAAGCGACTTCCTTAAATCATTTTGGAAATAATTTTTTTCCTCACCCCTAAGATGTGAATAGTATGTATATATGAAAATGTTGTTATCCATTACATTTATTGGATTTATATATTATACGTTTTTTGTCTGGGCTCCACAGCAAAAAAATTCATGGGGAGAAAGCTGTGATTCATTTCGTAGAACCACCACAAAATAAATATCTACGACTCAGATATGAATCGAACCCACGATATTCCATACAGTGCACTCGGCCATCATCGCCCCATAATCATTACTTTTTTAATTCTTTTATTCCTTATATTTTCTAACTCATACTTTTATTACTTTGGATTTAAAAACTTTTATAACCTCTTACTTATTTATCATGGAGTTATAGACAAGTGGAGGGGGCTTACCTCTCAATAGCCAGGGCAGGCAGCCATTTTGGAGTGCACCGTATTATCAGTATATTAACCCCTTATCAGTTCAAATTTTGGTTTCCTAGGATTTATACTGCTGTTATTTTATTTTAGTGATTTACTTATTTTATTTATTACGAACCCTTTCAATTGCCCTAGCCTATATGGAATACAAGTCGCCAGTTGGGCATAGTGGGCGTGGCCGGTTAGTGTTTTGGTCTCGCCCCTCACGGAACAATATACGGGAAGGGCCTCTCCATAGTACTATAACTCCATGTTATTTATCAATTTCTCTTTTTCGTTCATTTCATTGTATGAATATTAGTGTAAACCAGAGACAGTTATTGACGCCCTTAAGATAATATTCGGAAATGTTCTTGCTAAAATTATAGAAAGAATAGATAAATAAAGTTAAACTTTTCAGTCCGTTTTCTTTAATTACTATACTTTAAGATAAACAAGAAAGTTCACAGCAAACATTATTCCTGAAATGTATTTTACAAGTTAGTGATGATAAATATGTAAAATAAGTTATTGACGCTAGGGTTGGGCAATAGTCGATAATTACTATCGATGGATCTTTTTTACCCTCAAGTTTTGGAACTCTTCCGACCACAAAGTTGGGAATTAGTCCAACTAATAATACGGCTGATGGATCTTTTTTACCCTCAAGTTTTGGAACTCTTGGAATTATGCTGATCTGTCTCTGTCCAGTGTCGAGTTCTTTCACGGATAGTATCGCGCTTTTCGAGGCAGGAGAATCAGCTTGACTGGTGGGTGGACTAGTACGAGCTGGAGTAGGCGGGCGTATTGAATCGGATTTTTGAGAATATTGAGGGAAAAAATGTAAAAGAGAATGATGTCTTCTATTACAATGCCGGCAAGATGTTTAGATTGACACTGATTCGATAATGCCCCGAAGCCAAGCAATTTAAGCACGATTTAATTTTTTGATGCGGTCGCAACGTTGTTGTGGGGTGAGATTTTTAAAAACTGAGCAGTCATAATACGGTGTGATTTCTTACAAATTGAACAATTTGTAGAGTGAACCCCTGATTTAGAGGTCATTAAAACATGTTTTGAGGACTTAGTGTACCCAAAATTTTTATGAAAGTTTTCCGTAGCGGTACTCGATAGAAGGGCCTCGGATTGCAATTTGACCGATCTAAGTTTGAATAAAATCTACAAACTCCCTCCAAGTCGGAACTTCAGATTTTGAAGCATGTTCCATTTCGAAACACTCGCGGGTTTTGCTATCTAATAATCTGAGACCTAGAGTGCTTAAAAATAAATCCCGAGAGGTCCGCCATCTCCAGTTTTTAAGAGAGCAGAAGCGTCTCTCTAGTACCACTGCTGAGAAATGCTCCAGCTGGATAAATCGCTTTTGGTTATCGGTTTAAAGTTTAAAATTTTGGTTAAGTGAAACGTTGCTTGAATACGTTTCACTGTCGTATTTTTTTGGTGAGTGCTTCCCATGCTTGTTTATAACCCGCAGGGGACATTGAAATAAACGAAATTGTTTGTAATGCAGAACCTTTTAACGATATTTTTAAATAATGAAATTTTTGAATTCCATCAAGGTCACCCCTATCATGGGACTAAGGACCTGAAAAGTTTCTTTAAAAATTTTGCCAACTGGCGATATCTCCCGAAAATGTAGGGATACTAATTGTAGGCAAGCGTGAGATTGAAGCCGTGTCATTGGGTGAGGTTTTATTTACATCTGAGGTACTCTTATCGGAATCGAAAATTTTCCCATAAGACAAAGCCTCATAATAAGAGGACCGCATATCATTTTTTAACTTATTAAATTTATCACAAGATACTTCTAGTTTTTTAGCTAAGGATTTAGCCTCATAAAAAACGGCAAAAAAATTTTCATATGTAGAGTCAATACGGGAGAGTCGGGCTAAAAATAAGATTCTCTAGAAGAATCGGTGCGAACACTAAACCCGATTGAAGCAGTATTTTGAATATCATCGGCTAGATCAGCCATTTGTTCTTCCAAATCCTCTAACTTACTTAATTGTTCTTCGGTTGAACTTTGACTCTTAGGTGGCATCTTTCTAAATAGGGATAACGAAAAGGATAATAAAAAATGGAGGACCATTAACGAAAAAATTAATTTTTTTTTTTTTTAAATTATTCATACTGTAACAAACGATGTAATTAATTACTCGTTAAAAAAAATCCGTCTCGGAGTTTAACAAAAGATGTAATAAAACGGTAATAAAAAAATAAAAAAAAGTTTCTTTTCCTAATAATGAATTAAAGAATTACTTAAAAATGCCCCTAGTTTTGTGATTGACATAAAAAAAACATAAACCAAATTAAATGATTGAATACAAATATATATAAACATTAAAAAAAAAAAATTTAGAAATGTTTCTCTCTTTTCCCCTATTGTTTTTTCAAATATACCAAAAAAAAATTTTAAATGTCTCTTTTCTTTTTTATATATTGGTTCAAGTTACGTGTTACTGTGCTTGAGGGTCCCTGGTGCAATCTTCCATCCATACGGTGAGTTGCTTCATACTTCCATGGGCAGGGGTGAGTAATAAAAAAAATGGGCGATAGTCGATAGTTACTATCGATTGGATCTTTTTTACCCTCAAGTTTTGAAACTCTGTCTCTGTCTCTGTCCAGTGTCGAGTTCTTTTGAAATTGAATTCGGAATTCCTAGAGCTCAAGAAGGGTTCTCTCAAAGATTAAGCCTAAGGAAAGCAGTTTTTATTTTTTTTTTGGGGGGGGGATATGTTGCTCAAGGAGCATATTTGACTCTTGAAATAAACTATTTCGTTATTTTTCTTTTCTGAAGATTTGATTGGTTTTTATTATTGTAGCCATGTAAATTGTAAATACTTTTTTAAAATACAAATAAATTAGTTTCATGACTTTATATAGTAATCTTTATGACATAATCTTATAATTTATAACCCTGCAAATTTCAAATTCGAGGGTGAATCAAATATAAACGGTAATTTTCAAAATTATATTTATTGAATAATATTATACAGAAACTATACCTTCAACATTTTTCAATGTAGTCTCCTGCATTATCTACACACTTCTGCCACCGCTTTGGAAGCTTGAATATTCCCTGTTCATAAAAAGACTGAGGGCGAGTTTTTAACCATTCGCGCACGTGCTTTTCGACGTCTTCATTGTTTTCAAATAGTTTTCCTCCAAGTGATTCTTTCAGGGGCGCAAACAAAAAAATAGTCACCATTACACCCCCGAAAATGGCAAGTAAGGAGTGGCGAAGGAAGGATGAAGGCTGCCCAGTGAAAGCCAAAACTCGTCTCTCAGCCGGAAAAGTTCTTGCAACAATTTTTTTTTGACTCAAGGGGAGTTCTACTCATTGATTTTCTTCACGATCAACGAAGAGTGAATGCGGCTTACTACTGCCAGGTGCTACAGTCAGCAAAAACCAGTTACCGGAACAAAAGACGAGGTGTGCCCATTAGAGATGTCATCCTTCTCCATGACAACGCAAGGCCTCACACCGCATTGTTGACAAGGGATAAATTGGAAGAAATGGGCTGGGAAACTCTCGAACACCCTCCTTACAGTCCAGACCTGTCCCCTTGTGACTATTTTTTTGTCTGCGCCCCTGAAAGAATCACTTGGAGGAAAACGATTTGAAAACAATGAAGACGTCGAAAAGCACGTGCGCGAATGGTTAAAAACTCGCCCTCAGTCTTTTTATGAACAGGGAATATTCAAGCTTCCAAATCGGTGGCAGAAGTGTGTAGATAATGCAGGAGACTACATTGAAAAATGTTGAAGGTATAGTTTCTGTATAATATTATTCAATAAATATAATTTTGAAAATTACCGGTTATATTTGATTCACCCTCGTAGTAACTAGATAATTGAATTTAATTAAATTAGTTCAAATTCTTTATTGAATGGCTTTGGAAAAAAAGGAAGCAACTATCGATAACAATCGATAGTTCTCAACCGATAGTATCGGCCTATCGATAGTGCTAACTATCGACTATCCCCCAACCCTAAATGACACCCTAAGGATATCTTTTAACATACGGACAGAATTGAAAGCACTTTTATACAGTTGAGTTGTAGGATTTAAAAGGAATTTTATGGTTTCTTCTTTTGGCTGAATATTTTTTTTTCTTCTAATTTTTAAAAAAGGGTGCCAATAACTGTCCGTTTTACCCTAATTAGATTTATTTTGTTTTCGTAGACCTTAGAAGTGTGCAAACATTTTTTTTTTTTTCCATTGGTATGAAAGCATTGTGGAAAGTTAATTCTTAATATTAACCGTTCCCAATAAAAATATATACGATAGAGTTTGCCGAAGCTTCCATATCGAGACCTTAAGGTAAATATTTTCCCTTAGTACCGCAGGGGAGCGTGCAGGTCAATTTATAGCTTCCTCAATTGCCCTTTATACCAGCCAGCCCTCTTGCCATTTATTAGTTATAGCTACTTTATAACTTTATCATACTTTATACTTTATTGCCTCCTAGATATTTTGTTATTAGTTCTGCATGCCATAGGGTAGATTTTATGTCTTATTAAGGAAGTTATACATGTAATTTTTTTTAACTGGGTTGTTACAAAAGCCCTTGTACATAAGTGTACCTTAATTTCATATTACATATTTTAAACATTATTCAATACTCTTCAATGTAATGTTAATTGTTGTCTACTGCATACTTAAAACAACCGATCTTTCTGCCACTTAATGGATTTGGTGCCACATCATTTTTTTACGTCCTCGTTATTATCAAAGATTCGACGAGTAATTGATCTAAACAAACTAATGATCTTTTCACTTGAGGTACGCATGATGGTATAGAAGGATCAATACAATTAGGATTAATGAATTGAAATATATCAAGAGTGGAAGGGGAAGGACCAGGAAGGTTAAACGTTTGTAGTTTTTTTTCCGTTCCTATTGGAAACAAATTTTAAATGAGACTGTTGGAATACGTTTATCTGGTCATTTAAAAAAAAAAAAAAAAAAAAAAAAAAAAAAAAAAAAAAAAAAAAAAAAAAAAAAAAAAAAAAAAAAAAAAAAAAAAAAAAAAAAAAAAAAAAAAAAAAAAAAAAAAAAAAAAAAAGAAAAAAAAAATCTGGATTGATTTTAAACGATTATATCAAGCATCTTACTGATTTTGGTCAAAGTTCGACTTGACCACTTATTCACATGTTTTGAAAATTTTGTTTTCGATAAATATTTAACATGATTCTAAACTAGTTTTGAAATAAAATAATTCTAATAGAAGTGGCAAGTAATTCACCATTCCTAATTGTATTGGTCCTTCTTTACCATCAGGCGTAAGTCGATTAATTCATTGTACTTTATAGCTCAATAGTTAAAATAAATAGCAGGTTTTAGTCTAAACTTTTATTATTTTATTTTAGAATATCAAACTGGAGCCTGTATAGTTATTTACATTTTGCGATAAAGGAGTTGACAGATCACGACGAAGAGTGAACTCCCGCGCGCGGCACACTTTCCCGCCGGCGCGAGAGGGAAGGTGGTTGCATAAGGTGAATGTGCACCGATCTTGTGGTTGCAACAAGTAGCATTAGTTGCAGGTCCTAGTCTTGCATCCTACTCTCAACAGCTTGTATTATTGAGATGAATTGAGCATTGCGCATTTAATAAATCACATGAGAAATTATATTAATAGCATGCATAATTATATATATGTATTTGATGAATTATGATTAAGTTTAAATATCATAAAACTGGGTTTTGAATATAAATCAGAATGATTGTTTTATTAATTAATACCGATAGAAGCATAATTTTATTGTTAGTAGGAGGAACGGCGAATCTTTTGTTGGTACTTTTACATCAAGGATTTGATCTGATTACGTAGAACAGTTCAAATATCATACGTATGGGGTTTGAGATTATTGGTGTGTAAGCCTTTTTATTTATTATTAATTTAAGAGTCCAACGATGCACCGACCAGTTCGATGCTTACGCTTCACTTCGAGTTATTTTTTATAACCTTTTTTTTCTTTTCATTTATTGATATTTACAACTGTATAAAATAATATACAACAAGTGAATGTGTTGACAGTTAATACAATGGTATGTAAATAACTTGTGAAGAACTACTCACTAGTAGCACTTCAATAAAATCTGCACTAAAAGGTCTCTAGGCCATCTTCTTTTCAGACGCCTCGGAGGATTTATCAGGGATGGAGTAGGAAGCAAGTTGGGAGACTAGTGGATTGGAGTGGTTATGGAGCTTACTATGGAAGGATAGGTATCTGGTTTGGGCTAAATCAGAAACATATGGAACATTAAGATCTTTATGGATAAGTTTATTGGTCACAAAGTAAGGAGCATTGAGGATTTTTTGAAGGATTTTGGATTGTAAGGATTTGATACGAGATGAATTGGATGGTTTAGTAGAGCCCCAAAGCTCAACTCCGTACGTCCAAATAGGTCTAATCACAGTCATGTAAATAAGTCTTTTGTAATTAATTGGGAGCTTTGAACGTTTGTCTAGTAAATGTTGAAGTAGGCTGTAACAACGGGCAGTTTCTTGTCGTTTTAGTCTTTTTCTAAAACCTC
The DNA here is from genome assembly GCA_003667255.2 of Euschistus heros. NCBI lineage: Eukaryota > Metazoa > Arthropoda > Insecta > Hemiptera > Pentatomidae > Euschistus > Euschistus heros. The sequence goes on from RCWM02000509.1 coordinate 288,743, forward strand.
AAATGTAAACAATCACTTCTACAGTTTCGACTTGGATTGCTTTGTCTAGTGTGTTATATTGATATTTAATCTTCTTAAATGTAAATAAGTGACAGAGGGATTTATGTTTTCCTTTTCTCTGATGTGTAAAAGTGTTACAAAAGTTGAGAAGATTAATTTCTACATGGATTTGGTTTTTTATATATTTATATTTCTTTTATCAATTTTAGTGAGAAATTTTCTGTTTACATATTTTGTGAATGGAGTCTTTGCCGTCCATATTACTTATTGCCCTAAAGTGAGGCAGATTGTATTATTAATTCAATAAAACACATCAATATAATTTTTTTTTTATTTACATCTATTAAAATTTACAACTGTACAAAAGATATACATCAAGTAAATGTATTGACAACGATTATAATAACATGTTAAAACTTGAAAAGTACTAGTTATCAGTAGCACTTCAATATAAATCTACACTAGAAGATCTCTAGGCCATCTTCGTTTCAGACGCCTCGGAGGATTATCAGGAACGGAATGGGAAGCAAGTTGAGAAACTAACGGATTTGAGTGGTTATGGAGCTTACTATGAAAGGATAGGTATCTGGTTAGGGCTAAGTTTATTGCTGACAAAGTAAGGAGCATTGAGGATTTTTCGAGTGATTTTTGGTTGTATGGATTGGATACGAGATGAATTGGATGGTTTAGTGGATCCCCAAAACTCAACTCCTTACGTCCAAATAGGTCCAATCACAGTCATGTATATGAGTCTTTTGTAATTAATTGGGAGCTTTGAACGTTTGTCTATTAAATGTTGAAGTAGTCTGTAACGACGGGCAGTTTCTTGTCGTTTTAGTCTTTAAATCTAAAAATGAATGTAAAAAAGTATATCAGAAGTTTTGTATTTCCCTGTTTCTACTTCCCTTGAGGAAATATAACAGAAATTAACAACATAACTTTCAACATGGATTTTGATTTATGTATTTATTATTTCCATTTCCAAACAGTTTTAACAAGGTAACATTACTTGTGATTTAGTATTATACTAACTCTGATTTAGTATAATATTAATTCAACATTGATTTAGTGTCTTATATTTTGATTTTTTCTTATTTCCATTTAATTATTTGCTTATTTCTCATTTTAATATTAGAAGTTAATATTAATATGAACATGTATTTAGAATTTGTGCGTAAATGAATGAGAATAACATCTCCCCCCGAAAAGTAGCGAAATAAACTAAAACATCGAAATAAATCGGAACTAGGTTAGAATCGATAAAAGGTATTATTTGCGCGTGAAGGGGCTGGAGTCTAGCACTACTGGAATTTTTTTCACTAAAAATTTATTTCTTAGTGTATTAGCAATCCGTTTCGGCCAGATTTTATATTTTACTTCGCAGAATCAATAAGAAAACAACATACTAAAATTACAATTCATCATCATCTTATGACGCTTATGGTCCATGCAGAACCCTGGCCTCCTCTACAATTCTCTGCCATTCAGACCTTTCTTCGGCAGCTCTTCTCCATCCTCTCTCACTCAGAGTCCGATGATCGTCCTCTTAATCTTCAAACCAACGAAGTCGAGGCCTTCCTCTCCTTCTCCTTAAAGATCCAAACCTCTAAACTTAATGTTCTCGAAAACCATACCTAATGACATTCCCCCTTTCTCCCATGAACTCTTCAACTCATTAACCCTCTTTAGTTTAGAAGGGGACAAGATCAATATTCGCAAAGAGCAGTATATACGGTTGCTTAATATATTAAAATATATATTTCTCAAATTAAAAACCAAATAAAGGAAAGCATTTGTGGCTGGCGGACTGCGGTGTGGATGGATGGCACTTCCTACATCGGCGGATATGAGCAAGCGGAAGCAGCTGCCCTATCTTGGAGGCCGGGCAGTGCAACAGCTGTTAATGTTTATTCGCATCTCATCGTCTATTTCTATTTCTGCTGTTCCCAGGCGATATAGGTTGTTGTGGCATTTATCGATTCTCTGTGTATCTCCTGTCTGTATCTATCGAGGTTATGGTGTATCGATAAATATTATGAACTAGAAGCCACAAGTTCAGGCTCAGAAATAAGTAGGTTACTTGGTAAACTGATGCTTCCGCTGAACAAGTGGGTCATTCTCAAGCTTATGTGCCTTACCGAGAAATAAGTAAATCTCAATATTTATCAGCTGATAGCTTTCATGTTCTTTCTGGTTTAAAGGTAAGTGTAAATGTTCGTGATAGTTCGAATTCGTTTTTTATGTCACAAAGAATTCGAATAGTTCATAGGAAAATTCTCAAATTTGGGGAAAAAAAACTGTACTGGAGAATTGAGAAATCATACTTTTTTGCAACGACCTCCAGCTAATTCAAACCTATAGGTTTATTTTTTATTTTTTTCTTCTGATTCTCCAACTTCATTAATACAGAAATAAAACGAAAAATAAAATAATAATCACGAAGGAAGGGATCTTGTTTTGACTTCTCGGTATTTGTAGATTGGTATAATGTTTGTTTGTTTCTGATTCTGATTTGTTTTACGCTCATTTTTTAAAAGTTCTGATCTTTGATAATTACGAAAATGTGAAAATGGTGTGTGGAGAGTACTTTGCCTGTGTAGAGCGATGAGATGTGTTGTTATTATTATTTTTTCCTACTATTTATGGATATTTAGAACTGTATGTATACGTTATGTAAAAGTAAATTTGAGCAAAATGGTTACACGTAAAGAACTACTCACTGGTAGCACTTTAAGTTCTGTATTTGAAGGTATCTTTGCAATATTTTTTATAGACGTTTCGGAAAATTATCGGAAATTTAGTGTTAGGCAAGTTGGGAGACTAGTGTATTCGAGTGGGTATGGAGTTCAGTATGAAAGGATAGATTTCTGGTTTAGTCTAAATCAGTAACATCTGGAACATTAACGTCTTAATGGATAAATATGTTTGTGACATAATAAGAAACTGTGAGGATTTTACCAAGGGGATTGTAAGGATTAGATAAGAGAAGAATTGTAAGGTTTAGTGGAGCCCCAATGCTCAACTCTGTTCAAGTGGGTTTGATTACTGTCATGTAAATAAGTTTTTTTTTTAATTTATTAGGAGCTTTGAACGCTTGTCTAGTAAACGGAATAGTCAGAAACGACGAGCAGTTTTTTTTAAGTATCGTATTTGTTTTGTTATTTTAAAATGTATATTGTTAATTATAATTAAAATGTTTTATTTATCGCCACGTTTGATTAATTCACCATGCCAGAAATTTTAATTTTCTATTTATAATATAAACACAAATTTAAAAAAAAAAAATTAAATTAGTTATAACCTAGGGTTACGTGAACATAAACAGGAAAATAAAATTATAGTGGTATAATAATTAATTTTAAACCTCGGCTTATAATTCTGATACAAGGTATTTTCATTTTATTTAGGTTTTTATCAGTTTTAACTTTAATATGAAAAAATTCTTACTAAGATAATTAATTAGAGTACGGAATTGAAATACTACTTTTTAAAAAAAATATATATCAGTAATTGAATTTTCTTATCTAAGACATCATAAGGTTAAAAATTTATTAATAAAAAGATAGCGATGAACTTACGAACGGGTTTCGAAACAGTAATATAATCCATTACACGATAATGGATCTTGTTGTGTAATGTAAGCAATTTTACGCGTCATGAAAAATAACTCTCTTAAGAGTTACTTCCATTTTTGTTCGATCTTATAATTCGATTAGTGTGTTTCGAAATCTGATATTATGGTTCTATATATTTCTCTGTAGTATATAATTCTAATTTTTTTTTTTTAATTAAGGTTGTAATTACATCATTCTGGAGTAACACTCTTCGGAAGTATTTTCCTCGCCTTGCTTACACAAGTGTCCTTGTAGCTGACCCCCACCTCGGCCGTATAGTCGATACAATATAAAGGCGGGCTTTGAGCCGCAACCCTGGGGGACTCCGCTCTGTAGTCTCTAGTCTCTGTTCTACTTCCATATTAACTGTTGTAATGTTGTTGTACAGGGTGTTTAAGGATCCCACGGAACAAATATAAGAAGTATTTACTATTATCATAAAATTAAAAAAAAACCAAACAAGAGTTATATCCTCGATACATATGCAAAGTATCGAGAATTAAAAATTTAATTGAAAATAAGAAAACTCTATTACCTTTTTCAAGTTCTATATGACACCGTACATTTGTAACCTCTCATGTAGAACCTTGTCACCTATTGGTCAGTTTTCAAACTTCGCTGTTATGATATAGCTTTTTTAATGACAAGTTAATTAAAAACCAGTTGATTTTATTATTGCTAAACCTTCCTGGAATTATAAAAATGATTTGGTTAAAATTTTGTATCGATGATAGTATAGATTTTTCTGAATAGTTTTTCTACTAGATTATCCTTTGGTGGAAGGTTTTCTCCCAGAAGTAGTTAAATTACTTATAAAATGATCATACACAATATAAGGCCTCTTCCTAATCCAGAACTTGGTAACGGTCGGGTTAAGAGGAGGCAGCTCCTACGCCCGCCGAGAATACCTTTTATCGATTCTTACCTTCTTCCGATTTATTTCGGTGTTTTAGCCGCTACTTTTCGAGGTGAAAGGTTATTCTCATTTATTTACGGAGAAACTTTAAATCCCTGTTCAAAGTAATATTAAGTTCTGTTTACCTTATGATATTAATATTAGAAATAAGAAAATAATGAAGTGGAAATAAGAAAATGTCAAAATTTAAGAAACTAAATCAATTTTGAAATAATTAATATAATACTAAACCACCAGTAATGTTAATTCTTGATAAACTTTGTGATGTGAGGGAAGTGTAAATAACAAATCATAAATATTTAAAAGACAGAATCCTTAAGTATTTATTTGTCATAACACCTATTTATTTAACATTTGTAGCTACATGTTTCCGAGACAATGCTCCATCATCAGGCTTCTAAATTTTTTTTTAAAACACATTAATCTATAACATTATACCAACAGTTTTACAATTATATAGTAACGTGTCATTTACCTCTTAATTTGTGATTATTTTAACATTGTCTATTCTCCATGTTATAATCCATTATACATTATAAGACAGAATCCTATTTAAAAGTGATGATGTTAATTTTTCTGCTATATTTTCTCAAGGGAAGTGGAAATAAGAAAATATGAAACCTATGATATACTTTCTCAGATTTATTTTTAGATCGATATGTTTTATTGAAATAATTATACAATGTGTCTCGCTTTAGGGCTATAAGTATTATGGATGAGAAAGAATGCATTCACAAAATAAGCATACTGAAATTTTATCACTTAAATTGATACAACAAATAAAAATATATAAAACACCAAATCCATGTACAAATTAATGTTCTTATGTTTTGTAACACTTTTACACATTAGATAAGAGGAAATAAGAAAACATGAATTGATAAAACACTTAATCCTTTATGAAACTCATGTTGTTAACTTATGTTTCAGTTATTTACATTTAAGAAGACTAAATATCAATATAGCAAACTAAACAACACAATCCAAGTTGAAACTGTAGAAGTGATTGTTTACATGTGAGGTTATAGGAAAGAACTATCGATAAATGTAAACTCGAAGTGAAGCGTAAGGATTAAACTGGTCGGTGTAGCGCTGGTCAAGGCAGTTTGCTGCCTCCTCTTAACCTGACCGTTACCCAGAATTTTACCTTTATCGAACCAGATATCGTATCATTTCATAGTAATCTTCATAACCATTCAAATCCACTAGTCTCTCAGCTTGCTTCCCATTCCATTCCTGATAATCAAATTCAGCTTAAGGGTTATCTTTAAACGCAACAATTTAACTAACTTTAATTTTGTAAAAAACAGTTTTCAATTAAAAGAAATTTTTGTAGGTGTTTTTGGCAAAAATTTTGGTGTTTTTGCCTTCCAAAATTTTCCCTCTTATGAAATGTTGTGACATTTTTAATATTTTATTCTCAGGACCCATCTGAACCATATAAAAATATAAAATCTACTAATCCTCCTTTTGCAAGGTAGACCCCCATTTAGGGGGCAACTAGACTAAGTGAGAATATTAGAACAAAGTTGTGCAATTATTGTATTGTCATTGCTGTATTGAACTGTGTGAACAAATTTTCAAGTTAATCAGATTGCTGGAAAATTTGTGAAAATTACGATGACAGATTACGTTACATAGAGGTCAAGATAATTAAAGCGTATTAAAAAGTAATACATTACTTAATCATACAGCCACAGAACAGCTGTTCTAATAAAATAAACTATGCTCACAGCCATCTTAATTATGAGTTATTTTCATAAATATTAAATTTAATGTTGGCCTGTTCTTTATTATCTACCTTCCAATGTTGACGAAACTTTCTTTATCTTCTGACAGTAGGGCACTGACCTCCTGGGCACAATGTCCTTGCCTTATTCCAGTTTTTGTTTTTTGTTTTTAATTTATTTATTACTCCTTCTTTTTTTTATTTCATGATTTAAATCAATTAACAATTTCTGGAAACTTGAAGTCTTATTTTTTGATTTCCATTTTTCAGTGCACCTTTCTTGCTTTCTTATTTTGAACTCATTTTTTAAAGAGTTATTAATTTCTCTTTTCCGTAATAAAAAACAAATTAATATTGTTTATAATTCCGTTTAAAAACAATAATTTTTGAAACTCCAGTATTTTCGATTGATAAAAAAAAAAATTTAATCTAGACTATTACATAAAACGGGCCAAGCCATTTTTCGTTTGGGATCACTAACCGCGAAAAGTTATGAACAAATCTTTATCGAATTTGAACCACATCATCATTATAGTCCCAGTAAGGTTTAGCAATAATAAAATTTACATATTTTCTATTAAATTGCTGTTAAAAAAAAACGATAAATATGTGGTGCGCAGTGAAGTTTTAACAATGGTCGATAGGTGGCGTGCGCTATTCAAGAAAAGTTCCAATGATACGGTGTTATATATAGCTAGAAATTGATAATAAAGTTAACTAAATTCAATTAAATTGTTATCAAAAAAACTATAAATATTTAGTGTGGCGTGTGGATTCCAGTGAATTTTAAAAATCGTATATGTAGTTTTACTAAAAATAATAAACCTATCTAAACCAAATTTCAGCTACATCTTAATAGTTCTAGTAAGATCAGCAATAGTAAAGTTATTGCCAAATCAAAATGTCGATCCTTTGCTTTTTTATGTTGTGTGTAAAATTATAATCCATGGGCCTTTATTTGCAAGCACTGATTATACAGTCCATTATCCGCTAGAGTTTCTTAATAGTCTCTTTCCCTCTGTAGTACCAACGCATAGATTAAAATTAAAAAATGGATGAGCGCAATATTAACCAGGTTAAACATTAATGGTATGGGTGAAAATATCATTGACGAAACAATGTTCAATTGCATTGTTCTATTCATGATTTTTTTTCGATATAAAATAAAATTTCAATTATTAGTTAAAATTATCCCTTCTTTAGTTATGAGAGCGGGCGAAGCCGTGGCAGAAGATGCTAGTTCTATATCTGTGGCACCTGTGCATAGTGGGCTAAGTCGAATTTTGTGAATTTCCAGCTATCTACATCTCCAGGGTCGTCATTTTTTTCTCTTTTCTTTAGTCTAACGTGCTAAGTATTCCGTCCATTGCAATGAAGGATATTCCTTCGCGAATCGTGGGCTGATACTCCAATCTTAAACTTTTACTTGTGAAAAACGAGTCAAATTTAATAAGCCCCACAATTTTTCGTCCCCTTTAAAAACCGCCTTAGTTCATAGAAAAAAAAGATAATGAAAAAGGTACTATGGATTGGGGGAAGGTAAGATGGCTTAACTATAACAAACATAGCTGCGGTGTTCTCTACTACAAGTCGGCTCTCGATATAAATGTTAATTTTAAAACTGTAAAGTTTTTTGAATAAGGGCAGGCTAAAAAAATTAGAGCGACCAATCAGATATGTTGAATAACTTTCGGTAGCGGCAGAAAAGAAGAAAGATCTTCTTCCTTAAATAAGTCCAGCATTTAGACGGTTCTATGAAGAGCTAAAATCTACATCTAAGCAGGATCTGTACCCAGATTTAGGTGATTAAGAAGACGAATGGAAGAAAATTGATTTTTTTTTTTTTTTTTTTTTTTTTTTTTTTCAGTGTTTTAAATACTACTGATAAAATAATTATTTTTTCTTTAGGCATGCTGTGTACGTTATTTTATTTTCTAATATTTTCTTTTAAGTAATATATATATATGTATATATATATATATATATATGTATATATATATATATATATATATATATATATATATATATATATATATATATATATATACATATATATATATATATATATATATATATATACATATATTTATATATATACATAAACTTCAAAAATAAATTTTTGAAAAAGGAAAAATATTTAATGTACACCTAATTTTTGAAAAAGGAAAAATATTTTTTCTCTACACCTAATTTAGTTAAGCACTTGGCTTTCAGGGGTCAATCACGTTAACATTAATCACTTAGCCCATTTAGTACAAAATCGATTATAGTAATGTGTGCTAAGAGTTTTTTTTTTTTTTTTTTTTTTGGAATGATTAGTATTAAATCTTAGAAAATTAGCAAGAATTAAAATATACTTTACCAACATAAATAGAAATGTACTATCAAGAGTTTAAGCCCCACAAATTTGGATTTTATTAACTGGATGATTTTGGAAAAAATCTCAAACATTCAACTCAGGTTTCCTAAAATCGCAATTTATGCACAGGTGCCATAGATATATTTTTAACGTGAACTCATATTGATAAATTCCTTTAATATGACGTATTTACGTTAAAAATAAATTCAAGAGAAGAGAACAAAGAGAAGATATATTATTATTTATCGTATTGATAAGTACCCTGAGGTATTTAGATAAATACTGTAATATAGATAGCTATGACGGGTCGATTTAACCTTCTTTGGTATCGATTTCTTCCCCCACTATAGTATTACTCATCTATAGAAAATTTATTTTTATTTATTCTGTCATATTTCTTTATAATGTGTATCATTAATTTTCCTAGCAATTGAAAGGTTTGGTGGATTAAGGAGTTGTGTCATATCTACTATATATTTGTCAAATACCACTCACTCATTTAAGACGAAATCTCAGAAACCACCGAACGGATTAGAATGAAATTCGATATGTAGCTTCCTCTAGGGCCATAGGTGCTCGCTAAGAAATGAATTTTAAAAAATCGGCCTGGATCGCGGCTAATTCGCGAAAAATGCAATTACAATTGGGTGAATAACAATAGATTAATTGTCATATGGTATATGGATATACAGGTTATATGCTTAGGCCGCACACTTTGGTCAATAATTAAGTTCCTTATACGGAACTTAAGTTGTTTCGTGACGATAAGCTATTAAAAGACTTATGTTAAAGAGGAGGTTAAAAGACTTATGTTCTTTGATGATGGCATGTAGGGGCAGTTCGTTGTACATATACCTTACGAGAAACCCACCAACCTTGCTTCACCATTAGCTTCGTCCCCAACTACTCTTCCTTCAGCTTTCCGGTGACAAGATAATTGTTCTGAACTAGAATTGGTCCTCTTCAAATCGGCTTTCCTTGAACCTTTAATTTTCTCAGTTCAGATGAGCCTATTGCAACATTGAAGTAAACTCATCAATCTAAAAGTAAACAACGTAGGAAATAATTCACAGATTCAGTGATTCTCTTCAGTATCGCCTCAGGTTCTGCCATGGAGAAGATGGGTACAGTATTAACATCCCTCAGCGTGACCCAAACACCAATACACCACTTAAAAAAACTGTGTCTGCAGCTGATTTTTACGCCTATATGTTGATGGAGCGAGGAGGTGAAGAACGTTATTTACTTTAATTTTGTAATCTCCTCAACCAATTTATGCTGGATATGTACGCAAAAATAGAAACAGTAAGACTAAACTTTATTCGAAAAAATAAAAAATGTTGAGAAGTTGAGACTATATTCACTCAAAGTATGCCATAAGAAAAGTTGATGGTCTGGTATCAGAGCTCGGTAAAATAGTAGTGCTGCCTCGAAGCTTCTGTGGAGAACTATCAAAATAATATAAAATTAACTTTTGCAAATTGTCAACTTTAATTTTTGAAATTATTGAAATTCTAAGAATTGAATTTTTTAGCATTATTTAAGTAATAATAATTATCAACGTTAAGCTTAACTTTTACTAATTTAAGTTGTCCTTAATCCTAATGATATTAAACCGTTGCGGGGCAGGGTTCTTTTAGCTAGTTTTTTATAAAAATACAATCTAGTTCATTGGATGATAAATTTATGTACTGTTTTTATTATGTACCAAAATCTGAATGTTTCAAAACAACTAGAAAAAGAGATTTAAGGAAAATGAAGGGGCTACGTAAAATTTTTTATGCTAAATGAAAATTTATTAAAAAAGGTTTTAAAATAAATTACTTAAAATTGTGTTTTGTTGCGTAACCACTTCATCCACAAAACCTTTCGATAACGATTCACTGATGATAGTTCAGTCACTATGGTAAAAATTTATATTGAAATTCATGAAAGAAACATTACGTTTTTACTTCCCTGCAGTATCCCTTGATGATATTCCACTAATCCCTGTTGAACAGATCCGCTACCTAGGATTCCACTTGGACAAACGTCTTACTTGGAATCCACATACAAGACTAAAACGACAAGAAACTGACCGTCGTTACAGACTACTTCAACATTTACTAGACAAACGTTCAAAGCTCCCAATTAATTACAAAGGACTCATTTACATGACAGTGATTAGACCTAGTTAGACGTACGGAGTTGAGCTTTGGGGCTCTACTAAACCATCCAATTCATCTCGTATCCAATCTTTACAATCCAAAATCCTTCACAAAATCCTCTATGCTCCTTACTATGTGACCAATAAACTTATCCATAAAGATCTTAATGTTCCATGTGTTTCTGATTTAGCCCAAACCAGATACCTATCCTTCCATAGTAAGCTACATAACCACTTCAATCCACTAGTTTCCCAACTTGCTTCCTCCTCCATCCCTGATAATCCTCCGAGGCGTCTGAAAAGATGGCCTAGAGACCTTTTAGTGTAGATTTTATTGAAGTGCTACTAGTAGTACAGTAGTACTGATGTATAGTCACGTAATGGTAATAGTTAACAGCACATTTACTAGATGTATAAATTTTGTACAGTTGTCAATAAATTGTTATTTAAAAAAAAAAAATTTTTTTTTTTTTTGATATCCCAGGTTTCGAAGTGGTGAAGTTAAAATTCGGAATTTATATATTTAAAAAAGATCACAGGATATCTAATAAGACATTCATTATATCTATAACAGAGTTTACACTCATTACGCAATTAAAAAAAAAAAATAAATAAAAAAAAAACACTGACTTACTAATGAGTAAGGTTGAAGGTCACATCCAGATTTTATAAAACAGATTCCATGACTAACTCTACAATCGCACCAACAAACCTTTACAAAATATTAAGAAACATGGCGGAAAGAACCAAAAAAAAAGTCCAAAAAGGAGTAGGTTAAGGAATCTTTCGTAAAGGATAATACTTTATTAAAGATCAGGTTAAATGTTAGCACGGCTAGGTTCTGAACCCTTCATGGTCTGAGTTATCTTTCATATCTTCATCGGATATGCTTATTGTCACGGGATTAGTATCAGGTGTTCGTTAAAAAAAAAAAAAAAAAAAAAAAAAAAATTCACAAATCATTTGAAAAATATGTTTAATCCTCGTAAAAATATCGTCACTGCAATAGGATAACCAAAGACGTTGGCAGAGAAATTTTTGAGTTTTTTGGTTGAGGTTTTGTTGTCTGCAATGGTTGGTTGTATCGGGGTCAAAACCTTGGTAGGCCAAGCCTTTATGTACACCAACCACTAGCGTTGACTGATATTGTTGACCATATCGTTGCTCATTGATGGAGTTGATTGTAGTTGACTGACGTTATTGGGTCGTATCTGTTTGTGCCGCGCAACCTTTGAACCTTAGTCAACGCCTAGTTACTACATGAGTGGGACAGAACGGGGCGATTGGCCTGAGAAAGGACAGAATATATTTTGCTATCTTTAATATGGACGTGTTGTGTCGAAGGACGTTGAGCTAGTAAAAGCGACATCTTGTTCATTATACATTCTCAATTTTGATGTTAGTGTATTTTTATTTTCTCGATGAGGGCTTGTTATTGTCGGTTAAAAAAAAAAAAAAAAAAAAAACTCAGTTCGCTCCTACTGTCTTGAAACTTTTTTTTCTCTCTCTCATTTATTGATATTTACAACTACAAAATAATATAAATTAAGTAAATGTGTTGACAGTGAATACAATGGTATGTAAATAACTTGTGAAGAAATACTTATCTGTAGCACTTCAATAAAATGTACACTAAAAGGTCTCTAGGCCATCTTCTTTTCAGACGCCTCGGAGGATTATCGGGAATGTAGAGGGAAGCTAGTTGGGAGACTAGTGGATTAAAGTGGTTATTGAGCTTACTATGGAAGGATGCATATCTGTTTTGGGCTAAATCAGCAACATATGGAAGATTATGATCTTTATGTAAAAGTTTATTGGTCAAAAAATAAGGAGCATTGAGGATTTTTCGAAGGATTTTGGATTGTAAGGATTGGATAGGAGATGATAGAATATTTATATTATTATTTCTTTGATATATAAAACAATTAATACTCAAAGTAAAGTCCATTGTTGTTTACCGTCATTGCACATCTGCTAACCAATTTCTCGATGCCACGCTGATACCATTCCTTGGGATGGCTGTCAAAGAACTCTTGGACAGCATTTTCAACTTCCGCAAAATTATCAAATTTTTTCCCTTGAAGAAAATGGCCCATGGATCGAAATAAGAAGTAATCCGAAGATGCGAGGTCTGGACTATATAGTGGATGAGGCAGGAGTTTAAACCCATGAAGTTCTGTAAACTTTTCTGCTGACTATTGAGGAGTCAGTTCGTGAGGGACCAATCTTCAGGGTCTTTTTCTCCTTCCCCATGAGAGATGGTGACTAACAGTATCTTTCGACACACCACACGCCCTGGCAAGTTCGCGAGTACTTGTGGACGGATTTGAATCAACAGTTTTCTTCAGAACCTCATCAATATCATTTAATGGCCGTCCGGAGCCATTCTTCCTTTCCAACGTCCTATCTCCACTTCTAAATTTTTCAAAAGAACGCCGCGCAGTGCGCTCTTCAAGGACACCATCCCCTTCATATTTAATAATTTCACGAGTTGCTTCAGCGGCTGTGAAATTTTTTTTCCAGTAATGGCTTAAAATTACGAGAATTTGGTAGGACATTGTCATGTTTCTTCTTTGAAATAAATAACTGAACTGAGGCTTTTCTTTTAATAACTCCAGTGTTAGTAAACAAGCTTAGAGAACGCTCTAAAGGGATGATTAAGTATTGGCAAATAATAAATAGCATTAAGATATTTACAGACTTTTGAATTCTGGAATTTGATAAAACGGTTAATTAGGCATTACAAAACTATAGCCGATATATATCGAGTTTTTGGAATTGGCATTGGATCATCGATTCTCGATACTAGTTCTTTCCGCAAGAATCGGTGGAATCGACACATCCCTATCTGATATAGTTACTAAATAAATAAAACTTTTCTAAACAATTAAGCCGTCTTCTAATTGATTTACCGCGTACTTGTCCGACAAAGCTTTGCTCTCCCGATGATTGTGTAACATCGTTAGTTGCCTAAAAGCCGAAACCAGAGGCTGTTATTTAGCCGGTTAGTGGAAGTACCTCGCACTCAGGACTCAAGGTGAAGGCTAAAAGGCAGGTGTGATGGGAGAGCAAACAGTCCAGCTGTGTGCTGTGCTGTTGGGTCGGTGACCTCTAAGTTCTGTCGTCGTTCTTCTGTTGGACCTGGTCTCGGGTTCAAATCTAGTCCATGTAGTACATGGACCATTATTACCGGAATCAATTAGATCTATGCCTCCAGAATTAAAAAAAAAAAAAAAGAACTGGATATACAGGGTGAGTATCTCTTAGTGTAAATGCATCGCTTCTACTAGTTACCTAAATGACTCATAGATTTAGTAATATCATTTTCAACTCATGTTTAACAGATGTTCACTGCTTTCTAAATAATGATAAGGATGTGGGAGCTGATTTGATTACTATCAAGTCAACAGTGTTATGTGCCTTCTTTAAATCGTAGGGATCTAATGAAATCATTATAATCAACTCTTATATACTGGCGAATTAAACATTATGCAATTGCAGGTTTTGTTCGATGAAGGGGTCATACCACTTTTTTTTAAATTGGAGAGCCTTCCCCTGTAAAAACAGACTCATCTGCCCATAAAATTCACTTCAAAAAGTAGTATTCTTAGACACAATCTGCAGTCAGAAGCTAACGGCAGAATTAATATCTATGTTCATTATCATTGGATTTTAAACATTACATTGAAAAACTAATAAAATAAATCCTAAATAATAATAATAAATAAATAAATGTAACAACATAAGATCCTCTGATCTGGTGTCGCTTTATTGACATTTTTCGTTTATTTTCTATTAAACAATAATTTTTTTCTTTGTTTTTATTCCAATGAAGAGTTTATTATGTTTAAAATGCACATTTCCATTAACTGATAGTCATAATGTTTTATTTACACAAATAACTGATTTGTATACCAAATGAGAACACCATGTTTTTTCGGTTTCAAAAGTAATGATCTCCATGAAACTGAAAGAAAATCATTACGTTTTACATATCATTCAAAAGTTGATTAAATTTGCAAGTTTTTGTGAGGTTTGACGTTCTCTGGATAGGTTTTTTTTTTTTCGAAAAACGGTGAGCGTTGAAGTAAATGAGACATTGTGACTTCCCCAAATAAGGTGAAGATCAAGCTGTTTTTTAGATACCAAGTTTGTAAAATTCAAGGTTACGTGTACTCTGTTCTTATAGGAAATTTAATGCTAAATCCGAAAGTGTGGCCAAAATTTGAAAAATATTTAAACAAAATGGAGGTATTACAGTTTTTTATGAGAAAAACGTGATTTCCCCAAAAAAGTCTTTGATTTATCGTATATCTGCAACGGATTGGAATAGAAAGGTGAGATCTGCGGCTTTTTTTATTTTGCTACATTTTTGATCTAGTTTCACCTTTTCTTTTTTTTTTTTTTTTTTTACACTAAGAGATACTCACTCCGTAGAGACAAAAACTCATTTTTTTTCCGTGACTGGGAAAACATAGGATATATCTATCCACATTCTACTGATTTTATTAATTTACATTTTATAATTAAAACTAGCATGCCCTGTTGCTGCTTCGCCGGTTCTCATAACTGAGATGATTTTAACTAATATATGAGGTTTTATTTGTTTATCTATAGAAATCTTGTATGCACTTGAGCATTATTTCTTCAATATTTCCACGTATAGTAGTAATTTTTAACCTGCTACCATTGTCACGAAAGGTGGTTAAAGTTCATACAAAAACGTAGTTGGACGTCTAATTTTAAATTTTAATGTAAGAGTTAGTAATTCAGATGGGCAGAGACTAATAGTTATCCTAATAATATAATGCAAGACAAGAAATCAAATATATTGATACTCTACCTGAGGAAATCTAACAGATATCTGAAATATATTCATAGTGAAAGGGAAAGGGCCAGGTAGGTTAAATTTTTTTTTTGGGGGGGGGTTTCCCTAAGACTAATTCGATTTTTCAGTTCCTATTAGAAAAAAATTCTAAATGAGGCTATTCGAAATGTTTATCTGGTCATTTAAACAAAAATGCTGAATTGTTTTTGAGTGATTTCATTTTTTCTAAATATTCATAAATATTTAATTTCTTGCCTTTCCTTTTTTGAGAACATAAGATGAATTTTTAACATTCGAAACTAGTTTCCTAATGTAATAATTCCAATAGAAGTGGCAATTAATTCATCGATCCTAATCATACATGTACCACTTCAAGCTATGTCTTGGGTTTAGTACTTAAGCAAAACTATACTGTTACTGGGCTAACGGCCGTAAAAAAAAAGTTGGCCTAAATCACGCTCAACCGCCAGGTTTTTCCCCAGTTAAGGTTACCCACTTTATAAAGGCTAGGTGTGCCCCAGAAGGGTCTCACGACCTCGAAGCCGAGCCACGGCCGAAATATCAGAAAATAAATTTTCTGCCTTCGGTTAGACACTAACCCTGGCCAGAGCTTGGTAGTCACGTCCCTTACCTACTGAGCAACAGCACCTCCAAAGAAAATAATTTATTTTTCTTTCAAAGAAAACATGCATTATTTTCCTAACAAACCAATAAGTAATAAGAGGTTATGTACTTATTTGTAAAGAAGTCTTGGTTTTCGTAAGATTTCTTTCTCATAATTTAATAAGCTGATTTATTGCTTAATCAAAAATCCATTCCCTATCGTAAAGGAAGAAATCGATTCAGTGGTTGCGATTCGATTCAAGGCTGTGACTAACTTTATTTCATAGCGTTTTATCTCTCAACTCATCGTTGAATTCTTCTTAAATTAGAAGAGTAGAGAGTAGATCGATTTTTTTTTAAAAATATATAACCTTGTCAACTAGAGTGGAATTTAGCTCTGGATATAAAATACACGGGCTGGAGGAATTGCTCCGTGAAGTGCCCAGTGGAAAGTTCACAAGGACCCGGTAGATTTCGCTTTGATACTTGTCATTATACCTCGTTGGTCACAGTGAGGCTAGCGGTTTATAATATCTCCAAAAAGGTCGTGTATAATCATAAATATTGTTAGCAATTTGTTATAAAATTTTAAAATGGATTGCATGCTTTAGAAAGTTTAAAATTCCGTAGTATTTGGAACTTTTCTTTAATCGTTAGAATTCATGAATAATTTTTTTCTCTTCAATTGGAATTTTTATATTCAGAGACTAGTATTAGTCCAGTCAATAAACACATTGTAGAGTGCATAAAATGTGCAATAATTTTTGAATTCATGGCTTCGTTAGGGATAGTTATAAGGTAAACATATTAAAAGTCTCCTCGCCCCTGGGGGTGAGCTAACGGTGGGGGGAAGAGGAGGAGGTCCCATTTTGGGGTTATTCGATTATATCTCGAAAACAATAGACTCTAGAAAAATATGCTACAAATTAAGATTAAATCTCATTAAATTTCCTATAAAATTGATTGTACATTTGTCGTAATTATAACCGTTTACGAAATATACGTTATTGAAAATCGGTGATTTTTCGGGAAAAAAACAAATGTCACCTAACTTTGTGACATGATAGAAGATGGTATGACTAACAAATATTTTTCATTAATTAAAAAAAAATATCGTTTAGTTTTCATTCTTATATAATGCTTGTATATTTTATTATTATTGGGATAGATTTTTATTTTAATCGTTTCAGTGGTTTAAGTGTTGTTTTTTTTCCTCGATTATTCGAAAATCGATTCTCAATTTCGATTATATCTATAAAATGCTGAAATTATGGGAAATAGGAGAAGATATGGATAGGATAACATTTTTTAAAAATTATCGAATTCAATGTCACCTCTAGTACAATGCCAAGAGGCACCGAACCGTGTAACTACAGATGTCTGCATCAAGAATTAAATGTTGAGCACAGTAATTGTCAGCGTTCTTTATTTGATATAGGAGCTTGTGCCTGGGGATGATGAAAAAGCTTTGTATTCATTTTTTATCAATCCTCAGTGTATTTTCATTTTTCTTTTTTTAATATTTCACTTTTATAATCAGGAAGAATGAAAACTTTTTGAAAAAAGAAGTTGAAAGCCAGAAATTTTATCTTTCTTTTTCGCCCTACTGTTCCGCTTATCTTTTGTGCTAATATTAGATATATATATATTTTTTTTAAATCTCCGTAATTTAATAAAATGGTGGAACCTCCATAAATATTATATACTAAAAATTGTTAGGAATGATACGTTTCATGAGGTGCTGAATCCAATGAAATAATAATTAACTTGATCGGACCATCAAATGAGATCAAAATTTTAGGGCGATTATTATAATAATTTTTTATTGGTGTCGTTTTACTTACGATCGAATAAATCTGATCATCAGCCCGAAGCCGTTTAAAATTTAAAGAATAAAAATATGTTTGGTATAGTTTGAAATAGTTTTTCTGTGGGGGTTTAAATTAAAGAACGAATTTTAGTAATGGGTTTTAATAGAAGTACGGCCGAAGGATATCCTTGACCTCTCTCCTTACCCACAAATTAGTTTTCGTCCTTAACGATACTATTTTGAATTATTTCAGGATTTAACGATTTTTATGATGGCGGAAGAACATTTTTGGCCACTGTCCTTCCTAAACATATTACCTATATCCTACATATTACATATATCTTTCCTACGAAAACAATTTGACAGTTTTCGTCCTTAAGGATAATATTTTGAAATATTCAAGAATTTAACGATTTTTAAGATATATACCCCGCCTTTGTTGTCCTTTGGAAAATCCCTTAAATCTCAGAAACATTTTTATTCGTTTCGATCCAGGACTTTATAGTTAGCAACGATACTATTTTGAATTATTCCAGGATTTAACGATTTTTATGATGGCGGAAGAACATTTTTGGCCACTTTCCTTCCTAAACATATTACCTATATCCTACATATTACATATATCCTTCCTACGAAAACAATTAGACAGTTTTCGTCCTAAAGGATAATATTTTGAAATATTCAAGAATTAACAGATTTTTAAGATATATACTCCGCCTCTGTTGTCCTTTTGAAAATCCCTTAAATCTCAGAAACATTTTTATTCGTTTCGATCCCGGACTCGGCCGTATTTGTATAAGGAAAGAATTTATTTGTTATATTTCGTTCATGAACCGATAGGTTCATAACCCAAGGACCGCATGGGTTATTCTTTCAGTTCCATGGGATGACATTTTTTTAGTTTCAGACGTTTATTTCTTTTACTTCAGAAAAGGGCAACTTCAGTTCTGCTGCAACAGTAAGCAGGTCCTGGTAATGAAATAATATAAACACAGCCCCACAACGCTATTTAGGTATACACAAATAATATTCTTCTAAGGCGTTCATTTTTAGGTTTCTTTCCTTTTTTGTCTCATTTCTTATGCTTAACTATCTCAAGTTCAGGAAATTTCTTAATATAAATATATTATTAATATAAAAATAAAAATTTAATTTAGTTTTATTTAAATTGGGCTCTTTTAGGCACACTTGAAATGAAACTATAAGTATATTAATAAAAATGATAAAATATAATAATTTAATTAAATAAAGAAACAGTTGTAAAGTGGAATGATATTAGTAACTGGTGAGGCGATATGTAGGCCAGCTCTATTGACTAAGGGTTAGCAATAATCCTTGGTTTGTGGTGGATTTGTGTAATGGTATAGTTATAGTTCATCCTTCAATATTTATTATCATTACATTATTTTTATGTAATTGTATATATATATTATTCAAGTTAATTTTTTTATTACACATCACTGGATGGTTAGTCTGCATTGGACTTTTATGTTACTTATTGATATATTGATAATTGAGGCTTAGATAATAAAGTTTAAATAAATAAAAAGAAAGAGAAACTACCACGGGCTCTGCGATAAAAATCCCGGTGGCATTTTATTTATTTATATTCGTTTTCCAGCCGTTCACCTTGACCCTCCAGTTCAGGAACGAATTCTGTCCTCCTTGTTACGCTTTCTGCGTTGCATTATTTGTTATTTGAATAATTTTATATTTATACACATACACCCTGACTGGCGAAATATTGTTGCAAATTATTATTTTTTTTATTATTATCTAGGCTAAAATTTTTTTTTTTTCCCAACGTCCTTAACCTGGTATTATTTAAAATCATATCAAGCAATTTTAAATTTATATAATTTATTTCCTTAAAAGCATTCTCTTGCATTTCGATGGAGTAGTATTGGTATAATCTGACCCAGAGGGATATACCCCATCTATTGCAAACATGTAATAAATTAGATTAATGTAAATTTTAATCACTTTCAATTTTTTTTTCTTTAACATGGAAAATGTTTTACCCGTGACCTAGTTAGACAAAAACGATACGTTTTTGGGAAACGCGAGGGCGTTACGCGTAGTTTGGTAGTTTGATATTAGGAGAGTAGGAACAGTCAGGAGCTCACTATAACTACAATACTATTTATTTATTAGGAGGAAGGTTCTAATGAGTGACCTCCTTTTGACTCTTTTTCTCCTTATACGAAAAAAAAAATTAATCTGGATTTGACCGATCTTCCTAGATCTCTCTCGGCTTTTCAAAATTTTGGTTTGGTGAGAAAAATTTTAATTTAATATATTTATTTTTAAGTGAGATTTTTGATTGATAAGAGATTTTTTGACAAGCTCTAGCTCTGTTGGTATGATTCGGATCAAACTTTGACATCTTAGTTGTAAAAAAAAATAATGGAGAATATTTTTTTTTTATGAACCTATCTTTTTTGTTATTATTATTATTTGGAATAAACATTAATTCTTAATTTAATTTGAATAATTTTAAATCATATAGGTAAGCAGGAAAAAAAAAAAATACCATAAGGGCATACCAGGTATGCAAGTTTAAAAGGTCGTTTATTTTTATAAAATAAATACACAGTAATTTAAAAAAAAGTATAATATATTTTATTCAAAGTACTGACCCTCGCTTTCTACACATTTTGCCCATCTCTCGGGCAATATAAGGATACCATTCCAAAAGAATGCTTAATCTTTATTTGAAATCCATTCATCGAGCCATTTTCGTACGTTTTCGAAATTGTTGAAGTGTTGCTCCGCCAATGAGTGTCCCATCGATGAGAAGAGGTGATAATCAGAAGGCGCCAGGTCAGGTGAATACGGCGGGTGGGGTAGGAGTTCACAACCAAGCGAAGAAATCGTTTCCTTAGTCAATCTGGCTGAATGTGCAGGAGCGTTATCATGCTGAAGAATGACTTTGGCGTGCCTGTGAGCCCATTCTGGGCGTTTTTCGATCAATGCGTGACTCAAATTGATCATTTGTTGTCGGTAGCGCTCGGTATTGACTGTTTCGCCGGGTTTGAGAAGCTCGTAGTAGACTACTCCCTTCTGATCCCACCACACACACAGCATTGTCTTCTTCCCAAAACGATCCGGTCTTGCACTCGATGTGGATGGTTGTCCTGGCGTTACCCATGATTTTTTTCGTTTGGGATTCTGAAAATAAATCCATTTTTCATCGCCAGTTACAACTCGATGCAAAAAACCCTTTCTTTCGTGGCGTAAAAGCAGCATTTCGCACACAGTTTTTTTTTTTTTTTTTCCATCTGTCGTTCGTCCAATTCATGTGGAACCCATTATCCAACCTTTTGAATCTTTTCCATAGCTCTCAGGCGATCGGAAATGGCTTGCCTAGTGACATTCAACTGTTCTGCCATCATTTGTTGGGTTTGGGTATTGTCTTCGTCTAATAAAGATTGCAATTCGAAGTCCTCAAACTTTTTTGGTCGATTTTCTCGTTTTTGATCAGTAACATCAAAATCACCACGTTTGAAACTTTGAAACCAACGTTCACATGTCCTGACGGTTGGAGCAACATCGCCATAAGTCTCAACAAAAATTCGATGACATTCAGATGCCTTTTTCTTTTGATTAAATAAGAAAATCATTACATGCCGCAAATGCTCTTTATTTGGCTTAAAATTAGACATTTTTAACACCAAAGAAAGGTATGATACGTCCACGTAAACGACTTAAAAACAACTGACTTTTGTAAACAAATGACTAACAAACAAATTAGCGTTTAGAGAGCAAATCCTTCAATAGGCTAAGAGCGCATTCTATTGGATTAAAACGACATTTTAAACTCTCATACCTGGTATACAGTCTGCAGGATTAAAACTAAAATGATCTTACTTATTTCTTATTTTTATCGTAAAAATGGTTATTAAACTTGTGAATGAATTTATGATATAATTGTCGGTATGGAAAGCAGTTGTTGAAATGTAACATAATTGCACAGACGTTCAGCAGAATTAAGTTATTTAATTTAAAAATTTATCTCCTACAGATAAATGATTTATAGGTAGGTAAGAGAAGAGAAACATATGTGACCATCGACGATCTTGGAGGCAATCCTTAAAACATGTTGTTGTTTTTTTTAATTTTTCTTTTTATTGAACATTTTTAACAATCCTAATAGTGTTATAGCCCTGGTTGAAAATATAGCTAAATGAACACCTAAAAATATCGAAGAAAAATTCTCAATGCCCCTTTTACTTTGTCACAAACTTATCCATAAAGATCTTAATGTTCCATATGTTGTTAATTTATCCCAAACCAGATACCTATCCTTTCATAGTAAGCTCCATTACTATTCAAACCCACAAGAAACTGTTGTTACAGACTACTCTTAATATTTTACTAGACAAACGTACAAAGCTCCCAATTAATTACAAAAGACTTAATTACATGACTGTGATTAGACCTATTTCGGCGTACGGAGTTGACGTTTGGGGCTCCACTAAACCTTTCAGCTCTTCTCGTATCCAATCCTTACAATCCAGAATCCTTAGAAAAATCCTCAATGCTCCTTTTAATTTGTCACAAACAGACTTTTCCATAAAGATCTTAATGTTCCATGTGTTGCTGATTTAGCCCAAACCAGATACCTATCCTTTTATAGTAAGCTCCATTACCATTCAAACTCACAAGAAACTGTTGTTACAGACTACTCTTAATATTTTGTTTGTTTATTTCGTTTAACGTCACTTTATGCTGCTATGGCTAATCGGACGATGCTACGGTGGGAGTCCTAAATT
This sequence comes from Euschistus heros, assembly GCA_003667255.2. Taxonomy (NCBI): domain Eukaryota; kingdom Metazoa; phylum Arthropoda; class Insecta; order Hemiptera; family Pentatomidae; genus Euschistus; species Euschistus heros. The sequence continues at coordinate 311,523 of RCWM02000509.1, forward strand.
TTGCCTATCCAGGTATAATTAGGATAGGGATCTTTAACGAGTACCTGATCGCACAGGCTCGGGACCCCCATTTTACGTCCCTTCCGAAGGACGGCATAGCTAAGGATTTTTTACTCCCTTTAAAAAATCCTAAGGTCATCTGCCGGGCTGCGAACCCGCGATCTTGGGTTTAGTAGGTTGCTATGCTAACCACTACACCACAGGTGACCCCCTCTCTTAATATTTTACTAGACAGACGTTCAAAGATCCCAATTAATTACGAAAGACTTATTTACATGACTGTGATTAGACCTATTTAGACGTACGGAGTTGACGTTTGGGGCTCCACTAAACCTTTCAGCTCTTCTCGTATCCAATCCTTACAATCCAAAATCCTTAGAAAAATCCTCAATGCTCCTTTTACTTTGTCTCAAACAAACTTATCCATGAAGATCTTAATGTTCCATGTGTTGCTGTGTTAGCCCAAACAAAATACTTATTCTTTCATAGTGAGCTCCATAACCACTCATATCCACTAGTTTCTCAACTTGCTTCCCACTCCATTCCCGATAATCCTCCGAGGCGTCTGAAAAGAAATGGTCTAGAGAGATCTTCTAGGGTAGAATTTTATTGAAGTGCTACCAATGGGTAGCAATTCATATGTCGTTATTAGCATTATCTTCACATTCACTTTATTTTATTTTATATATTTTTATTTTATGGTATAAAGCTGTAAATTTCCAAAAAAAGAAAAGACAAACGTTTTTTGTTTTTGTTTTTATTGCTAAATAATGATCTAGGATAGGTAAGTAATACAACCAAAAGAAAGTTGTCATTGCTAATTACTATCATCTTTCTTATAATGTATTATATTATTATTGTAATCTACTGAAAAATGATATAGAAGGCATTTAATAATTTTAAAATCTCAGTGACGTTTTCAGTAATATATTTGTAGGTTAGTAAAATTCCATTTTATTTATTATTTAATAGTATTAATCAAATAAAGAATTCTCCGAACTGTAGTTTTTCAAATTGAAGCATTCCTTTTTTTTTTTTTTTTTTTTTATATTCTTTTTCTTTTGTTTTATATAAAGATAGCGTTGTAGTTAGTTAGAAGAAGCATAATCGCAAAATTTCACAAATGTTCCTAGAAATGCATATGATTCCGAGTTTATCTCTTCTACAAAGAGCCCGGCTGACCCGGTTACGATATCCCAAATCTATTCTTGCTATTTTAGAAGAAACAAATAAATAAATTATATATAATGAGATAAACATCCTTTAGGGTTAGCATCAGCGTGTGGCAAGGCTCTTCTCCGGTATCCGGCACGGTAACTGCGCTACCTGAATATTATACTATGCACTTTTAATATAACTAGGTATGGGTATTTTGAGAAAAATATCGATATTCCTTATCGATTATTTTTTTAGCTATGAATATCGATACACGATACATCGGTGACTAAAACATAGAAATACCGATTTATGAAGGGTATTAGGCTAGAAAGGTTAGTAAGTCCACTAACCATAGTTTCGAAAAAATCGCAAATGAAAATGACGAAGTCTTATTTTTTTTTTGTTTTTTGGGACTCAACGCCCTTATGTACTCCAACTAGGGCAGGATGGACGGGCTATCCTTCAGGTTACCTTATCTATTGTATTATAGTGTAGGGTGGGAAGCTAGGTCAAGATTCATTTGTTGATTCTCCACAACGATATGTGAAAGTTAAATTAATAGCATAATAATTGATATCTGACTAAGCATATGCACCTATTGCCTACTTTAATAAGCGGATAAATAGAAGTTTAGAAGCAAAGGTTATGGGAAAGAGCTATCGATAAATGTGAAAATCGAAGTGATGCATCGGAATCGATCTGCAAGACATGCGGGTTTGACGAATTCGTTGTAACAGGGCGTAAACTGTCTAAAACGATAATATAAATATGAATATGATATATGAGTAAGTATTCATGCCCTGTTACAACGAATTCGTCAAACCCGCATGTCTTACAGATCGATTCCGATGCATCACTTCGAGTTTCACATTTATCGATTGCTCTTTCCTATAACCTTTACTTATAAACTTTTATTTATCCGCTTATTAAAGTAGGCAATAGGTGCATATGCTTAGTCAGATATCAATTATTATGCTATTAATTTAACTTTCACATATCGTTGGTCAATGGATTGTAGGAAAAGTAACTTTCCCAAAAAATTGTCCACTTAATTTATTCCTTGTAGGCAAGATGGTTCTTCCTGATTAAGGAAATGATCGCTCGATGGGAACTTGTGCCTAATTGAATTTTTCTAATATCGGGAAAACGATATATCCTTACGTGCGGGTCGATGCTACAAAAACAATTAAAGTAAAAAATAACGATATAAACACATCCTACTTATACTAAAATTATCGGTATTTTTTTATACAGGGTGAGTATCTCTTAGTGTAAAAAAAAAAATTGGGTTAAACTTGATCAAAAATGTAGCTAAATGCCGCAAATCTCACCTGCATTTATTTATTTATTATGTGATTTATGGCTACATGAGTCTCATTTTTACAGAGGAAGGCATTTGTACCATTCATAATAACGATATACATGGATTGGTAGAAATGCCATCCCCTGTAAAAACAGACTCATCTGCCCATAAAATTCACTTCAAAAAGTAGTATTCTTAGACACAATCTGCATTCAGAAGCTAACGGCAAAATTAAGGTCCGTTTTCATTATCATTGGATTTTAAACATTACATTGAAAATCTAATAAAATAAATAAATGTAATAACATCATATCCTCTGATATGGTGTAGCTTTATTGACAGTTTTCCTTTATTTTCTATTAAACAATCATTTTTTCCTTTGCTTTTTATTCCAATGAACAGTTTATTATGTTTAAAATGCACATTTCCATTAAGGGATTGTCATAATGTTTTTTATTTACCCAAGTAACTGATTTGTATACAAAATGAGAACACCATGTTTTTTCGGTTTCAAAAGTAAATATCTCCATGAAATTGAAACAAAATCATTACGTTTAACATATCTTTCGAAAGCTGATTAAATTTGCAAGTTTTTGTGAGATTTGACGTTTTGTGGATAGTTTTTACGAAAAACGGTGAGCGTTGAAGTAAATAAGACATTGTGACTTCCCCAAATAAGGTGAAGATCAAGCTGTTCTTTAGATACCAAGTTTGTAAAATTCAAGGTGACGTGTACTCTGTTCTTATAGGAAATTTAATGCTAAATCTGAAAATGTTGCCAAAATTGAAAAATATTTAGACAAATGGAGATATTACAATTTTTTATGGGAAAAAACGTGATTTCCTCAAAAAAGTCTTTGATTTATCGTATATCTGCAACGGATTGGAATAGAAAGGTGAGATTTGCGGCATTTAGCTACATTTTTGATCTAGTTTAACCCAATTTTTTTTTTTTTTTACACTAAGAGATACTCACCCTGTATATCTTGTATCGATTTATACCTGGTTGTCGGTATGTATCCTAACTTTAGCTCTGGTAGTGAGGTCGACCTGTCTACATTGAAGATTTTATAATCCTCTTATTCACTATTTTTCTATAAATAGTTTATACACATATCTAGTTTCTTCTATTCGTTCAAGATTTTTTTTCTCTCTTACTGAGGTTGTAACTGTAGGAACATATTTTTCAGCCAACCTTCATAAAATTGGAAAAAGTTGCATTAAAAACATCAAACATTAAAACCATTTTGAAATCATTTTTATTATGTTTTTGTTAATTTTTTAATATAATTATTGTCTGTTGTTTTTTTTTTATAATGTAAAGAAAAAGGTAAATCTTAACGTATCAATATTAAGAATATGTGAAATAAATATATCGTAATATTAGAAGAAAAATATCGATACTTCGATATATCGCGTATCGATACCCATCCAGAAATAGAACTAATTACACCTCATTGTTTCGATTAAGGTAATGCTTTAACTATCGATATATACACCATAGACAAAGAAAGGTATGTGGGTCACAAAGCGGATGCCACGAGCCGCATACTTAGCGACTTAGTAACGCAGTGACAAGAGTCAACTCAAACAAGGCTCTACACACTAAGTACACTATTCAATTCCAGCAAACTGCTAAGTACTAAGAATTACTGCTAATTACGTCGATGATATTTTTTCATTAAGTTTAAAAACAATCATTTCTTTCTTATTAGACAAATATATTTATAGTTATTGCATACCTACATACGGCACCACATCATTCTATAGACCAGGAAAAAAAAATAGGCATAGAATAAGCCTTTGATCAAACGAGGATTGATCTTATACTTTATCTTCCATCTTTTTATTATTTATTTACAATTTATTGAAATTTACAACTGTACAAAAATACATGAAGTAAATGTGTTAAAAACGCTTACAATAACATGGTAAAACTTGAAAGTAACTACTCATTAGTAGCACTTTAATAAAAATCTACACAAGAAGATCTCTAGGCCATCTTCTTTTCAGACGCCTCGGAGGATTATCGGGAATCGAGAGGGAAGAAAGTTGAGAAACTAGTGGATTTGAGTGGTTATGGAGCTTACTATGAAAGGATTGGTATCTGTTTTGGGCTAAATCAGCAACATATGGAACGTTAAGATCTTTATGGATAAGTTTATTGGTGACAAAATAAGGAGGATTGAGGATTTTTCGAAGGATTTTGGATTGTAAGATTGAAGGATTGGATACGGGATGAATTGGATGGTTTAGTAGAGCCCCAAAGCTCAACTCCGTAAGTCCATATTGGTCTAATCACGGTCATGTAAATGATTCTTTTGTAATTAATTGGGAGTTTTGATCGTTTGTCCAGTAAATGTTGAAGCAGTCTGTAACGACGAGCTGTTTCTTGTCATTTTAGTCTTGTATGTGGATTCCAAGTAAGACGTTTGTCCAAGTGGAGTCCTAGGTAGCGGATCTGTTCAACGGGGATTAGTGGAATATCATTAAAGGATACTGTAGGACAGGAGGTCGTAGGTTTACGACGAAGGGTAAAGGTTATTTGGTGAGATTTGTTCGGATTTATTTTGACTCTCCATTTTTGACACCATTCTTGAATGTTTAGGATATGATCTTCCATCTTAATTTATGAAATTGTTCTTCTGGAAACTCGGAAAATGGCGATAGTCGTTTCGCCCCCTTATAAGGCGATAGCCCTTTCGTTCAGTTAGTTATTCTAACCATAAATATAAATTATAATGAATGAGTATTGGGCTTTTTAAAGACAATTTATAAAGAAACCAGCATACCCTGACGCGGCTTCGCCCGCTCTGATAAATTAAGAACTTACAATTAAATTATTTTAACTAATTATAGAATTTCATTTGTTCATCATTAAAAATCTTGAATTGAAGTATGGAATTTAGCATTATTTCTTCAATGATATTTTCACGCATGGCAGTAATATTTAACCTGCTTAAAATTGCATTGATTAGGTGCTTGAAGGGTACGTAAAAGCATAATTAGACATCCAATATGGCAGAAATAATTTTATCTATCCATCTTGTTGGATTTTAATTTCTAACCATAAAAGTATATGACAGTTTGGCAAACCTCGTTTCTGGCACTCAATACTATACATTTTGAATATTATTATAGTAAAATTTATTATTATAAACCTTCCGCGGACTATGAAGTTGTAGTTAAAATTTGGTACAGTTGGGTTTCATTGTTTTACCATTGCAAACTCTGTTGCAGAATGGCCACATATCGGTCGATTTTTAAACTGTATTGGGATCATATATTTATAGCCTTTTTAATAAAAATTGAATTAAAAATAGATACACCATCCTCACCACGTATTCTGATGACACTTGTGTCAGTAAACAATGATCCATTTATTGCCTCCCAGACACTCCAATCCCATATCATAAACCTTCAAGAATGGTGTCGAAAATGAAGAATCAAAATAAATCCTACCAAATAACCTTTAGCCTTCGTCGTAAACCTAAACTTCCTGTCCTTCAGGATTCTTTAATGATGTCCCACACTATCCCCGTTGAACAGATCCGCTACCTAGGACTCCACTTGGACAAACGTCTTACTTAGAATCCACACACAAGTCTAAAAAGACAAGAAACTGCCTTTTGTATTCGACCACTCTAACATTTACTAGACAAACGTTCAAAGCTCCCAATTAATTACAAAAGACTAATATACATGACTGTGATTAGACCTATCTGGACGTACGGAGTTGAGCTTTACCATCCAATTAACCTCGTATCCAATCCTTACAATCCAAAATCCTAAATGCCCCTTACTTCGTCACAAACAAACTTATTCACGAAGATCTTAATATACCTTACGTTTCTGACTTAGCTCAAACCAAATCCTTTCATAGCAAACTCCAAAACCATTCAAAACCATTAGTATCACAACTTGCTTCTCATTCCATTCCAGATAACCCTCCGAGGCGCCTGAAAAGAAGATGGCCTAGAGACCTTCTAATATAGTACTTCATTATATAGAACCTTCATAAGTGCTACCAATGGGTGGGTAGTTGCTTTAAAAACAAGTGAAGTGTCATCTTTATCATTATCATCTTATTTACTTGATGTATTATATATGTATATTGTATATACAGTTGTAAATTTCAATTAAATACATAAAAAAAATAGATAAATTTTATCATAAATTTCTAGCTCTATATAACATTGTACTTTTGTAAGCTCACTCGGTGCTCGCCACCTATCTGTCGATTATCAAACCTTATTGCATACTACATATTTATCGTTTTTTTTTATGACAATATAATTGAAAATCTTTAAATTTTATTATTTCTAAACCTTCCTTGTACTATGAAGATGTTGTGGGTAAAATTTGGTACAGATTGATTCAGTAGTTTTCGCGGTTAGTGATCACATACTAACAATGGCTTGTCCTTTTAGATAATAGTTTAGATTTATGATTTTTTATTTTTTTCATATTATATTAATTTTTTTTTTTTTCTTCTCTAGACATACTCCGGCCTGTTCTGCGTGGTGGTGAACCCCTACAAGAGGATGCCGATCTACACGGAGAAGATAATGGACAGGTACAAGGGGATAAAGCGCCACGAAGTGCCACCTCATGTCTTCGCCATTGCTGACAGCGCCTACAGGTCTATGCTTCAAGGTATGTTTAATACTATAATTATATTCCCTAGTTAACATTATATAAAAATCTACGTTAATATTGGGTTGTTTCACATGAAATGTCGGTTTTCAAGGTATAGGGATTTTAGTAAAAATACAATATGAAAACAATATAATTTTATTCGAAGTATTTACCTTCTTTTTCTACACATTTTTCCCAACGTGACAACAACTTTTTTATCCCGGATTTAAAAAACTCTGAGCTTTGAAGTGAAACAAAATCTGAAAACGCACTTTTGATTTCAGCATCATTTGCAAAAAATTTTCCTCTGCAGAAGTTGTCTAAATTCCTGAAAAGGTGATAATCTGTTGGAGACAAGTCGGGAGAATATGGTGGGTGCGGAAGAACTAAGTACCCCAGCTCTTTCAATTTATGCGTGGTAAGTTTTGAAACGTGGGGTCTAGCGTTGTCGTGTAGGAGTATAGGGCCCTTCCGATTTACCAATCCAGGTTCTTTTTTCAATAATTTTTCGTGCATTTGGCCAATTTCATTGCAGTAGGTTGTAAAGGTAATGGTCTCACCTCTAGGCAAAAAGGAATAATCTATGATTCCAGCCATGGGCCACCATACTGTAACCATCAATTTTTTCGGGTGCAAATTTGGTTTTGGCATTTGTCCTGGGCTTTCGTCGATGTCTAACCACTGCCCTGACCGACGCTGATTGTCATAAGAAATCCATTTTTCGTCGCAAGTTATTATTCTTTCAAGGAAAGGGTCGGTTTTTTGCCTAGCAAGCAACGAAACGCAGGTCTCAAGACGTTTCAATTGCTGTCGCTCAGTGAGATCGTGAGGTACCCATGTATCGAACTTTTTCAACAACAGAGACTCGCAAAATCCTGTATGTATTTCAAATATTATAAAATCGGACATTTCATGTGAAACAACCCAATAGTAAAATAAAATATTTTTTTCCTTAACGTTTAGGTATTTAAAGACACTCACAATGCAACGAAAAATACATCAGTCAATTTACCTTATTGCCTATCGTGGCCTATACGTTAACCATGAATTGCCTAAAAACGTAAGGAAAGTTATATAAATATAGCCGCACCTTGGTTCGTTTGGATCGGTTAGGGAGAAACACATAGCTCCGTGTTTGATTAAACTTCAAAGGCGTTTTTACTAGAAATGATTTTCATAGATCTTTTCTCGATTCTCGAAAGCAATGGGGGAGCGACAGAGGAAGTGAAAAGAATAACTGATGTACGGTAAGCTATTGGAATGTTAAATTCAGTCCTCTTGAGTACAAACGTATATATCAATGTTAAAAAAATAATATATAAGACTGTAGCTGAAAGCATGATTCTACACAGCCCAGAACTTGGCCTCTAGAAAAATTAGATTCCTGGCTGTGGAGATAGATTTTTGGAGATCAGCAAGAATGTCAATGGTTCAAGGAATCCGAAATGAGGTTATAATAGAAAAAAATGGAAGTAAAGAGGAATATCCTAGAGGAAATGGAGGGAAGGAGACTGAGATGGTTCAGCCATATTAAAAGAATGGATAATAAAAGAATCCCCAAAATAGCTTATGAATGGGAAGCTGAGGGTAGGAGAAGGAGAGGTAGGTCTCGCATCAGGTGGATAGATGTGGCTCAAAGTATGGCAGAGAGGAGTGAAGGAACCGACTGAGAGAGGAATTTGGTTGAAGGAAACTTCGCATAGCGAAGAAAATCCTTTCAAATAAGAAGGCGTTTTTGATTTTCAACGTCTATATTATGATAGAGTTGTGGTCTCGAACATTTTGTTAATCAGGAACCAAACCATTTTGTAACATCTTTGTTGTTTAATAATAAATAATAATAAAAAAGGCTTAGCGAACCCGAAGGTTCAATGCCGGCACAACCAACCGTCGACCACACACTTTCCTCCGATCCACTCCTCCGAAACCCAAATCCCCCAGGTCGGCCCTGACACAATCCTCCCATCTTCGTCTCGGTCTACCTTTTAATCGTCTACCTGACGGCTCAAAACTAAATACTTTTTTCTGAATCCGATCATTATTAAACCCAACGAATTTACATGCCCATTTTAAGCGTCGCGCTGCTATTACTAGAACTATATTTACCGGAAAAAATATAGATTCCTCCTCATTATCCGTAAGTAAACTAGTCCTCGTTCTTTATCCTCGCTCAGATATTGCTCTATTATATCATTGTTTGTTTACATCAATGGTTCGTATTTTTTAAAAGTTGGATCTATGATAATTACTTGGACATAAATATTGTACGTGAAGATTATTTTTCCAACAAACCAAAGAATTAGTACAGGCATTAAATGAAAATACTGGTTGAAATATTAGTGAAAGCAGTTAAATGGACTTTAGCGAGTAGTATTCAATCAAGTTCACATTGTGTAATCAGAAATTTAAATTATAATTTTGAACTATTGCCTTTGTAATAATACATTTAGGCTGTCTGATTATTCCTGATAATAACTGACCTTTTCCGGAAAAAAATAATAATAACAAATCAGCGATTATAAATAACATGTGCTCTGAAACCTGATAATATCTAAAGGCCGTTCTAACAACTTCACAGGTCATCACACCTTGGAGTTTAATCTATGCTGATGCTATAATTAAAAAAAACAAAACAATTAATATCAGCTGGAATACCCCCACGGCTGCGGTCTGTATTTATATAGATAGCATTGTAGCCTTTGATACAGTTAGCCGTGTGAATATATTTGTCGCAGTTCCCAAGCCTACTGTATTGAAGCATAGAATACACCGACTAGCTCTCACAGTACCGCTACAAATAAAACGGTTTGTTTTCGCTGTTTAGTTCGAGGTCGTTGTTCGTTTCTTGTCCTTCGTTTAAATTCCAAATCCTAGGATTAGGACCTTTCCTTTCTTTATATTTCTTTATTTATTTATTTATTTCGTTTAACGTCACTTTATGCTGCTATGGCTAATCGGACGATGCTACGATGGGAGTCCTAAATTTTGCCTATCCAGGTATAATTAGGATAGGGATCTTTAACGAGTACCTGACATCGCACAGGCTCGGGACCCCCATTTTACGTCCCTTCCGAAGGACGGCATAGCTAAGGATTTTTTACTCCCTTTAAAAAATCCTAAGGTCATCTGCCGGGCTGCGAACCCGCGATGTTGGGTTTAGTAGGTTGCTATGCTGACCACTACACCACAGGTGACCCCCTTTCTGTATATTTTTCTGCTCTATGCAAAGCGAAAATATCCGGTAGCAAGGATAAGTGGTATTGATTGTGTGCTCGCTTAAAATAATTTCAAATTGTAATGTAACTATTCCCTCCACAAATTTAAAAATGAGGATATATATATATATAAGACAATTGAAGGTGAAGTGGTTATGTCACATTTTTAAAACATATAACCTAGTTTTTTTAAAATATTTATAATACAGAGTAATATAGGGTAGTCCCATTGATCGGAATGACACTTCTGATTGATACTGACACGTTTAATAATAAATTAAAAAAAAAAAAGTTAAACAACAATTAAAGGGTTTGGTGTATGGATTAAGGGGTTATTTCACTTTTTTTTTTTTAAATACAACCTAGTTCTTTGAATAAAGAATATATGTGCTGACGTTTTTGGTAGCAAGGCTCTGAATACTTCAAAACAACTAGAAATAGATCCATGAAGAAGATGGAGGTGCTATGTAACATTTTCCTGCTTGAGATAAATGTAAAAAAACAACTAAATTTCTCAAAATTGTGTTTTGTTACATAACCCCTTCATCCACCAAGCCCCTCCAATTATACTACTAAAGGTTCTCTATTGAGGAGATACGCGGCCGCTTACGTTAAGAGTAGAACAATGCCTTAAAGTTTTCGAAAATAACTAATAATATAATTAATGTGTTGAATATTTGAAGATAAGGGAAAATTTAGAAAACTCCACATTGCAGAAGTGCGCGAGATTTTTTCCGGTAAATATAGTTCGGGTAATAGCAGTGCGACGATCGGAATGGGTATGTAAAGTCGTTGGGTTTAATAAAGGCCGAATTCCCAAAAGGGTATTCGTCCGAGAGGTAAACCAAGACGTAGATGGGAGGATTGCGTCAGCTGAACTAGTGAATTTGGGTTTCGATGAGGTGGGTTGGAGGGAGTGTTGTGGTCGAAGTTTGCTAGTGTCGCCATCCTTCGAGTTCGCCAAGTGTTTATTTTTTTTTTTTTTCGAATCACCCATCTTTGGGGTACGTCAGATCAATCACTTCCTAGATGCTTGTGCTTTCTTTTTCTCCCAATAGTTCTTCATCTCTCAGATCTCCTCCTCCTTTCGTCCTCTGATATGTGGATCGGTTTTCTGGTGTTGTTCTTAGCTTGGAACCTCTTAGTTTGTCCTTGGTTATGGTCCTGGTACCATTCTTCAACATGACTTCGGAAATCTGTAGATCTTTCAAATCCTTTTCCACTTCTTTAAACCAATTGGGTTTAGTTTTCTTTTTGTAAAAGAAGTCAAAGATTTGCTTTGTTACTCTGTCAGGATTCATTCGTGATATATGTCCATAGAAAGCAATCCTCCTTTTCCGCATTGTATCTGATAATCTCTCTGATTTCAGGTATAGGGCTTCATTCCTATAGAAAACTTGTTTGTTTAGGAATTTGGGACCCATGATCTTTATTTATTGTTTATTTCCTTATTAATCTTAAAATAAAGAAAATTAATACAATTAACTGTGGAAAATAACTTTCAACGTGTAGCATAATATTGTACAAAATTCAGTAATATTTTCAGAAATTAAATAAAATTTTGAAGTTGAATTGAGTTTGAAAGAGTTTCTAGTATAAAGTGATTTTCCGTAATGAGATACAATTTTCCGTCAAATCATTGGCACAAACATTGGCATGTTTTAAATAGTATATTTCAGGTTTCTTGATTTTTTATAATCGTTAAATAGTATATAACCTTTATTTCGCTGGATTTTGATGAAACTTTTAATCGCAGTGAGAAATTCTAAAAATTAAATTGATGTATATGTATATATATATTTTTTTTTTCACAAAATGCAACAGCTGGTCTTGTTAAAAACTTTGAATTCCCGCTGGCAGATTTTCCTCATCAACAAAGACCAGTTCCTTTGCATATGGATGAGCTGTTGTCGATTAGTGATGGCTTCTCCGGATCTGCGCTCGTTTTCAGCTAATGAAATGCTCCTTACTTCATTCCAGTACTATCTTCTTTGCTTCTTCTAAAAATATTTTTTATTTTTTGTAAATCATTTCTAGTTCTAAAAACGCAAAAAAATTGAAATCATTTGCAATTCGATACCTAGATAATATATATTAAATTTTAAAAATGTACGACTAGAAATCAATTATGTTGATACTTTACTTACCTGAGGAGACAAAGGATAAATGTCTTCTTAAAGATACCCGTTCCTCGAAAAAACTGGAGTACTAGAAAAAAAAATTAGGGTTGGATATTCAGCTAAATAATCAGGAACACAATCCATTAGGTTTGTGTGACTAGATTTTTTTTTCTGCTCTTAAAGGAAAAATAAAAATAAAATTTGACTATAGGATACATTTATATGGCCATTAAAGCAAAAACTTTGATTGGTTTTAATCGATTATATTATTTCTAGTGATATTTTTTTTTTTCTCTTTAGATTTTTTTATTCAGACTTGTTATTAAAGTAACATTAGGTAAATTGGTTTAAAGTGTAGCAATACAAGCCTTTTATAGTGTTATAGTGAGGGAGAGGAGCACTCAACATCTACTGACGTAGATTAAAAAAAAACTCTCTCAGATTAAAAAAATCTCTCATCTAGCTTCTTTTCAGACTTCTGAGAGTATTTCCGGGTATTTTAGTCGTGGCCGTGTCATTTAATGAGTATATTATTATGTCCATGAAGTCTGTCGTGAAATGTTCTTTAGAAGTTATGTATATGTTCGTTTACTGTTGGTTCTTAAATAATCTTAACGTAAATTTTGATAGAGTGTGTGGTTTGAAATGTACCAAGATTATTTCGTGATCAGTCTAAGTATTTTTTTTTTTTTTTTAAATTAAAATATTAGTATTCTTTTAAGGTGCGTATTTAGTCTTTGTCGGAGTTTTAATGTCGACCGTTTATAAAGGATTGGATACAGATGTTTTAGTCTCTTGTTTTTTCTATTCATTCTTCTAATAAATTATAAATTTTTAAGTTTAGGTTATGTTATAGGTTTATGAAAATAAAATAATACAACAACCTTATTATAGTTTCAATAAATTATATCGAACATTAAATATAATTATATCGTTATGATAACAAAAATAACAAAATTATGGACGCTAAAGGGCCCCATTGTAAACTAGCTTAAACAAACATGGCGGTGAATAAAGCACACACAACATGGGGCTCACGATAACTCCCTCCCACTTCAGAGGTACTTCAATATTTCAACAGCAGCCATACAGCGCTACTTCATCACAACTAGTGCTTTTGACTTTGTCCCCTCCTGCCCTGTGCAGGCAATGCCTATCCAATGACCGCCCTCTATAAATAATAAAGCAATTCTATTCCGTTCTATGAACAGAAAACGATTATACAGTTTCGAATAAAACAAGAAACTAAACATTATAATAATTTTTTGTTATAGTATAGTTCAGTATCGCCAAACTTTCTTAATTAAAGAGTGTCCACCAAACCCTTATGTAAAGAGGTTACGTAGAAAACACAATTTTTTAGTTGTATATTTTTGAATTTTTAAAATATTTTTTCTGTTTCTAGTTGTTTTGAAATATTCAGATTTTGCGTCTTGGCACTTCAAAACATGATTCCTCCATCCACTAAACAAGATTGAATTAAAATAAAAAGTGTGATGTAACCCTTTCACCCACCAAACATTTCAATTTTTCTTCAGTTATTACGATCGGTTTTTTTTTTATTTTAAAATTTATTGATAGTAATTTACTATAATTGCCAAAAGGGTTCTATACATATATTTAAATGTAAAATGTGTTTCGGGATGCAGTTAAAGAAAAACACCACGTTTAAGTAGAAATACCTCAACGCGTGGCAATGTTTCGACCTTTGGCACACATTTAAGTATTTCTACTTAGACATGGTGTTTCTTTTTGACTGCATCCCTGATTATCTTCTTCGCCATTCATCTGACGTTTAACCAACATTAAAATGACAAGCTTTTGACCGAGTCTGGCACCAGGGACTGCTTTACAAACTTCGAGTATTCCTACCTCCTACGTACTTCCTTATTATCCGCTCCTATCTCAGTAATAGAACCTTTCACTACGTATGCTGATGACAAGTCAATCATAACTTATCCTATTCTTCCCTATTTATCCAATCTGCCGGTGTTCCTCAAGGAAGTATCCTCGGTCCTATCCTCTACACGGTTTATACAGCTGACATCTCTACACATCCTAGTACTGTCCTCGCTACGTATGCTGATAAACTTATCCATAAAGACCTCAATGTTCCATATGTTGCAGATTTAGCCCAAACGAGATACCTATCCTTTCATTGTAAACTCCATAACCATTCAAATCCACTAGTCTCTCAACTTGCTTTCCACACCATTCCTGATAATCCTCCGAGGCGTCTGAAAAGAAGGCCTCGGGACCTTCTCAAATATAATTTTTATTGAAGTGCTACCAATGGGTAGTTGCTTCATAAGCAATTGTCATTTTATTATTTTTTGTCATTATCACATTTACTGGATATATGTTTTTATGTACAGTTGTAAATTTCTATAAATAGACATAAAAAAAATAAAAAATAAAAAACATTAAAATTTGTTTCCCTTTTGCATGTTTTTTTAAAAATTATTAATTCGATTTCCAAAGTTAAGGTTATTAGAAAGTCCAATTCTATAAGGAATTGGTAATGAAGGAACCAGATAATGTCTCTGTGTTCTGTGTATCTTTCACGAATTTGGAGTCGTATATCTTTGTTGTACCAGTTTTTTTTTTTTTTTTTTTGTGTGTGTTTTTTTTACATAAATAGGTCTTTCGGGTGGAAGTCTACAGTTACCTTGTAGACTTTTTTTTCACCTCAAAATGTGTTGCGTTTTCTTCCAAATCAAAAATGTAACATTTTGACGCTCCAGTGGTATTCCGTTGGTAATGCTTGGAATGACAATTGGACGACTGTTTTCTTATCAGAAATTTAATGGAAGATATTTTTGTTATGAAACATTTGTCGCTAGGATTTACTGTATAAGAGCTATATTGTTTGAATGTTGCTCAGTTGATGTTGCTCGGATTATAAATTTGGTTTCGTTATTAGAAGCAGCAGATTATAGATAGACATATCTTCTTCATTCTTCCCCTTATACGCCCAAATCGGTAATCAAGAATTGAATTTTGAAAAACTGAAGAATTGGGTGGTCTTCTAAGATCCTCCAGGCTCTCATATAGCTTATATTACGTTGTTGTTGTTTTGTTTTTTTTAGTTCTTTCTACATTAAATCTGTTAGATATTGTGAGAAAGTATTCATTTTAATTTATTTCTTGACTTATAAACGTTATATGAGAACGCGAATAGCCGTTTGTCCTGGTTTGCCTGGAAAATTTAGAATTATGATAGTAGAATCATAAAACGAACACTATATCATATCCTTGTTTTGTTTTTTTCCTCCCTAGAACTAGAAGGGTACTTTATCTGTAGCCCTAACGTTCCCTGAATACTTTACGGCTGCAACAGGAGTCATAAAGCATTCGGCATTAAGAGAGGTCTGGGTCGAAGTTTATCTTTGCCTTATCTCAACTAGACTGCTTTCCTGGAACCTGTGAGCGTGAGGAACGATAATCGATTTACTTTTTTTTTTTTTTTTTTTTTTTTTTTTTTTTTACAGTCGATGTATTTCCAGGTTTCTTTTTTAATTCAGTGCGTTACATTCGAAAATTTATATGTTTGTATTATATTCAACTAAAAATTCTAAGATATTAAGAATGCCTTTATATTAATAAATTAATACAATGGAACCTCGATATAACAAACTTCAAGGGGAACGAGAAAACTTCGAATTATCGAGGATTTCGATACATCGAGGTTCGATTTATTTGACTGAGGTGATTTCTGACTGACTTCAATAAATAGAGGTTTGAAGTTTATATTAAAATATTCAGTGTTACTATAGAAAATGTGTACATATTTTATTGAAAGAATGATAATGAAAGAATAATTATTAAATTCGTGAAAAATTTAAGTGGACCATTTGAAAAAATCTGAATTGTTTGTTTATTTCGTTTAACGTCACTTTATGCTGCTATGGCTAATCGGACGATGCTACGGTGGGAGTCCTAAATTTTGCCTATCCAGGTATAATTAGGATAGGGATCTTTAACGAGTACCTGACATCGCACAGGCTCGGGACCCCCATTTTACGTCCCTTCCGAAGGACGGCATAGCTAAGGATTTTTTACTACCTTTAAAAAATCCTAAGGTCATCTGCCGGGCTGCGAACCCGCGATCTTGGGTTTAGTAGGTTGCTATGCTACCCACTACACCACAGGTGACCCTAAAAAAAAAAAAAAAAAAAAAAAAAAAAAAAAAAAAAAAAAAAAAAATCTGAAATAGTAATTTGTTAACCTGAAAACGACTCTTTGTCTAAGTCGATATCTTGGAACTCGGGCCCTTTTAACCTATTTAATAATGAAAAAGTTTGATTTTCATACTTCAGCATATTTTTTAAAATTGTAGATAAGGTGTTCGCTGGTATTCCAAACCTTTTTGAAATATCGCAACCTGTCAACCCCTGCATTTACGGCTTAAATAATTTCCAATTTTTCTTCATACGAAAGGGTTTTACGTTTTACCATTTTCGAGCATAAAAAAAAATATTGTGGAACAAAATCAGAATGTTTTATCAGAAACTGAAACAAACCGGAAACAAATGTGAAGATGGGAGTTACAGTTAATCCTTCGTAGAACCTTTGATCAGTTTAAACTCTACTTTTTTAACAAATCGACTCGATATATAGTGCTCGTTTTGTAGAGGTGCGGTGTAAGATATATCGAGGTCTTCTTTATCAGTGTTTCGATATGTAGAGGTTAAAATAACATAGGAATAATTGGGAAATTCAAGGGGAATTGAAAAACTTAGATATAACAAGGAATTCGCTATATCGAGGTTGCACTGTATATGTTTTTTGAAGATGGTATAGATTACCATTAAAAAATGTTGCCTATTTTTTGGTTTAATCGATTGCTAAACAATTTTTTGTTAATATTATAATAAACATGGGGTTTCTATACAAGGTTTATTAACAAAGAAATATTATATGATAACAATATAGATAGAACATAGAACAGACCAACCAACACTAGAACTAACTAGAACAACTATTTGATCAATTCATACACTACTCGACTTTACGTACGAAGTTTTATAACACTGTATTGACTGTTATATTTTAATAAAAACCAGTTGCTTAGCAACGAGAAGCTAAAAGATCTAGACGAGTCTACGGTTTCCTAGCAACGGCTTTTTTCGCCAATTTCGTTACAATATTAATCGATTTTCTAATACATTTTAATATATCGATTACTTTTATTCTATATTGAATCGTTATGTCCAGTGGCCGGCATATTTGACGGAAGGGTCACATACCAACATTCCTGTAGATATTGCCATGTTGGTATTCATAGCGCCGTGTCCCAACGGAATCCATTCACTTCTTGTCATTGTTTTCTCAGACGGTCATTTGTTTATTTCATCATCATAACCTGTGGTTGAGATGGTCTACTTTTATTTTAGGTTACATATTTAAAACATTATTAAATTCTACACTTCAAAATATTTTCAAAGTCAATTGTTTTCAACTTATTTCACCCATATTTCTGCCTGTAATAGGATTTGATGCTGGTAACTCTTATTCGATTTTGAGGCAAAGAACTCTTCATATCCAAGTTTTACGGCCAAAGATTCCACTTTTCAGTATTTAAGCTATAAGCAGGATGAGTCGTTTACGTTTACTCCTATGCGGATGTGTAGAGGCATTGTCGTTTTTCAATATGGCTTGGTTCTTATTCACAAAAGGAGGGGATGTACTTTGCACTCAAAACTGCATAAGTTGTTCACCCTTAAGGTTTTTCACAAGGCGTCACTTCATTCCCTAACCGATCAAAAAAAAAAAAAGTATGGCAGTATTTCGATGAATAACCGATTATCTTTCTCTAGCACAAATTTTTTTGGCTGCTGCCTTTTGGCGTAGACTTTTTTTGTCTTTTAGTATTGCAGTTGTGTTTTTAAAAAAAAAAAAAGAAAAGAATAAATAAAAGCCAATTCGAGTCAAAGGAAATTTAAGAGTTTGCCAATGTAAACATTTAAATAAATAATAGGGGAAAAAACAGTCTTTTAGGATTAACTATTAGAGTTGGAATTAGGGCTGTGTACATACAAAAGTATTTCTAACTTCTAAATAGCTGTTTGGTTTCCCTATATTGTTATTTTTTTCTATTTTTCTAATTGTTGCCTGAATCGTTATTTCATTCAAAAAAGGTAAAATCCTGTTTAAAAAATGCATATTATCTAATTTAGCTTTTTTTTCTTTTCTTATTTTTTAATTAACTTGGAAAGTAAAATTATTTATGAAGGACGAATAAACAATATTTCATTTGTAAGTTATATTAAGACTAAAACGATAAGAAAATGTTACAATCCAAAACCCCCAATGCTCCTTACTTTGTCACTAATAAACTTATCCATAAAGATCTTAATGTTCCATTTGTTGCTGATTTAGCCTAAACCAGATACCTATCCTTCCATAGTAAGCTCCATAACCACTCAAATCCTCTAATTTCTCAACTTGCTTTCCAGACTATTCCTAATAATCCTCCGATGCGTCTGAAAAGCAGATGGACCAGAGACCTAGTGTAGAATTTGTATTGAAGTGCTACTGATGAGTAGTTCTTTTCAAGTTTTGTCATGTTATTATAATAGTTATCAATACATTCACTTGATTTATATATTTTTTACAGTTGTAAATTCCAATAAATTGATATTAAAAAAAACAAAAAAAACAAAACTATCTATTAATCTTTTATTAGCCTGAAAATAGTTAAATATATACTATATTATATATTATTTTGTATAACTATTATAAACTATGCGATTGAGCGTATGACCCTTATTTTTGCATTGTAACCGTCGGCTGTGTTTTATCGGTTATGAAGACAAAAACCAAATGCTCGATGCTGACGCAACCATGGATTTTTTTACCACACACTTTCTATACCACCCTATCGATACTCAAAATCACAAGGTAATTCTTAACAAAATCCTCCCTTCTACGTCTCGGTCTATCAACCTTACATTGGTTCTGCGCTGTTTGCCTTTTTAAGGTAAAGATGACTCATTATTTAGATCCTTGGATATTTGGGGACTGCTACATAACAGAACCATACCCTTGGCTGACTCAGCCATCGAATGTTACTACTACTACCTTCGATGCCCATAACCGTGCTACTAGGAGGACTCAGATCTGTAATTATCGAGGGCATGGCGGCTGTTAGTTGAGGACTCTATTTAGCCTCAAATAACCTTTCGTTAATTACTCAACTGACAATTATGTCGTTATTATTTATCGAAATGGGTCTATCTCCCGAGAACTCCTTGTTTCGTAACTCTTTCCCTTTTTGGGTCTTTGCCCATATTTAGCCTTCTGTTTGGAAATATACAATCTCTCTCATTGCCTTTTCTTAAAATGGATTTTGAATCAGCTGTTTAGATTACGTTAATCTCTTTCGAATCAGCTGATCGTTTCCGATATGTATAATCATTATAATTATATCGAACCTGCTCGTTAATTGATTTGTCTTTCACTGGATTATGGACTTGTTAAAATTTTTAACCAGCAATTATAAGGTTTACACTTATCCCGTTTGATAATATTTAATTATACATTAACTTGATTTGCTTGTATTGTTATTAATTTTTAATAAACTGGCTCTTTGTATATAATTAACTACCATACCCCATCGCGGCTTCGCCCGCTCTCATAAATAAAAAAATTAAAATTTTTTAAACTAATAATTGTATTTCATTTGTTAATCGATGAAAATCTTTTATTGAAGTATGGAATTTAACATTATTTCTCCAATGATATTTCCACGCATGGCAGTAATTTTTAGTCTGGTTATAAGTGCATTGATTAGGTGTTTGAAGAGTACGTATTAGCATAATTAGACAACCAATTTAGCAGAAATAATTTTATGGATCCATCTGGTTGGAGTTTAATTTCTAACTATAAAAGTATATGACAGTTTGTCAAACCACGTTTCTGGAACTTAAGACTATACGTTTGAATTATAATTAAAGTAAAATTTATTGTTATAAACTTTCCTAGAACTATAAAGATACTGTAGTTAAAATTTGGTAGAGTTGGGTTTAATAGTTCTACCATTGCAAACTCTGTTTCGATTTTAACTGTACTGCCATCCAAATCTCGCTCCATATATTTATATATTTTTTAATAACAATTGAATTGAAAGTTAGTAAATTTTATCTTAAATTTCTAGCTCTATATAACACCGTACCTTTGTAACCTCTCTCGAATAGTGCCACCTATCGATGGATTATCAAACTTCACTGCGCACCACATATTTATCGCTTTTTTATGGCTATTTTTTTTTTAAAAAATTTACTTTTTAACCTTCGTTAAACTGTAAAGATGATGTGGTTAAATTTTAGTACAGATTGGTATAGTAGTTTTCGCGGTTAGTGATCACAAACGAAAAATGGCTTGTCCTTTTATTGTATAGTATATCCCAAACATCTATATACAGAGTTAAAATAGCTTTATCCTTCATCCCGCATAAATTACTTCCTAGCCTCCTTCCTCTATCAAACCATCAATGCTCGGAATCACTCCTACATCTATAACATCTTCCAGTTCAGATCCTCGGTCTCCTCCCGCACTACAAGATCTCGCTCCTCTGACCTGTATACTTCTTCCCATAAGAGTACATCATTTGTCCACTCCTTCATTTCCCGTGCTACTTCCTTGTGGAATTCACTACCCTGTAATATCCGTAATGCTCCATCTCTGTCCACATTTAAATCCCTTCTCTTTCAATACCTCCTTTCCCTCCAGAATGATACTGACTAGCAAAACTTCACTAAAAAAAAAAAAAAAAAGAAGTGCATTCAGTAGATGTAAATAGGTTTTTATTTTTTCTCCTGCAATTATTGGATTTTTGTAATTTTTATTTCTATTTTTGTTCTTTATTTGTAAAATTGTAAATAGTTAACCAGATTGTTAATTTATTTTATTTCATCTTATGAAAAGCTAGACTCTTTGTTTTTATTTATGTACATTATATTATTCTTTGGGGACATCGTCCCAGAATAAAGTTTATTTTCTATTCTATTCTATTCTATTCTATAGTATAGATTACTGGTTTTATGCTTCACCCTAATGGTTATGTTTAGCAAAATGCAACATGGCGGTGTTTACACATACTTTCATTGGTTCTCAGCACTTTAAAAAAATCAATTGACCGTTGACACGTTCGATTATTATAAGTAATCATTTACATATTAGTTAATAATCAGGTAAATGGACAATCCCTTAGATTTTCCCTATGCTTTGTCGGGTTTTTTTGTTTCTACTTGAATCAAATTTAAAATGGCACTATTGGAAATATATATGTGGCCATTTAAACAAAGATCAGAATTAGTTTTAAATGATTTACTTCTAGTGATTCGTAAATATTTAATTTTAGACTATTTCTGTGTGATGTATATTAGTTATACTCCCAATCCTAGTTGAATGTATTACATATTACGTAGTTGTACTTTTAAAGCGTTATTATTTTTAGCCCTTACATGTCCCTTGATTTTTTAATTTACAGTTCGTCCATTTTTCTTGTTCATTTTGCTTCTCATTCTAAATACACCGATTCGTTTTAATTTTATTTCTCTAATCACTTCTCAGATGTTTCTTTTTTTTTTTTTCCGTCGTTTCTCTTTTGTCATTGTTCTTATACTTCCCCCTTGGGATTATTGGATCTTATTAATTAAAAATGATTCATTTTCATACATGTTACTCTTTGCTCTTAAGTAATTCAATGTTTTAAAATAATAAAAAACTAATTAATTAATTAAAAAAAAATAATAATAATAAATTATTTTTACCTAAAGCCTTTTATAGGTTCAAATGTCAGATCAGTATAGCTTTGTATGAAATGAAATATTATGAATAAGATGTTGTTATTAACAAGAAAAAGCCCATCAGATTAGCCTTGTTGAAATATGCAGCGAGGCGTTCCTCGAACGAGGGGAAAGATCGATAAGGCAAGTTGAATTTAGAATCGAGTATTTTCTTAGCTTAAAAAGGGCTCCGCAGTACATTTGTCAGATATTTATCTTTTAAATTGGCAAATGTTTTGAAACAGCCACTGAGTCAACGAAGGCAGAGTCAAGGCACGCTGTGTCACCTTCGCCTACGGACATTTTTTTTTCGCCAACTCGGATGGAACCACCCTCACCATCAAGTTCCAAACCGGATCTTCCGGTTGGCCAATTTGAATATCGATTAGCCGCTAGGGAATGTCGACTAATTGCCCGATGTAGCCGACGTCTGCTTTAACAGCGTCTCGTCTGGTCCGGGGCATGTTGTTGTCTCAGGCTATTTTTTTATGTTTAGAAAATATAATACATTTTTAGTAGGAAGCGCTAGGATAAAAACTTTCCTCGCTGCTTGGAGACAATAACCCCAATATAGATAAAACCATCACATTTCCAAAACATTATAATATCCTCAAAAAATATAATAAACTAAAAACAACTACAAGTTAAATGCATAGTGTGACAGAACACTGAAGACGGTAGATGTTGAGTGTCTTGAAATAAGCTACGTAAATTATTAATATTATGCTATTTTTTATTGTTATAAAAATTTACTATAGGGTTTTTGAATTGGTTTTTCATACGTAGAATTTTTTGTTTTAAAATGTTTTCTTGCAAAGAGCTATAATCCAAAAAAAGGCAAATAAGTACGATAAAGAAATGATTGGAGTGTGCAGTCACAAAAGACAATACCACTTTAGGTACACCATGATGGTATAGAAGGATCAATACACTTATAATTGATGAATTAATTGCCACTTCTATATGAATAATTTTATTATAAAACTAGTTTCGAATGCTAAACATTCATCTTCAGTTGTAAAATAAACAAAACTTTCAATACATCAGCGATATGTTACATGGTTGTTATATATAGTCAAGTTTTCATAAAATGTAAAACAAGAAATCTAACATTAGTACTCCCCTGAGGAGATCTAAGAGATATCTGAAATATATCCATCAAGTAGAAAATAGCCTAAAATAAAATATTTATGTCAGGGGTGCAGTCAGGATAAATAAACACGTCAAGTTTTTCATGTGTTTATTTATCCTGTCTGCACCCCTGATCATTTCATCCCCTTAATTACAACCCAGTCAACAATACAATCATCATCTTAAATATTTATTAATCATTAGAAATAAGATCGTTTAAAACCGATCCAGATTTTTGTTTTAAATGACCAGATAAACATTTTCAATAGCCCCATTTTAACTTTGTTTTCAATAGGAACGGAAAAATCCAACGAGTCATAAGAGGAATCCGATAGTAAAAACCAAAAATTTAACCTACCTGTCCCTTCCCCTTTCCACGATGGATATATTTCAGATATCTATTTGATCTTCTCAGGTGAGTACCAATGTTTGATTTCTTGTCTTACGCTTTTGAAAACTTTAGTATCATGTAACATAGCGCTGATGTGTTGAAAATTTTGTATGTTTTAGAACTGAGGATGAATGTTTAGCATTCGAAACTAGTATTCTAATAAAATAATTTCAATAGAAGAGGCAATTAATTCGTCGATATTAATTGTATTGATCCTTCCGTACAGTCATGCGTACCTCAAGTAGTATTGTCTTTTGTGACTGTACACCCCAATTATTTACTTCATCAAACTTTTTTTTCCCTTTTCTGGGAATGTAGCTCATTGCAAGAAAACATTCTAAAACAAAAAAGATATAATAATTCTACCTATGGAAAACCAATTTAAAAAACGATTTTTACATTTTTATAACAATACAAAACAGTATAATATTAGTAGACTTGAATTCTTTTTGTCAATTACCATCAATGTAAAAACTATAATTAATTAACACAATTAGCACTCTATTGCGCGCGTTCAAATACTCGTTGGAATTCCAGTGACGCTACGCACATTTAAGAGTAATTGTGCCTTTTGCTATGGCTAATGATAGCTATTTGAAACAAGTATCTCTTCAAGGTAATTCTATCCATTTCCTTGCTAATTTTCAACAATATAAATCCCAATTTACCATAATGTTTTCTCAAACTAGTCATAGAACGATTAGTTTATTTGCTAGGAAAGTTAATTTTTTCTTTTGAAACATGTCATTTTTCAATCGCAAGTGCTTTAAGTGCCAGAAACGAATATGTTAAATTAAAGTAAATTTAATGCTCTACAATCTCGATTCTTCCATTTTTCTGACAAACTATCGTGGAATGCACTGGAAACAAAAGTTTGACAAAAGGTGAGGTAAAAATTAATTTGTTTGCGAAAATTGTCGATTTTCAATAACGTATATCTCGAAAACTGTAAATTAGGTTTAAATTAACCAATTAGGTTTAGTTTTGATTTGAATCATATTTTTCTACAGTTCACCGTTTTCGAGATATAATCGGAAAACTAAAAGACCTTCTCTCCTTGCTTCCACCTTTAGCTCACCCTCTTGGGGCGGGGACTTTTAGTATCTAACAACTCCTAACGAAGCCCTGAGGTAAAAAATTATCGCATATTTCATGCACTCTACAACCCTCATTTCAGTACTCATTAACTGGACTACTGAGTAGCGTTGGGTGATAGTCGATAGTTAGCAATATCGATAGGCCGATACTATCGGTTGAGAACTATCGATTGCTATCGATAGTTTTTCGATAGTTGCTTCCTTTTTTTCCAAAGCTATTCAATAAACAATTTCAACTAATTTAACTAAATTCAATTATCTACTTACTATTTGAAATTTGCAGGGTTATAAATTATAAGATTATATCATAAAGTTGAGAGAAAAAAACTAATTTATTTGAATTTAAAAAAAGTATTTACAATCTACATGGTTACAATAATAATGAACAAATCAAATCTTCAGAAAAGAAATATAACGAAATAGTTAATTTTAAGGGCCAAGGGTGCTCCATGAGCCACATATCCCCCTCCCCCCCCCAAAAAAAAAAACTGCTTTCCTTCGGCTTAATCTTTGAGAGAACCCTTGAGCTCTAGGAATTCCGAATTCAATTTCAAAAGAACTCGACACTGGACAGAGACAGATTAGCATAATTCCGAGAGTTTCAAAACTTGAGAGTAAAAAAGATCTATCGATAGTCGACACTATCGATAGTGACCAACGATAGGCATGGCCTATCGATATATCGATAGTAACAATCGACTATCGCCCAACCCTACTACTGAGCAAGAACGTGTCAAAAAAGCCCTACCATATACAATATCAAATATATCATAACATATTAAACCAATTAACGGCTCTTAAACGGTTGGTCCTAGCGACAAATGTTTTTAAAGAAAGAATATTCTCCATTAAACTTCTGATACATCTGAACATGTAAAATTTTCGATCCGATTAACACTAACAGAGCAGAATGTCACATTTTTGTCGGTGAAACATTTATAAAAAGAAACTAACTAAAGAACCTCAGGCATATATATTTCAAAATTTAAGTTTCCACCGGAAAGGGATGGTGTAAGAAAAATACTTTTGGTTTGTGGAATATCAGTTTGTTGATAGCGACACGGTTTAGCGAACACGAAGGCTGGATGCTGACGTCATGTCACTCCGTTCGTCCGTATCTTCCTCAGATCGACCCTGTTTTAATGAGCCCTGTTATAAGTTGGTTTTTATTAACATATAACTATAAACCGTTATATTAAAAAATACTTTTATAATAATTATTATTGTGACGAAATCAACGAGTCAGAAAACAGTTGCTAGGCGACACAGGTTCACTAAGACGTTTTGGATTCGTTGCCTGGCAACATATATCGGAGCAATGGCGGTCAGTAGCGTCAGATTTCTTAGAATGCAATACACAGTGTGACTTTAAACTGTTAAGTCCATTAAAATGGTGAAGTCATAGAATTAATAGTGCCATTTTCAATAATTTAATGTTTTGATTTTCTATCTAAAACTTCTGTGTTCTATGTTTTTTATAAAAACTTTCTTATTTTAACGACTTAAGTGTTTCATTAGCATACATTATTAAATAAAAGATATTCTACAAAATGAATTGATTTCCAATCAGTTCGAACTATCTTCCTTCCTATTATACGATTGAGAAGGCCCTGGGAAGTTACTTAGTAATTTTTAATTACAAATTTTCCATCTGCATGCTAATAAGTTATGTGTCTAAAATGCAGCTGGTAAAGCAACAAATATTTTTATGTTTATTTTTAAAATAATACTGAAACAATAAATAAAAAAGTATCAAAATAATTTTATTGTAATTTGTAAAGGTATGTCAAACATCACTTTTTATGGACCATCTTGAAATTTTAAGAAAACTTTTGCCTGAAATCAGACTCAGTGGATTCCAACTTCATTCACATCGGTTGTCATTTTTTATTTTCTTACTTGGTGTTAGTTCAGTTTCATTTATTTTTTTGAATATTGAATTAAATATTAAATTTTTTAATTATAATAAAATATGTGCATGTTTCCTTTAATTATATGTTACTCTAAGGATCCAACTAATTTTCTCTGTGATATTTCGTTTGTATTTTTACTCAATTAAGAGGTTCGATTTAGTTGGATGTTACTTTTTCTAGATGTCGCTGAATTTTGGTTTTAACACTTTTTTTTTTTTTGTTTTTGTTTTAAGGTGTTTACATATATATATATTTTTTTCTACTGAATAAACAATGTCCTGGAGTAATAATTTTTCAGTTTTTGAATTTTGACAGTAATGTAAAAATAAGCGAAAGAAAAATCCGAGAACGACGTTGGTTTATTTGTACGGCCTCCTATATATTGACTGGCTAATTGATCAGTTAAAGATGGCAATTCGTTTAGCTCAAACCAAACATCCTGGCAGTCGGACAAAACATGGCCGGTTTCCAAAATATCTTATTCCAGGTGGGTGCTCTCTTGTTGAGAGGTGATGTCACGGTCTCTGACTACTCCCCGAAGTTAAGGCCGAATCGAAACCTGTAATTATAAAATTAAACTTTTTATTTTGAAGTGCTAAATAAACATAGTTGTCACTAGAGAATGTTTACTGCTTTTATTTTTATTTATTTATTTAATTGAGATTTTTGAGCGTGAAACATAAGGGTCATCAACGCTCGTCTGTTCTTGATAGATCTTTATAATCTATATTTTGTGGTATAGCTTTTTTTTTTTTATGTATTTCTGCTTAGTGATGTTACCACTAACATTACACAGAAACCTTTTTTTTATTTTCTTACAATTTTTTATTTTTAAACTGGTAGTTTGGACTTAAATATGAAATCATTTCACTTAATCTCTGGACCGTTTAAGTACTTCACTTCTAGGGCACGTGAATAAATGAGCTTTTTTTTTTTTTTTTTTTTGTCGTTCTTCTGATAACACTTAATCATTGAATAAATCGGAGTATACTTTTCTTATTTATTTATATAATTTTAAAAGTAATAATATCTTTTCTAATTAAAATATTCATTCTGTATTTTCCTTATTTGATGTTCTCTTGAAAAGCGAAGGGTATTTCCTTCGTCGAATGATGGAATGCTCAACTCAACGTCACACTTTAAATATGTACTTTTTAAAACTTGTATCCGTACATTAGAGAAACTGGGATTGATTATTATCTACGTGTGAATTTTGTACCTTTTCAACTTAAGATAATTTATCGCTTATTGAATATTTTTAATGTAATTTATAGTTTAATTTAATTTATTTTATGTATTCCACAATTGATGCCATAACTATTCAAACTTCATCCCTGATATGTCTTAATTACTGTTTTTATTATTATCGCTAAATAGTGGATTATCTGTTTAAACTCGTAAAATATATACGCGCATAAATGTATACGTATCCGGTCCGGAGGACCAAAAAAAAAAGTTCTAAGCTTATCCTGTGAAACAAATATAGTTAAGGTAATAGCATTGCAAGGCTTCCTTTAAAAGGTGAGAGGGGTAACATTAATACAAGTTTTCCCTTGATTGTATTTTCATCGGGAAAAGACGCATTCATAAACATCTACAATTTTGCTTCTATAGCTGTTAGTTAAAGTTTTGAGAATGAGTAAATTGTTCTCCCTAGATATTATCCCAAAGCCTTGGATTAAGCCTCCCATGTTAAATTTATCCGTACAGAACTGTTCACTTGTTTATTCTTTCGAACAAGTAAAGAATAAATATACGGAAGTTTTATATAAAATCTTTGTATTCTCTGTATTCCATATGGGATGAACTTATTTGCCCCACGTGAAACCGCGTTCGCTCGATGGGAAAACGTCAGAGATTTAAAAAGAGACGTAAAAGGGAGGATTGTCTTTGGACTTACCTTTTGGATTTGTGTTTTAAGAAGGTGTTGTGGTTTTATATTGATAATAAAAATGCCCTTGAAATAAAAATATTTGTTTAGAACACGGATACAATTATATTAGGATACAATTATAACAATCATTGTTTAGCTAAGTATGTACTAAGTAAGTACTCTGAATGTTGAGTTCTCCCGTTGTGATTCTATCATTTCTCTTTGACGGCGCGTTTCCTAATTTCGTGTCGCGATTTCTCCGAAGTCGTTAGTTTCCCTTAAAAAAAAAAAAGTTTCAACGACCCATCGAAATGAACGGCCGAGGTATTTCTAAATGAGACGCGACCGTCCTTAACCCGATGTATAATCTTGGCTGCTCTTATGCATTCCGATTTATCCAACTCATCTCTCCTCCCCCCACCCCTCTCCTCAATTTAAATTCCTCCTAAAGCTTTTAATAAATGTTTTATTTTTATTTTTATAAAAGGAGTCATCTCATTTGATTTATGTTGTTTTTAATCTAGTTTGTCTGGATTTAGAACCGCTTTTCTATTTTAAAGGTGGATTAATGCTTTTGTATATGCGAACTCTGGGGGATTATTTGTAAGACGTGGAGTCAGTTAATTATAAGAGTTGATTGTTCACTGTCGTTGCTTGCAGCTACAGAAATACTGTTAGTACTGACTGTATCGTTTACTTTATATATTTGATAATATTTGTCTTCATATTATTGTAAGATTAGTAAGATTTTAGTACACATGTTGATAATTATAAAAATAAACCATATTAAAAAACAAAACAAATAAACAGAATGTATGGTAAGATATGTATGTATACACTCTCAAATTACATTAAGTCTATTTATTTTTAGTTTATTTTCAAGTTTAATCCATACCACAATCGAAATGTTCTTTATCATTATTTTATAATAAGCAGTATAGCAAGTTTTATTTATTTTTATATTTATACCAAAATTAGTCATTTCTAAAAACAAAAGCCTATTACTATTCTTACTGTTATTTTGGCCAAAATAAAGATAATGCTTTGGAGAATTCAAAAAAACTACATAATTGGGATTCGCAAAACATTTATCCCTTAAATGTTGAAAGGTATATTTTACCGGAATTTAAAAGTATTGATTGAATTTCTTTTTGTGTCATCCGTCCCGGAGGACCAAAATGAAAAAAAGACTTAAACGAAATATCAAAAGTACTTAATAGTACTCTAGATAGTGTTTAGTTGAATATAGTTCAAGTAACAGCATACTAGTGTTAAAGTGGGTATTTAAGTTGTTTTTAATTAAGAACAAATCTTTTAAAAAAAAGTTTACGTGAATTTAACATTTGATGAGGTGAGATGAATTGTTTGATTGGTTAGCAGTTATTGGTGTTGTCGATAATTATTCGTCGGGTTCATCCAGTCTTTTATTTATTTATTTTTTCCGCTATTTAACTGTTGTCAGTGAGTTAAATTCACCGTTGTTCTTCATTACCCTGGTAAAGTCGTACGAAACGAGACAGAACGATGACGTAAAACTATAATAATTTTTGTACAATTGCTTAAGACGATATTTTCTGTGAAATCTAATAAAATATGTTTTTAGTAAAAAGTAATTTAATGAAATAAAAATACTAAGGATAGATTTATTTAAAAAATAATAATAATAACTAAATAAAAATATCAAATAGCAAAGGGAAATAAAAACTTGAACCTATAAATGACACAGAGATACAAAGCTAATATCTTAACTAACTTTTAAACTATAGTCATGGTGAGGGCTGTTTTCAACTTTTCAACGTGAACAAGTTGCCTTCATTACCAAAGCTGAAGACAGGATACATACTAGCGACTAGGAAGGGCATCGTTGCGCGATAGATAAAAAAAATATCGATAGTTTTTCCCTCATATATTTGTCGTATCGATACAGATGTTACAAAATATAGTTTCCTCTATATTATAAAAATACAACAAAATACTAAGTGCCAACAGAGCGATTATTTTCGAAAGCAGCATCTAACTCATTAGGAGTACATTGAGTGAACATTTTTCGGATAAGTTACTTTTACTATAAATTACTATAATCCATTGATATGTGGGTGTTAAATTGATATCTAGCCAAGTATATGCATCTACTGCCCACTGTTTAATTCATAATAAAATACTTTTAAATTTTGAAAATTCGAAATAATTTTGTTCCTATTTAATTGTGGAATAAAAGGATAAAATAAAAAGGAATATGAAATGAAATGAAAAATAAACTTTATTCTGGGACTCACTGTCCCCTAAGAATAAGAATAATGCACAATTACAGGTACAATCGTCTGGCTGTATTATTCACAAGTTAAATGCATCAGTAATCATGACATATATTGTCGACAGGAAAATAAATAATGATCATAATAACATAAAATACAATCGTATATAAAAAGATGAAATAATTCTAAATATTAATTAGGATTGATGAATTAAATGCCACTTCTATTGAGATTATTTTATTTGAAAACTAGTTTCGAATGCTAAACATTCATCTTCAGTTCTAAAACATGCAAACATTTTTTTTTTTTTCAACACATCAGTACTATGTTACATAGATTATATATACTAAAGTTTTTTAAAAAGATAAGACAAGAAATCAAGCACAGGCACTCACCTTGGAGGTAACTAAAACACTAAAAAAAACAAAACAGGAAACACTAAGGAACCAGGACACTAAAGACCGAAGTTGAGTGTCCAAAAACAAACCTAACCTAACTAAAACACTGGATTTGTGAGAAGTAAAAGGGGGGCATGTAGGTTAAGTTTTAGATTTACAACGGGGTTTCCCTTATGACTCATTGGGTTTTTCCGTTCCTATGGGAAACATATTTAAAATGGGGCTATTGGATATGTTAATCTGATCATTTAAACAAAAATCTGGATCGGTTTTAAACGATTTTATTATTTCTAGTGATTCAAAAGTATTTAATTTTAGGCTATTTTCTACTTGATGTAATATATTTACTCCCGAGTCTTTATTAAATTTGTGGTTATTTTCATTTAGATGGATAGCGAAATTGGAATTTTGGGTCTTATTAGTGTATGCTCTTATATGTTCATTTACTCTTTGATTTACTGATCGTCCAGTGATTCTAAATATTAACATATTTTCGGATGATTAATTATGTAAAAGGAGTAAAAATAAATTATTTTTAAAGGAAGTAAAGGAAGCAGCTTTATGAATAGGAGTGGGTAGTGAATTCCAGAAGAAGGTAGCACGAATGATGAAGGAAGCAGTTTTATGTGAAGGGATATACAGGTTAAAAGGTTGGGATCAAGTGTTTAGGAGGTGGATAGAAGAGCGCAGAGTCAATATATCAAGAATATAGAAAGGGTTTTTGGTTTTTAGAGATTACAATAAGAAAGTACCCAGAAAGTATTGCCGTCGGAATTTAGGAAAAAGCCACCCAAGGTCAGAATAACAGCAAGCAACTTGTGACCGCCTGGGGATCCCGAAGATAAATCTAATGAAACAGTTCATCAGTCTCCTCAGCTTCATCTCTAGACCTCCAGACAGTCCTCCATAAACCAAGAAACCATACTCAAAGCAAGGTAAAATAAGAGAGGGCACTATAAGTTATATAACTTTTGAAGTGATATTTATAGATTTTTTTTTTTTTTCTCATTTATTGATATTTACAACTGTTCAAAACAATATACATTAAGTAAATGTGTTGATAGTGAATACACTGGCATGTAAATAACTTGTGAAGAACTACTCACTAGTAGCACTTCAATAATATCTACACTTAAAGGTCTCTAGGCCAACTTCTTTTCAGACGCCTCGGAGGATTATCGGGAATGGAGTGGGAAGCCAGTTGGGAGACTAGTGGATTTGAGTGGTTATGGAGCTTACTATGGAAGGATACGTATCTGGTTTGTGCTAAATCAGCAACATATGGAACATTATGATCTTTATGGATAAGTTTATTGGTCACAAAATAAGGAGCATTGAGGATTTTTCGAAGGATTTTGGATTGTAAGGATTGGATATGAGATGAATTGGATGGTTTAGTGGAGCCCCAAAGCTCAACTCCGTATGTCCAAATAGGTCTTATCACAGTCATGTAAATGAGTCTTTTGTAATTTATTGGAAGCTTAGAACGGTTGTCTAGTAAATGTTGAAGTAGTCTGTAACGACGAGCAGTTTCTTGTCGTTTTAGTCTTGTATGTGGATTCCAAGTAAGACGTTTGTCCAAGTGGAGTCCTAGGTAGCGGATCTGTTCAACAGGGATACTGTAGGGCAGGATGTCGTAGGTTTACGACAAAATAGAAATATTTAAAATGTAATTTCATTTTTTATAAAAAATCATGATACTTAGGTATATCGATATTTGTGGTCATTGATATATCGTGAATCAATATTCAGGTCTGAAAAAAAAAAATTGTCGATGTGGAGTATTAGAATTAATAAGCGCCAATCGATCAGTTACATGGATACATCGATATTGTTAGTCTATTGGGATATTAAAGCTAATTAATTCATTTTTGGCCGTTTGCTGCTGTATTAAGACTACTTTTTAATTTTTATATTAATTATTTTTTATTTAATTTTCAAATACAATATGATATATTAAAGTGCATATCTGTCATTGGGCCGGTGGCCCTCGATGTTATCATAGAAGGCACTTAAACTCAAGGTCCCTGATAAGCGATGTCAGAGAGATAACGTGCCCGTTGTTGCAACTGCATATTATAGTAATGATAAATTTGGTTTTATGTGTTCAATAGTTCATTGTGTTGAAACATGTTTTTTTATTTTTTTGTTTTGTTTTTATTTTTGCAGTAAATCTTGTTTTGTTTTTGTTTTTTTGCTAACAAAGGTCCATCGTTATAACGTAGGTCAAACAGATGCTCCGCAAATATAAATATTAGCGGAAAGAAGAATATGATATTTTATTTTTGGTGAAAACTAATAAAATGTGCTTATTATAATTTAATTATTGGCCATTTATATTATTATATTGTTTATTCGAAGGCTGTTTTCGAATGTAAAGTATTCATCATCAGTTCTAAAAAAATACTAACAAAAATCAAAACATGCAAAATGCAAGGTCTTAATTATATCAAGACCTTACATTTTCCCTTCCTAGATAAGTAAAAACATGATTGATTTCTTGTTTAACACATTTAATACATCATCTAGAACATGGTCTAAAACTAAATTTTTACAAATCATCATAAATAGTTAAATAGTTTAAACCCAATCAAAATTTTTGTTTAAATGACTTATTGAATATTTCTAATTGTTTCATTTTAAAGGTTTGATTCTAGTAGAAACAAAAAAACAATAAGCCGTATTGAAAACCTAAGGAATATCTACCGCACCAATCCCCTCTTCTTCCTATTAAATCCGTTTACTATAGTATCTGATGTCCCAAGAGGTCCTTTCGTTTGGCCATTTTTTGTTAGTATGTTTGGTACATGTTTGATTTCTTGTCTTACATTTAAGTGTGTATTCACTTGATCATAAACATTAAATTCCATTTCTTTCTATTATATACCACTTTATTCTATGATCTAATGGCTTCAAGAAGCTCTTCCGCCTTGTGTTTCCTTAGGTAATTTCTTGTCTTACATTTTAAAAATTAATTCATATAATCTATGTATCGAAGTGCTGATGTTTCAATTTTTTCTTATGTTTTTAATGATTAACATTCGCAAGTAGTCTTCAAATAAAAAGTTCCTATAGAAGTGGCAATTAATTCATCAACCCTACTTATACTGATCCTTTTATACTATCATTCTTATATTGAGTGAACAATGGATTTATTTAATTAATAATAATAATGGCCGTGTTAAAATGTCAAAGATTAAGATTCGAACCATTAAAAGAAACAGCTGAAAATCGAGGAAAGAGATCTGATATCTAAAAATAGTGCCCAACACTTACAAAATATATATATATGTATTAAAATAACATTTTTATGCTAGAGAGTTATAATCGAGACGGTCATAACAAGTTTGGATACTTCCTTGAGGCTCAGCAATAAAACTAGAGCAACAAACAACAATATTTACAACTGACAAGTGTTGTATGTGTAAATAAACCCTACCGTTACAGCCATCCCGTCTCAACAAATCGCTCAACAATTCAAAGGCGCCTAAACAAAATCACGATTTGTCAGCGTCTTCGTCGTAACATTTCGCACTTGGTCC
This sequence comes from Euschistus heros, assembly GCA_003667255.2. Lineage (NCBI taxonomy): Eukaryota > Metazoa > Arthropoda > Insecta > Hemiptera > Pentatomidae > Euschistus > Euschistus heros. Next base: position 346,348 of record RCWM02000509.1, read on the forward strand.
ACCTTCTCATGTCTTATGATAGTTTCACGTACTCTTTTGTAGAGTTATTGAATTTTCGTATATTCTAAATCAAAATTAACTTATAATTATCTATATTTCCTTTAGCCTCCGTCACCGTGGCCGACGCCTTGCCAGATAATGGAAATTAGCTATTATAATTTAATATATATATATATATATATATATATATATATATATATATATATGTACACATATTTAAAAAAAAAAAAAAATGTTTTTAGGTTAGGTTTTCTGTAAAAAAAAAAAAAAAGTGTGATGTGTATGCTATGTGTAAGCAGTAAGAGGAAATTTCACACTAGCTTAAAATTTAGTAGCTTTGTTTTCCTGTCTAAAACACATATTGAGATGTTGTTTTTTTTATTATTAAAACAAATTATACTGGAGGTACGCATGATGTTATTAAAGTATACAATTAGGATTGATGAATTAATTGCCACTTCTATTTGAATAATTTTATTAGAATACTAGTTTCGAATGTTAAACATTTATCTTCAGTTATGAAAACTATTTTCAACACCTCAGCAATATGTTACATGGATTACATGCAATAAAGTTTTCAAAAATTTCACCTCAGGAGATGGGGAACAGGTTTAAAATGGGGCTATTCGAAATGTTTATCTGTTAATTTAAACAAAAATCTGGATCGGTTTCTAATGATTTTATAATTTTAACATTAGGAATAATAAAATCGTTTAAAACCGATCCAGATATTTGTTCAAATGACCAGATAAACATTTCCAATAGCACCATTTTAAATCTGTTTCCAATAGGAAACGGAAAAATCCAATGAGTCATAAGAGAAATCCCATAGTAAACCCCAAAAAATTTAAACTACCTGCCCCCTTCCACTTTCCACGATGGATATATTTTAGATATCTGTTAGATCTCCTCAGGTGTGTATCAATGTTTGATTTCTTGTCTTTAAATTTTGAAAACTTTATTATATATAATCCATGTAACATAGTACTGATGTGTTGAAACAAATTTAAAATGGTTCTATTGGATATGTTTACCTGATCATTTAAACAAAAATCTGGATCGGTTTTAAACGATTTTATTATTATTAAATTTATGGTTACTTTCATTTAGATGAATAGCGAAATTGGAGTTTTGGGTCTGAGTATGCTCTTATATGTTCTTATACTCTTTGAGTTGTCCATGAAGATGAAAGTTTAGCATTCGAAACTAGTTTCATAATAAAATAATCCCAATAGATGTGGCAATTAATTCATCAATCCTAATTGGATAAAGATGATGTTAAAATTTGGTACAGATTGGTTTAGTAGTTTTCGTAGTTAGTGATCACAAATAAAAAATTCCTTGCCCTCTTAAATAATGATATAGATTATAAATGATCAGATGTAATTAAGAACATATTTATAAATTTAATAAGATATTGTTTTACTGTTTTATGTATTGTAGTATGTATCATAAAACGATTAATTATTGCTCACTAATTTACGAATTTACATATATTATCATTTGAGCCTTTCTAGATTTGTGTCATTATGAAACCTGTTCCTTTCTATAGGTTCTTATTTAAATTATTAATAACGTTATTCCATCCCTGGCTCTGTTAATTAATTTAATGAATGAAATCGCAAGTTTTTTAATTAATTTCTCGAGTTTTTGGACTTGGGCCTCCATAATAGGCCTAGTTCCTATTTCAGGTCGATTTAATAGCAAAAAAAAAAAAAAATTAATATGTTCTATAATTCATGAAGGTACGTATCTGCATTTAGCTGATACGTATTTCCTTTTCCAGCCTCATTCCTGGCGGGTGATTAGTCATAGATTGCGGCGGCCGAAAATGGAATACGACGTGGAGAGTAAACATTTCGTAAGAAGGACATTCGGATTAATAAATAAAACAAAATGATGGCTCTCTCTTTCTCTCGCTTAAGGACATAACATATGGCCGGCTCCTTAAGAATTCATTTATTCAACTCCTGGAGGAATCGAACTTGGACCTTAGGGTGGATTAGCATACGCTGTTGCGTGTCCTTTGGTCCTTTGTAGACATTTGTAGAGAGATCTCACTTGTCTCTCACCTGATTGGTCAATTAATAGCGTGTACTAATTGTTTATTGTTATATCATCATCATCGTTCCCAAAGCATTTATAGAGCTGTTATTAGAACTACGTTGCGTGATCGGTCTGAGAGGCCTTGAGCCGTTTTGAGAGATGTCGTGGACTGATGGAGTCATTTTAAAAGATTTTTTTTAATACTTTCTTCCTCAAGTCATTGTACTCATGTAAAATCATTGGTGAAATAACAATAAATATCTTAATGTTCCATATGTTGCTGATTTATCCCAAACCAGATACCTACTCTTTCATTGTAAACTTCGTAATCTTATATCCACTAGTCTCTCAATTTGCCTCCTACTCCATTCCTAATAACCCTCCGAGGTTTCTGAAACGAAAGTCTTCTAATATAAGACTTTTATTGAAATGCAACTGATGAGTAGATTTCTTATGTGTTATTGACATGCCATTATAATATCTATCAACAAATTTACTTTATGTGTATATTTTATATAGTTGTAATTATAAACAAATAAAATGAAACAATAATAGGGTGTAAACAAATTAAAAAAATAAAATAAAATAGAAAAATTCTTCGTAAAAACCCTTAATGCTCCTTAATATGTCACAAATGACCTAATCGACAATTATATATCCTAATTTTTTTTAATTTCTGGAGAGTAAGCGTGAACTGAGTAGTTTTGCGACCGAGAAATAACAAGCATTTCCGGCTAAAATAATAACAATAAAAAAAAAATAAACTTTGGTATTTCTTGCGAAGAGGTAGCTTGTTACTCCTTTTAACAGTTACTTTTCGGTAACCAGTTACTGTTTTACCGCCGCGCATTCTAGCATCAGGTTCTATTCTAGATGCAAATAGAAATCACACTACATGCTTTTGTAAATTGTACTTCAATAAATATGAAATTGTTGTTATAGTATTAAATAAACATGGTGTTCTTAAGTAGAGAAAAAAATAGCCAGAAAAGAAATGAATAAAAGTGTTTAAATCTATTATTTTTTATAAAAAGTCTGAATGAAACTAGAAACAATTTATTATAAAATGACAATAGTAAAAAACCTGAGAAGACATAAATAAATGGCAAGGTGTGAGGGTGATTTAATTGAAATCTAATAATATTATGTTATTAATAGTAGAATGATATTATATAAAGAATATATGAATTATATTATTTGTATGGATAAATATAGTATATTATATGGATAAATAAAATATGTGTATAAGGTATTTATTTAATGTTTAAAAATTGTATATAATAATAAATGAACATTGTATGTTTGCTTTTAATAAAAACGCGTTACGTAGTTAAGAGCAGTGAGGGAATTTTAAATGTTAAAAAACATCGGGGCTAAGTTAGTATGTCCTGATAAAGGGAAAATTCAGTTCTAGTTTCTTATATCTACCGCTAGAATGCGTTCCGGTTAAATAGTAACTGGTTACCGATAAGTAACTGTTAAAAGGGGCAAGCCACCTCTACACAAAGTAATACCGATTATTTTTTTCACTATTTTCAATTGCATTACCCAGAAATTAAGACAGTTTTACAGTGAAGTATATAAAATAAATTAACCATAACTTTTTTTTACTAAACAAAATTCTTTCTATTACTTTCAATACATTTCTGCTGACAATTTAATAACTTTTCTATGTCCTGCGAAATTGGAGTATTTGGTATTAGCAGATTGTAAAAAAGGTTTTTTTTTTATGGAATCATGATAATCAAATTTTTTATTTCTTAAAAAGTGGTTGAAGTATCTAATCAAATTGTAGTATTGGACTGGCGAGAGGTCTGGAAGCAGTCTGTTAATCAAGCACATTTTTCATGAGGTCATATGTCAGGCATTGGTACCCAAGTTACTAGTTTTTTTAACCTAACTATTGCCTAAAAAGTGATTGCCAGTGAATATCGATCTATTAAATGAGGGATTCTTTTTTAAATTGAGTTATAATTTCGAATAAGTACCGCTAGAATGCGCGCCTGTAAGACAGTAACTGGTTACCGAAAAGTAGCTGTTAAAAGGAATAAGCCACCTCTTCGCAAGTAATAAACTAAACTTAATTTGAAACCTCATACCCGAATAGTTTGAATTAGTGGTTGGCTATAATGTTTGATGGTGGAAAAAAATAAATAAATTCCAAAAAATTTCTCTTTAGTATTAATTTTTATAAATTATATAACAATAGTATATAAATCCATTTACACGTAGGTTTTAAAAAAATAAATATATAAATATTACCATAAAAAAAATTATTAAAATAAATAAAAAAAAATTATATATAAATATATCAATTTTTCTCTGACTAGGACAAACGATAGATCATACCATATGTTCATCTGATGTTTTCATATGTTTATGTCTACTGTTTCTGATTAGGAAACAGTCGTCAAATTTTCGATCCGTGCAACACCAACAGAGTGTGTACTATATGTAGTGTGTCAAAAAAAAAAATAAATAAAAAAAAAAAAAAAAAAAAAAAAAAAAAAAGTCAAAATGTTACATTTTTAATGGTGAAAAAAACGTTACAAAAAAAAAAAGAACTATACATCCACAGACAGCCAAAGAGATATCCATGTCAAAAATTAAAAAAATAGAAAAACACAAAGACCCCACTAAGAGCCCTCGAGGTACAAGAAAGAAAGTTCCTGAGACGGATAGTAGGACCAAAAATTCGACCAGATGGAAGCCGATGGTATCAACCAAATCGTGAACTGTATAAAAACCAATAAAATCTCATTGATGCCATCAGAAGAAGGCGACTGGCTTTTTACGGACATCTGTCGAGAATGGACTCAAAGAGGCTATCCCATAGGATCGTTAAAGCTGCTATCAAGGGCAAAGCCACAAAGGATTCTTGTGGATGAAGCAAGTGGAGAAAGATCTTTCTGAACTCCAAATAAATCAAAATGACTATGCCAACCGGAGTGACTATTATAAAACTGTTAAAACAAAATCCTTTATAACATCCCTCACAGAAGTTACCAAAAGACGAAACCAGGAAATGGTCTGAGGAACGTAGGGTTGAATTTAGCCGGAAAATGAAGGACTACTGAGCCATCAGAAAAGCTCGAGGTACCAACAAGGAAGCAGCTGCCGAACCCACAACTAAAAACACCAATCGTGACAAGAAACGAAGATGACATTAAGAAACATCTAGAGCACAAGCACCGTGGTCCATAGATGGCCCTGACGGAAAAAAAAAACACACTTTTATAACAAACCTAACTAAAAAGCTAAGTGTGATGAACAATTTGCAGCAGTCAGACCTTTTAATTCAAGGTTCAAGGTTCGAAGATAATTTCCCCAAACTATTCGTGATTTGTTTATATATTTTATATTATATAGTTTATATATATATATATATATATATATATATATATATATATATATATATATATATATATGGATAAATTTCTTGACTGTTACTATTAAATGTTTAGTAAGGTTCTTGAGGTTCAGTCATAAAATAAAAAATCAACTATTTTGGCGACGTTTCGAGACTATGTTGTTCTCATAATCATGCCCTACAGTGAAAAAAACAGGTTACAATAAAATTATATAAGTTATACAAGTTATTTCAAAACATAAAGTTAGCTACAGTACAGGTAGGTATATGAAAACATGTGTAGGGTAATACAAATATATATAATTACAGAATATAGGGGAGTATGAAGCTACTTACAATGTTATTGGTGGATATGAATAGACTAATAATTCTAGTACACAACTAACCTAGGGGAGTGAGTTTAAACAGACAGTTAACAAGGGTTAGTGGGGAAAACCCTATTTCTTAAAAATTAAGTTAAAAGGACTGTGTAACTGTATTTATACTGGTGTAATATCTTTTATTCATATTTTCTTGTTATTTTCTATTATTTTCTATTCATATTTTTTTTTGTTATTTTCTTGTTACACCATCCCATATATACAAACACTATCAGAAAGGCTCAGGAAAACACTCACAAATAACCATAAAACTGACTACACGGTCACATTCAAAAATACCTCCACCATTAATAAATTGTTTACCAAAACCAAAGATACGGATAAGTTAGAGTTACAGTCTAATATTGTTTATGAAATTCCGTGTGAAGATAGTTGTGGTAAGTCTTATTTTGGTACATCAGAACAATATCTTAAATGACGAGTGTACCAACATAAATACAGTGCACGTCTATAAATAAAAACCCGAACAAACCTGACCGAACAGCTCTCACCACACATTACAGGCAAACAAAACATACTTTTAAATTTGATTTCCCCAAAATTATTCACCATGAACAAAATAATTTTAAAAGAAATATTAAAGAAATGATAACCATAGAAAAATTTAAAAACCGCGCAATAAACAAAAAATCAGACGTTTTAAATCTTAACACCTGTTATTCCAACTTAATACATTCAGACCAATAATATACATTTACCTTTATATACATCAGACAAACCATTCTTCCATTTATTAGTATATTACACTGAAATATTTTTGTACCTGCATCTTTGGGAATACCCACACAGTCCTTTTAACTTAATTTTTAAGAAATAGGGTTTTCCCCACTAACCCTTGTTAACTGTCTGTTTAAACTCACTCCCCTAGGTTAGTTGTGTACTAGAATTATTAGTCTATTCATATCCACCAATAACATTGTAAGTAGCTTCATACTCCTATATATTCTGTAATTATATATATTTGTATTACCCTACACATGTTGTTATATACCTACCTGTACTGTAGCTAACTTTATGTTTTGAAATAACTTGTATAACTTATATAATTTTATTGTGACCTGTTTTTTTCACTGTAGGGCATGATTATGAGAACAATATAGTCTCGAAACGTCGACAAAATATGGTAGTTGATTTTTTATTTTATGACTGAACCTCAAGAACCTTACTAAACATAAATATATATATATATATATATATATTTCAGAGTAGGAATGGGCAAAATTTAACTTTAAAAATCCTATCTTTTACAAAATATAATGATCTACAACTTTTAGTACATAACGTTTTTGATTTGATTAGCCATTTCTGAGTTATAGACTCTTATTTTTTCTTTTTCTTTTTTTTTTTTTTGTTTTTTTATAACTACATTTATTGAAATTTACAACTGCACAAAATATATACATCAAGTAAATGTATTGACAACGATTATAATAATAACAAGTTAAAACTTGAAAAGAACTACTAAAAACTAAGAAGTAGCACTTTATTAAAAATTCTACACTAGAAGGTCTCTAGGCCATCTTCATTTCAGACGCCTCGAAGGATTATCAGGAATGGAGTGGGAAGCAAGTTGAGAAACTAACGGATTTGATTGGTTATAGAGCTTACTATGAAGGATAGGTATCTGGTGTGGGCTAAATCAGCAACATATGGAACATCAAGATCTTTATGGATAAGTTTATTGGTGACATAGTTAGCAGCATTGAGAATTTTTCGAAGGATTTTTGATTCTAAGGATTGTAAACGAGATAAATTGGGTGGTTTAGTGGAGCCTCAAAGCTCAACTCCGTACGTCCAAATAGGTCTAATCACAGTCATGTATATGAGTCTTTTGTAATTAATTGGGAGCTTTGAACGTTTGTCTAGTAAATGTTGAAGTAGTCTCTAACGACGAGCAGTTTCTTTTCTTTTTTAGTTATAGACTTTTAATCATGACCAAAACTACCTTTTTGAAGTTGGCGAAATTCTTCGATGTTTGATAATCGATTGTGGCTTAATCGAATTCAGCTTAAGGAATGTCTTTAGACGCACAATTTAATTAACATTAATTTTGTAAATAAAACATCTTTCGATTTAAAGCATTTTTTTATGTTTTTCCCTTATCAAATTTAGTTTCATTTCTGATATTTTATTTTCACCTGTCTGGACATATAAAAACGTAAAACCTACTCATTACCTTCACATTTTGCATTGCAGGGTGGTACTGTAACTAGACTAAGCGAGAACATTAGAACAAAGTTGTGCAATTATTGTATTGTCATTGGTGTATTGAAACGTGTGCAAATTTTCGAGTTGATCAGATTTCTGGAAATTGGTGAAATTTACGATGAAAGATTCCGTTACATACAGGTCAAGTTAACGAAAGCGTAATAAAAATAATATAAATCTATAAAAGTGTTGATAATAAATTATTCGTAGTGCTAGTGAAATTTTGATTAATAATGATACTTTTGATGTCTTCATTAGTTGTTTTTCTGATTTCTGTAAATTAAATAATGTAGGTGGTATATTTTTTTGTTGTATCTATGAATTCGATCCATGAGAGTACCAGTGAGAACAATGATACAAAAGAAATAATCAAGAAGATTTTTCTATCATTTGTTTATTTTCTTTACTCCTGTTCTGGACCTCGCTCACTTCAATTAGGTTTGAGACAAATGATAGTGGAAAAATAAGAAATAAGACAAATGATAGTGGTTCTCGCCTGACCCAGCTCAGCTCCTAGTTCGTGTATAATTCATTGCCAATTGCTGTAATGGTCTCCTTGCCCTTTTGTAATTAATTAAAACACAGTGTAGTCTGTTAAATCAATTGGTCAATTAATTTACTCAATATATGTTTAAAGGTTGCTGTGTTGTGTTGTTTTTTTTTTGCGATTATCTAGTCAGTTGTCTTTTAAAGCAAATATGTCTCTCCTGTCTGGCTATTCCAAGATGGCGTGTATTTGTGATGATTGGTCGCGTCACTAAGTCCATATTTCTGAGCCCAATGGCTTGCCAATTATTTTAAGTGCACTTCCATTGCTCTCTTCTTCCTTATATTTCGTCTGAGACTCCAACTTCTAACGTCGCTTTCCTATCTTTTGCTGAGAATATTGTAGTTTTCGTAGGAATTATTCTTTTACCGAAATAATAATAATAAAAAAATAATAATGAATTAAGTTTTGTATTTATATTATAAAAACTCGAAATCAGCTTACAAGCGATGTTTCCTCACACGCCACCAGAATTAGTTCGTTCAGAAGAATGCAATAGATATATTTTCCTTGTGTACATACATATATATAGAATTTTAAATAATTATACATTAGGAATTCTGTTAAGAAGAATAATATTATCTGGATTATTTAGAAAATTCTATTCGTTATCCCTATCGATTTTTCCTTTATGCAATGAATATTTTAATTCAATTGATACTAATAATGACTTTTCTTTATCATTTAAGCAATATGAGTAAATAAATTGAAAATAAAAATTTATTTACTCATAGTGTGTTCCTATATGTTAATTTATTTTGATTTCTTCAATAAATGAATTTTGACATGGATTATATTTTGTTCATAAGAAGTTATATTGCTACTTTATTGTAATTATTTATAGGTACCAAAATTGTTTTTTGATTCTCGATTTAAAAAAAAAAAAAAAAATTGTTACTAAAAACATTTTTTTACGTGAGAGCTAAATATTCAAACCAAATATATTTTAAAAAACAATTTCTAGAAATAAATTTTGTAATAGCAAATATCATTTACTAGGTATATTTAATATATGTATAGTATAGTTAATTATTACTATACAGTGTACCAGAACTTAATTCATTTTACCAATTTTAATTTATGTTTTTGAAAATTTTTTTTCTTTTGTAATATCGAAAATTGTTTTAAAAAAAAATAACTACCAAAAAAAAAAATAAATAAAATTCGTCTGAATGCTTATATTTCGTTATTTTGGAAATGTAATCACATTTTTTTATTTTCCTATAGCATGCACGTATATCTTTACGAATTTGAGGTAAATTATTGACCATGAAGTATGGCTATAGTACGTGAAACCTACCTGATCTGCTATTAAGATGGAAAGATTCATTTGTAACAGTTTTCTTGTCTATTGGGAACAAACAGAAGAACTAATTAAATAACTAGGTATCTATAAACAATTTCCTAGGAATCGTGAGGGATCTTCCATTTCCGGTATCGATTTTTTCTCAAGAGTCGATAATCGACTCAACCATAAAATATATGTGATAAGGAGATAGGCTACACTATCCTGACTATTAATTCTTTCCAACATTTCCATTTTTAATCGATCAATCAGTTTATGTCTATTTTCCTGATATTTTAAACTTGATTATTTAATATCATAAAACTGTAATCAAATTAAAACAGGAGAGAAATCATGAAATACAAAACTTGTATACAAATGACACTAGCTCAAAGTGGCATGTGTCCTAAATGCCAATGTCTGGAAGATCATTTAACACATTGTGTTAAATTGCAAAAGGTTTGTGAAAGAGAGGATAAGAGCGCTGGGTACACAAACTATTCACGACTGTTCTGAATTTTTATGAAATATGACCAAAGAAAATACCCACAGCTTAAAGAAATTTTTATCGGAAACAAAAGTTATCATATTATAGATGAATACATACAAAATTCAACTGGGCATAAAAGTAGATTGGACTACATTGGCAATATAGGACTTGTGTTAATAAGAAGCCAACAAAACAAAAACAACTTTATTAAACGATAAATTACCATTGTAAAAGGTAAAATAGATTAGATCAAAATCATTAATTAACTAATTAATACAATCGATTTTATTACTTATGGTGTGGTTTTTATACCGTTCGTGTATTTCTAAAGAGACACAAAAATCTGTACTTTTTAAAAATTTATATTCATGTTTAAATTCTGTAGTCTTCTATGAAACGTTAAAAATGTATGGTATTACCTAGTGTTGGGCGATAGTTACTATCGATATATCGATAGGCAATGCCAATCGATGGTCACTATCGATAGTGTCGCCTTATCTTTTTTACCCTCAAGTTTTGAAACTTTCGGAATTATGCTGATCTGTCTCTGTCCAGTGTCGAGTTCTTTTGAAATTGAATTCGGAATTCTGAGAGCTCAAGGGTTCACTCAAAGATTAAGGCAAAGAATGCAGAAATGCTAGTTTTTCTTTCGGGAAATATGTGGCTCAAGGAGCACACTTGACTCTTGAAATTAATTATTTCGTTATTTTTCTTTTCTGAAGATTTGATTTGTTCATTATTATTGTAGCCATGTAAATTGTAAATACTTTCTTAAAAAATTCAAATAAATTAGTTTTTTTTCTCTCATCTTTATGATATAATCTTACAATTTACAATCCTGCAAATTTCAAATAGTAAGTGGATAATTGAATTAGTTGAAATTCTTTATTGAATAGCTTTGGGAAAAAAAGGAGCAATTATCGAAAAACTATCGATAACAATCGATGGTGCTAACTATCGACTATCGCCCAACCCTAGTTAGTATTACCTTCAAATCCTTATTGATATAATTCACTTGTGGTCGGGATTAAAAGATTATCAGGTAAACTCTCGAAATTTCTTTAAATTCTTGTATTTTACTTTTATTTATTTTTTTAAATATGTTTATCATTGAGTTTTATAGCTTTAGAAATTCATGTGCGATTTGTAGGATACTAGTGATCTATAAAAGAGATCTAAATCTTGAGTTGTCGACATAGTTGATGTCACAGTACGTATCTGTAACTGTATTGAAGATCGTTCCCGGTAATGTAACCGTTTCTTTGGATTCATGTTGATATCGAAGTAACAGTTACTTTTATGTTAGTTGTGATTGATTGATATTTATTTGGGCCCAAATGCCTGAGCAGTCGGACCCGTTCTCGAAAAACTTCTTTCTGATGAAGTGCCGGCATTTTGGTCTGGCTATTCCTTTTTGATTGACCACCACACCGAGAAGTTCTCTGCTCTCTCTAAGCTTTATACAGTGAATAGAAATGTGTTAATTATAATATAGTTATTGTTACTTACGAAAAACGTTCTAAACAATTCTACATCAACACGTTAAATAACGAAATTAATCGTAACCGTGTTTATTTTATGTTTAAAAATTGTTCTCTGCTGAGTTGATACCTCGTGCAGCGACACCTAGCTGTGAGTAAGGGAACCTCTAGCGCAGAGCTAGTTCTTTCCCCCAGATCTTCAGGCTCATTTATTATTATTTTTTTAATTCGTCGATTTTTTGTCCTCTTTTATTTATATTAATTGTACCTATTTAGTATTCGTGAGAAAATTATCATGATTTAAATTTTAAAAAATCAAAAAAATCGATTGATACTAATTATGATCGGATATATTAATTATTATTTACTTATTGTTTATTCATGGTGGTGTTCCGTATATTTTAATATAATAATTTAATTTTGTTGTATAATGTAAAAATTATCATGTTTTTTTTATTATTATTTTTTCTGAATTTATTCCTTTTCCTTTTATTTTTTTGGATATCTATACTTAATTATTTTGTTTTTTAATTTAGCTCTCTAAAAAAATCTATTAAAAATTTTCTTCCGATCTCGTTCAATTAGTTGTCATTTTATTCAAATGAAAGTCTTAAATTTAATCAATAAAAGTAAAAAAAAAATAAATAAAGAAATAAATATGGTGATACTTTACTATCCTACAAATTATTCTTTATTTATTTATGTTTATGTTTATCTTTATGTTTTTGATTTTTCGCTTCTACTTAGCAATAAATTTTATTTTATCCATTATTTAAACTTTTTTTTTAATATCATAGTTTTAAATATATATTCTACTATAATCTGTTCCGGACGATTTATAAATTTTAATATTGTCTTTTTTCTGTGCAGACAAAGAAGACCAGTCCATCTTGTGTACGGGAGAATCAGGCGCTGGTAAGACAGAGAACACGAAAAAAGTCATCCAATATTTGGCCTACGTAGCTGCCTCCAAACCCAAGTCATCGACTTCACCCCACACGGTACGTCACATTCTTATCTATATATATATATATATATATATATATATATATATATATATATATATATATATATATATATATATATATATATATATCTGTATTTAGTTATATATTTTTGTTGTATTATTAATTTGTATTGTACTTATTTATAATATCTTTTTTCTATTGGGGTGTATTGGTCAAATGTTTGAACTCTACAGTGACTAGTATGTATGTCTGTTTTTCGGTTGAGGGTTCTTCTTTTTATAGTGTTAACGTTTCTGTTTGATAATTATAGAAGAAAATATTTTAATTAAAAAAAAAATTAATATCATTAAAGTTAAACTGAATGCATTTGTTTTTTCATAAATATTAAAATGATTCTAATTTGCACCAAAAAATTCTTGCATGAAAAATATGATTTGTTATTTATTTTTAAGTAATTGTCTTGAATGTCTAAATATTTTAACATAAATTATTTATTATATGTATGTTTAAAACTATCTGAAGTTGAAGCAAAATTATATATGCATATATTTCTTGTTCATACCCATTTTTCTTGAGCGTCTTAAAGCAAAGAAGTATCCTACAAGTCTAGTTTATTTCAAGGAACGAATTCAATGGCATAAAGTCGCCTCAGCTTCTTCCATATGTTTCCTAAAAAGATGTCTATATTTTTGTTTTGACTCAATCACGTTTAATGTTTAACTCGTCCATTTTATTAATTTAATTTTTATCAAGTGTGAGATCTAAAAATAGATAATTTAATATTTAGAAAAAAAAATATTTTGACTAAATACAAATAAATTCCCAATTACTTTGATTAGATTATAATTTTTTTTTTTTTTTTTTTAAATACAATTTCCTGGTTCATCGATCAAATCTGCGTCTCGATTTATATATTTTAATATATAAATATATTTTTCTTCTTCAAATACTACGTAAATAACATAATTCTGCATATGAGCTTACGTATGCCTACCATGAGAGGATATACAGAGACCAAATAGATTTCACAAGAAACTTCAACGCCATCCCAATAAACTCATATTAGACATTTCCACAACCAGATTTGGGCAAAATTTAATCGTATCCAAAAAAAAAAAATAAACAAAATTTAATCATAGCTATTCGACAACGAATCTCCTAGAATCAATCACCTAATTTTATAATGATTAAATCTTTCAGTCATGTTTTAGTGAACTAATGGTTATTCGACTGAAAGGTTTAATGATTATTAAATGTGGTGAATGATTCTAGGAAATTAGTTGTCAAATAACTCTGTCCACAACTATGGTGCCCTACAATGTCCCTAGGGAAAAGTAGCTGGATTAGAGATCTCCTGAAATAAAATGAAATATAATTTAGAAGTGAAATGGAGATACCAGTGAGCGATAAATGCCTCTCATAACCTTATGTTTTTTTTTACTTTTTCCATTACATTTATGGGTTGTCACTTTTTATAAGTTGTGAGTTCGATCTATAAAGACAAATTTTAGATCCAGTTCTTTATTTTTTAATAATTTTAAAATTTATATTTAAATCAGCTACATTAAACTCTCAAAACATATTTTCTCTGTGATTTCTGATTCATACTTCAAATATAATAAATTATCACGTGAAAACCTGAAGTATTTGGATTCAGAAATTTTAGATTATTGTGTTGGCCTTTATTAATTTAATACTCTCGCTAATAATATCAGCTGTTTTTTTTAATCAAGTCCTGCGATGAACAAATGCCTTCAGCCGTCAGATCTACGAGGCAGTGGCAGACATCAGGGATTCGTTGGTAATTAACAGTTGCGACGTTTTTCTTTTTTTTTTTTCCTGCTCTGCTGCCGACCAAGGATCGTCTGGGCAGGGAAAAGTGTGTTAATGGAAGTCCTCCTGTGGACGGACCATCTAAGGCCTTCCTCTGTCACTGCCATTCTTCAATCACTGGTCTCTCTGTCTGTATTCCTTATCGGGGTTTGCTCTGACGGCCGCTGCTGGGAGAGTAAGCAAGGATAAGGCGAAGCTGGCCAAGGAATCTATTGTAATTAGGAAGATTGGATTTAAAACTCACAACTTTGGTATCAGAATAATATTTCCCACACGCGCTTATTTATCAGTTCGACAAATTAGTTATTGGATTTTGGAATTATAATTCTGGGGTTTCTACTAGGTTTGTTTCAAAATTTAAAAACTATGTTGAAGTTGTTTTATTTCTAGAGAATGTCATTCTGTATAATCCTAAGTCATTGAAAGTTCACACAGCCAAAAGAAGTTCTTATAAATAATAAAATGGATTAGATCTTTATCTGGTAATTTTTTTTTTTCTATTTTCTATTGCGTTATCCACAAATTAAGGCAGTTTTATGGGTTTTAAAGTATATAAAATGAAATAAATTAGCTAAAACGTCTTTTTACTAAACAAAATTCTCTCCATTACTTTCAATAAATTTCTGCCAAATATTTAATAATTAATAACTCTTCTATTCCCTGTGAAAAGAAATTGGAGTTTTTGGTATGAACAGATCGTAAAAACGCATTTTTTAAATCAAATTTTGATATTAATTTTTTTATTTTTTAAAAAGTGGTTGAGGTGTCTAATCGAATTGTAGTGGGATGACGAGAGGTCTAGAGAGTTGGGTGGATGAGGAAAAGTCTTAATATCAAGCTCAAACAATTTTCGTGAAGTCATACGTGAGAATTTGGCGGTAAGTAATTGCATTAGGTACCCAAGTTTCTAGCTCTTTTTACTTTACGTTTGCCTTAAGGTGGTCATCTGATGTCGATTTTTCGACAGAGAGATTGTCTGCTAGCTTTCGAACACTTCTTGGATTTTCTTCTACGAAAGCTCTCAGAACATTTTCATTAAAGGAAGGACTCTTTTCATGACTTTTCTTGTCTTCATTACTGAAATCTACCTCCCGAATTTTTTAGATCACAGTGCATCCACACAACGTCGCTGTATAAACTGGATGATATCCCAGCAGTGTTATGCTAAAAAAAAATTTAAAAGAAGACATTTTTGTTTGGAAGAAGATTAATAAATGGAGACATTCATAATTCATATTTTTGTCAAAAGTATACAGTTTATTAAATGAACAGTTGTTTTAATCATAACTTGAAATCCTGCAAGGCAACTCAATATTTCAATGTCCCAAACTATTTTTTTTTTTTTTTAACTAAATATTTTTTGGGAGCTTTTCAATTTAATTTTACGGACGAGAAATGATTTTTAAATTGGAATACGAATACATATTGTTGACCCTTTGTATCCAGGTATTCTAAATATATCATCGCCCTCAATCTAAGTTAGTTAGTTCGATCACGGAGGTAGTTGAATTAGCGATGGCGATGGAAGTACAAAGCCTTTGGGATCTGAACGAGAAGATATAATACTGGCCGTGGAACTTTGTTGCAACATCATGCATAATTATTGATTATGTTGACTATAAAGCATTTTTTTAGATATTTCCGGGATAAAATTTGAACACGTTGAGCAATTCAAATATCTAGGGTCTATTTTAACAAGAAAAGATGAAATTCAATTGGAAATAAGGGCGAGGTTAAAAGCCGGTATTGCCTGTTATTTCTCGGTCGCAAAACTACTCAGCTCGCGCTTACTCCAGAAATTTAAAAATTAGTATATATAAGACTTATTATATTACCAATAGTTCTCTACGGATGCGAAACAGGACCGCCTACGTTAAGGGAGGAACAACGCCTTAATGTTTTCTAAAATAAAGTACTGCGTAGAATATTTTGCCCAAAGAAGGATTAAGAAACAGGAGAATTTAGAAGGCTTCACAATGCGGGACTGTGGGAGTTATATCCGGCAAATATAGTTCAGTTAATAGCAGCGCGGCGGTTAAAATGGGTACCTAAAGAAGTTGGGTTTAGTAATGATCGAGTTCCGAAAAAAATTAACCAGTTTTGAGCCGTCGGATAAACGACCGAGACGAAGATGGGAGGATTGCGTCAAGGCCGATCTGGGAAGATTTGGGTTTTGGGAGAGTGGGTTGTAGGGATGTGTGTGTTCAACGGTTGGTGGTGTCGGCATCGAACCTTCGGGTTTGCTAAGCCTTTATTTATTTATTATAATAGAGCATTATTGAATATTGAATCGATTATATTTTGTGGAGTTATAAGAACAACGTAACTTTAAAATTCGATGTTTCTCGGTATGAGGTCATTAGAAATTCTTGAAGCCACTAATTTGGACTAATAGTGTCATGTTGCTTAAGTGTGATGACTTTCCCTGCTTCTTGTCACCATCGATTTCACGTGAGGAATTCTCTCACCCCCTCCATTAAAGGTACAGTAACCTCTTACGACTATCGTAAAAGAACGCTCGACAACCGGAGTTCAACCAAGTTTAAGCGGATCATACCGGAAAGGGAATCGATAAAGTCGAGCTGAGCTTAAAAGAGGTCGCCGCGACTTAACACTAATATCCACTTAAAGTTCAGCGTCGAGGGTCGAAGTAGTCGCTCGCGAACGAAATCATCTTCTCGGGAAACGCGTTTAACGCTCCGTCGGAGAAAACAATTTACTTTTAACAATCGAATTATATCATCAGTGACACTGGTGCGCCGCTAGTGACTGACATTCCGCGTTGCTGGAGTTTGAAGAAATAAGTATCTTGTGATTTTTTTTTTTTTTTTTTTTTTTTAATAACAATTTATTGAAATCTACAACTGTAAAATATTTATACATCAAGTAAATATGCTTTTTCCTATTACAATAACGTGACACAACTTGTAAAGAACTACTCATCAGTAGCACTTTAATAAAAATTTTACACTAGAAGGTCTCTGGGCCATCTTCTTTTCAGACGCCTCGGAGGATTATCAGGTATAGTGTGGGAAGCAAGTTGAGAAATTAAAGGATTTGAGTGGTTATGGAGCTTACTATGAAAGGATTGATATCTGGTTTGGGCTAAATCTGCAACATATGGAACATAAAGATCTTTATGGATAAGTTTATTGGTGACAAAGTAAGGAGCATTGAGGATTTTTCGAAGGATTTTGGATTGTAAGGATTGGATACGAGATGAATTGGATTGTTTAGTGGAGCCCCAAAGCTCAACTCCGTACCTCCAGATAGGTCTAATCACTGTCATGTAAATGAGTCTTTAGTAATTAATTGGGAGCTTTGAACGTTTGTCTAGTAAATGTTGAAGTAGTTTATAACGACGGGCAGTTTCTTGTCGTTTTAGTCTTTTATGTGGATTCCAAGTAAGACGTTTGTCCAAGTGGAGTCCTAGGTAGCGGATCTGTTCAACAGGGATTAGTGGAATATCATTAAAGGATACTTAATAAAATCTAACTTACAAAACTAACAAAAACTTTAGATTCTGATTTTTTTTCACTCATTACTCCAAATTTTATGCTTGTCGCTTAGAACGTTTTTCGGCGGATCCATTCAACTGTATTACTGCTTTCAGTTTTTGTTGTTTTTTCAATTATAAACTTAAAAAATTTAATAACCTTTGTACGGACACTAGATAAAAATAAAATTTAGCATAAACCTCTGGAATGAAGTGCCTTAATCTCCCTTGTGATGTATTTACCATAGTTCCATCGGATTTTCAAAACTCCTGACTCGGAATAAGCAATTTTTTTTCACATTGTGTAAAGTGTGATTCATCGCTCCAGCGTAAATTCGTAATTTTCGTGCCGATTATACCTTTTAAAATATCCATTGCGTATTTACTTCTCCTTAAGTTTTTTTTTTTTTTTTTTTTTTTTTTTTTTTTTTTTTTTTTTTTTTTTTTTTTTTTTTTTTTTTTTTTTTTTTTTTTTTTTTTTTTTTTTTTTTTTTTTTTGAACGCTTAAATATTTATTGGGAAATCGAGTACTCTAATTTATATTCCTATATCTATATACTATAACTAGATATTTATTTCGTGATATCGATCATAATGGACGGCTTGGGAGACAACTAATGACCTATAATTGCCAGATTTGAATGATAGCATCCCACGGCCTCTTGGATATTTCCACCCACCGCTGACTGGATTTCGTCGCTATTGAGATATCGTTGCCATGATCTCGGCTCCTGTTGGGCAGGCAGGGACGTGACGGGACTGGGAGAGAGATCGAGCAAGGACAGCTTTTGGTCCTTAACTTATCCTATCCTCTCTCCTATGTCCTGTCGCTCATTGAGGACTCCTTTAATGGCTGTGGAGCTCTATCTGGACTCTCTTATCTGGATTTGTTTATGCCCTTATCCTTACCGGTGTCCTCCACTGCCTTCACAATTAAATTACTCTGAGAATATATATCGTCGAGAGTATTTTGCAAGATAGTTGTGCGTCGTAGATCAAGAGCTAATCTTGATAGTGTGGTGATATAGTTGCTCGTTAACATTTCTGAACCCTCGTGTTGGGAATTGTACAACATTCGTTTTAAATTATTATCTGGTACGCTCGTGGACTATTTAAAAAGTAATAGTTTTTAAAACTGTTGAAAGTTAAACATGCAAGAATGTTCGTATGCTTAGTTGATATTTACAATTATATAATAAATTGGAAAATTTGGTCAAAATGGTTGGGAATTATAAGATTTTGCCTACTCTTCTCTAACTCTCAACATCTAAGCTTCTACTATCATCATTACCTATTTAATTGTAATGCCTTGTCTGATCATGAGATGTTGAGCCACATGTTGTGCAATAATAATCGATATTATTTTAGTAATACATATAAATGTCACAATAGGTTTTAATAACGATGATTAGGGAAAATGTTTAAAAAAATTTAGTAATATAAATTGTTTGAAAACAAATAAATAAATTTATAAAATCTAAAATAAAACGTGACATTGTGGATTTGAAGTATATTAGTTGAAGTTATTATTGGTTGTTGACGTCACCTGTTGACTTTTCCACCTACTCAAAGCCTAATCTCGATACTGCTCTGTCAGCGGAATGTGAAGTCACAAAAAATATCATGTCCCTAGTATTTTATGATATATCATTTTAAGAATTTATATTTTACTGTATATTTAAGTATATTTATTTATGATTGGAATTTTTGTTCAATATCATTTTAGTTTTTAATTAAAATAGCAGTGGATTAGAGCTGATCTCTTTTGACAGTATTGCTATTCCATTGTTCAGTAATGTATTACATGATAAAAATAATTTGCTTATGGATGAATAAGGAAATTGTTGTAAATTTAAAACCTATTGGAAGGGTTAGGAGGAAAACAAAACAAAAAAGATATGATTAAAAATGGAACAAATAACAAGAAACTAACTGCTCGTCGTTTTCAACTATTCCTGCATTTACTAGAAAAACGTTCAAATCCTCTAATTAATTACAATAAACTGATTGAGTTTAATTGATCTTTGAGGTTCCATTAAACCATCCATCAATGCTTTTCTTATTATCAATTTCTTAATGCTCCTTATTATGTTTCTAATAAAAATGTCCATAATGACTTTAAAGTTCCGTATATTGTTGATTTAGCCCAAACCAGATACCTATCAACTACTCTATTCCCAATAACTCTCCTAGGAATCTGAAAAGAAAATGGCGTCGAAGACTTTTATTCAAGTGCTATCAATGGGTGGTTGCCTTACAAATGATCGACATCCCTTCAGCTCAAAATTCCTCTAATTTAATAATTGTATTTATTGTAAAGTTATGAATATGAAAACAAAAAAAAAAAGAAGAAGTAATAAAGTAAATTTAAACAGAATTAAAAAAAATTAAGACAATATTTTTGATATTGTAACGAAATCAGCTGGGAGAATAGCCGTTGCTAGGCGACATAGACTAGCCTAAAATAATGTTGTATAATTGTTTATAAACCATGAGGTGTTGTTGTCTTGTTGCTAAGCAACAAGGATCTTCTTCTTTTTTTTCACTTTCATTTTTAATCCACACCTGTCAAAAAAAATAAAAATAATAATTGACAATCAGCCGAATCATAGTGCTGAAATCATAATATAAACAAAACTGGCATGTTAGACATGAGGACATGTATAACTAACTAATAAAATGGCGGTCAGTACAGTTTGAGACTTGGTAGAGCGTGTAACTTGTTTTTGTTTAGTCCGGTAGTAATAGTAAATGTTATAGTCTCAGTTTCAGTAGTTCTAATGTCAGTTAAATAGTAATTATGTTCTGTATATTAATTTTCTTTTTTGTTGATAAATATTTGCTTAAACCACTAAAGTGTTTCATAAATATTAGATATGCTTATATAAAGTATAAAAACTAAATTAACTGATATATAAAGTAAGTAAGTGAATAACAAAGTAAATAAAGTCGTCAGAGTTTTAATAATGTAAAAATTACTAAATAATTTATATGCATTATGATAATACAATAATATGAAATTATATTATATTATAAATACTAAAGTGGCATGGAATGGTTTAATTATTCAATTAATAAGTCAGAAATACTTAGCATAAAAAAGGGTTAAGTGAATTAAAAATCCATTTATGTAGAAGAGGGAAGAGATATGAAATCATAGTAAAGATAGAAATTTTAATTATATTTATTTATATTATAGGGAGGCGCGGTAGCTCAGTGGGTAAGGCGCTTGACTACCATGCTCCCGGGCCCGAGTTCGAGTCCGACTGAAGGCAGAATATTTATATTCTGTTAATTCAGTCGTGGATCGAATTTGAGGTCGGGAGACCCTCCTGGGGCCCACCCAGCCTCTTAAAAAGTGGGTACCCTTAATTGGGGAAAAACCTGGCGGTTGAGCGTGAATTCTGGCCAAATCACCTCCTTTCACAACCGTTGGCTCAGAAACAGTACAGCCTACCTAAGTACTGAACCCGAGACCCTTCATGGGTTGTAAGTGCTACAGGTTTATCTTATTCTATGTTTTATTACGGTAGTTAAATATACATTATTACTAATTAATAATCATTCACCCCCTTAATTGCGTAATGATTACATATGAATATATTTTAAAAGTATTTTTTTATTTTCCTCTATTCCTAATGGAAGGGAGAAAAATCGATCAAAAAAATTATCAGATGGAGAAATCGATAGTTATTGTGCCTGCAGTAGACACTCGATATGGTTTTTATTGTTATTTATTGAGCCCTTCCCACAAATAATGGAGAGGGTTCGAACATACATGCCTTAAGGTTAAGTGCCTGCTGTTGAGTATCGATCATAAGATTTGGCACGTGCCAGGAATGAGTAATATCGATTGCTATATGTGATAATGATGATGATGATCCTAGTACATTGCAATAAATGACTGCCTCGAGGTAATAAAATGCGGAACCGGTCAAGTCGTGATGAAGTTCTCTGTTGCATCTTGATAGCCATTGCATCATCTGGGTGGTTGTTTAGTTGTTCCGATGTCGAGCGTCTCTTTAAACTAATGAACTTTTGAAGTCGTACGTTAGAATGGTAATATTTCATCGTCATTACAAGAAACAATATACCTTGAGTGTAAAATTGCTGACAGCTTTTTTAAGAGAAATCCTTGATTTTTGGTATTCTATACTAATGATGTAAGGGTTTTCAAAAAAAAAAATATATATATATATATATATAGATTTTTTAAAAGTGCATTTATCAGATTTTTCAGCATTTCGCAAAATTTTAACAGGGGTTTTCTGTCCATAGCCTGTTTTTACAGATGACTAATACTCATCACATATTGTAGGGTTCTGAAAAACAAATCTAGTAATACCAAAAACTCTTCGGTGTACGCTACTGTGGTATCTACATAAATCAGCTGTTGTCTATTCTTATAGTACTTGACATTAGATCTCTGATATCCTTTTAGATTCAATAGACTTTATTTTAAATGGGAGCGTATCGAATTCTTCTTAAATTGTTATCCGATCGCTCACTGCAGAAGCATTCAGCATTCATCAGTAGCCGCGGCTAGGCAGCCCTGTTAGAGATAATTATCTTTGACAAGTTGAGAGCCATTACTGCCTGTACTCTCCGCTCTGCCATGATCCGGTTAGATTTGTGCTTGATGAGTCAACCGCAAGGGGCACTGCCAACCCTCTAATCAAGAGGAGGTTAGAACGTACATTGTTTTACTAAATCTTAATACTTTTATTTAATAAACTGTAATTATATATTCAAATAAAAAAAAAAAATATATGTATATATATACGATATCCAGGCACTCGTCAAACCCGCACAGCACCCACATCTTTTATTCCCCTCTTCCACTTCGAGTTTTATATTAAGATATATCTTTCTTAGAAATTTGCCGTTGAAAATCGAATTATAGTTATTTATACAAGTTTAGGCAGATGAGAGATGTAGATTTCCATTTGCTCAATTGATAAGCCGGCACCAATAAGTCCTATTGAATGGAGATCGAGGGCAGTTCATTACCTTGCATTTTCAGATTGATAATCGATTTTCAATAATAATCGACTCCAAAAAAAAAAAGTCCCAAAATTGAAATGTATGAATAACAATACTGAAGAATTAGTAAAAAAATAATAAAGAAAAACAGATGGATGGTAACGAGTTCGAAGCAAGAATCCACTAAATTGAGGAAATCAGGAAAAATATTCTCAAATTAATGACCTTAAAAGAATCTGTTAGGCTAAAATGGGTGAAAGGGCATGCTGGTGACGAGGGCAACGAAAGAGCTGACCGATTAGCCAAAGAGGCAGCTAGGAGTCAGCTACCGCCTTCTTACAGCAAGGCTCCGATCTCACATCTTAGGGCGTTGATTACAAAAGATTTGGTGAAAAATGGAACATTTCATGGCAAAACTCAAGCAAATCACCAAGCCTACACAAATACATTCCAAAAATAACACTACATAATCACAAACAGCTACATAGTAACAATTATAAATTGACACAATTTCTCACAGAACACGGCAACACTAAATCCTACCTAAAACGCTTTAATATCATACTAACTGACACATGTGACGATGACGGCCAAATCCAAAATTTAGGCATATTCTTTATGATTGTAAATTATTTGACAGACAAAGGTACAAATTAATGCGAAGTATAATTTTAAAAAATGGTTCATGGCCCTGAGACAGAACATATACTTTTTACTAAATTCAGAAATGATTTTATCAAATTCGTCAAAGATATCGATTTCGATTCGATTTGCTGACGAACCTATGTGCTTATTAAGTTTTATTTATTTTTCGATATTATTTTTTGTTTAAATACTAATTGTTTATTTGCTCTTTTTATTATTATTTTTTTTTTAATTTTATGATTTTTTTTTTTTCTTTTCATCAACCAACAATTATATTTTTAAATACACATTCTTTTTTTTACAACCACACAAAGCTCATAAATTTTCAAAATTCATTACACTATTGTAACAACACACAAATAAACTGTTGGTAAATACAATCACTCATATGTAAAATAATATAATATAACACATACCATACATGTAGTATGCCTGTAATGGCATGGAACATGTAAAAACAACATTAATAAACGGTCCTTTTATGGGGTTACCATAAGAGGAAAAAAAAAAAAAAAAAAAAAAAAAAAAAAAAAAAAAAAATATATATATATATATACACGATATCCAGGCACTCGTCAAACCCGCACAGCACCCACATCTTTTATTCTCCTCTTCCACTTCGAGTTTTATTTTAATTGATATATCTTTCTTATTAATTTGCCGTTGAAAATCGAATTATAGTTATTTATACAAGTTTAGGCAGATGAGAGATGTAGATTTCCATTTGCTCAATTGATAAGCCGGCACCAATAAGTCCTATTGAATGGAGATCGAGGGCAGTTCATTACCTTGCATTTTCAGATTGATAATCGATTTTCAATAATAATCGACTCCAAAAAAAAAAAGTCCCAAAAATTGAAATGTATGAATAACAATACTGAAGAATTAGTAAAAAAAATAATAAGAAGAAAACAGATGGTAACGAGTTCGAAGCAAGAATCCACTAAATTCGTAAAACCCGTATAGCACAGATGGAACCCTAAAATATCATCTTTAAATTTATACTTACAAACACTAAATCCTTATGTTAACTTCTGTATACCTTATCTTATAGAATAAGTGGAAAAAAAAGAATGTGTCAGAATTTAAAAAAACTAAATCAATGTCAAAAATAATGTTATTATAACTTCTTATAAATTTTCTTATATTAATGAATTGTAAATAACAAAATATTAGTAAGTAAAACACTAAATCCATGTTGAAAGTAATGTAAACTTCAGCTACGATAGATTATAGTTATATGGCCGAAGAAAAATAACATTTTACGATCTGACATATGTGATGAAAACTGACAGATTTAAAATTTTAGACACGTACTTTACGATTTTGAATAATTTGAAAGACAAATATTTGATATTATGAAAGGTATTATTCTCAGACATAGAAAAAAAAAATTGTATTATATACAAACTATTGTATATATAATGATGGGTGGTGGAGGTATTTTCTTGTTGGCTTGATGATTTTTTTTGTTTTTGTTCGTTTTAAAAATAATTTTTATAATTTTTTCTTATAGTATTTTTTTAATATGTTGGATATCTTATTTCTTTATGTTAAAATAACTAATCTTGCCAAATTTTGTACTTTTATAAACGTAGTATGCATGTAAGGCATAGGGTAAACCAGACAGTTATTCACACTCTTATCTTAATGATTAGAAAAAAAAAATAATTATCATAAAAGTCTCTTTTAATCCTACAACTCAGCTGTGTAAAAGTACTTTCAATTTGTCTGTATTGTAAAAGATATCCATAGGGTGTCAATAGCTGATTTTACCTTATTTATTGTCTCTATCTTGTAAAATATAGGGTTGTTTCACATGAAATGTCCGTTTTCAAGGTAAAGGGATTTTAGTAAAAATACAATATGAAAACAATATAATTTTATTCGAAGTATTTACCTTCTTTTTCTACACATTTTTCCCAACGTGACAACAACTTTTTTATCCCGGATTTGAAAAACTCTGAGCTTTGAAGTGAAACAAAATCCGAAAACGCACTTTTGATTTCAGCATCATTTGCAAAAATGTTTCCTCTGCAGAAGTTGTCTAAATTCCTGAAAAGGTGATAATCTGTTGGAGACAAGTCGGGAGAATATGGTGGGTGCGGAAGAACTTCGTACCCCAGCTCTTTCAATTTATGCATGGTAAGTTTTGAAACGTGGGGTCTAGCGTTGTCGTGTAGGAGTATAGGGCCCTTCCGATTTACCAATCCAGGTTGTTTTTTCAATAATTTTTCTTGCATTTGGCCAATTTCATTGCAGTAGGTTGTAGAGGTAATGGTCTCACCTCTAGGCAAAAAGGAATAATGTATGATTCCAGCCATGGACCACCATACTGTAACCATCAATTTTTTCGGGTGCAAATTTGGTTTTGGCATTTGTCCTGGGCTTTCGTCGATGTCTAACCACTGCCCTGACCGACGCTCAGCAGCACAGCAGCCTCAGCTGCCGAACGACCTAGTTTAAACTCATAAAAAAATATTACACGAAAATCGCGTGTTTCCATGTTCATATTTGAAGGTATACTAAACAGTGTGTAATTGATTGGGAAGCTAATGTTTATAAAAGAAAAGTAGAGGATTAGTAACTGCTTGATTATGATATGTGAACTTTGGAAGTAAACAACAGAGACTCGCAAAATCCTCTATGTATTTCAAATATTATAAAATCGGACATTTCATGTGAAACAACGCAATATATTCCACGAATAATGATTGGTGTGAACTTTCTTTGCGTAGCTTAAAGTATAGTAATTAAGGAAAAATCACTGCAAATTTCAACTTTATTGAACTATTATTTCTATAATTTTAGTGTGAATATTCCCGAATATTTTCTTAAGGGTGTCAAAAAATTTCTGGTTTACCCCATTAAATGTAAATATATAAATGAACAGTCCTTATGTAGGGGTAATATATAAGGAAAATAATTTAAAAAAATAAAACTTCCGTCACACTTTCCCACATTAGGGAAAAGGAAATAAGAGAATATCATTATAGAAAACCCTAAATCCACGTTACACCTTCTTACAATTGAGAAGATGCAATTATAAAATATCAACATAACTCACTAAACAATACAATCTAAGTAGGGATTATACAAACAGAAGTTTACAGGTGAAATTATAGGAAAGAGCTATCAATATATGTCAAACTGTCGAAGTGAATCATCGAATTCGATTTGCAAGGGTGATGCGGGTTTGACGAATTTGTTGGAGCAGCTGTTCGATGCCGTTACCCCTTTCGTATTTTAAGGTTATTTCCATGGCACATTACGTGATCTATCAACTAGGCAGCCTTTTCATTTTCTTTCACAATTCGGCAGAGAGCGATGAGATATGCAACATTCGGCGCATGCCCAAAAACAGTCGCTCGAATAGTTCCTTGGTTACTCTCTCTTGACGAAGAAGTTGCGCCATAGAACATCTGTTGTCGAATAGCCTTAGAAGGAATAAATAGAAGCCAAAGAGGTGACTCAGCTTAGCAGCGCCTTGACCGAGGTCCCAACCTCCTTGTATCGCGGGGGGGGGGGGGGAGAGGTGACGATTAGGGGCAATCTGTTTCCCCCTAGATGGCAGCACTCTGTGGGGGTGGCCGTTTTGGGCTATCTCTTGGTCTCTTGCTGAGTAACAGCTGATTGATGTGGGGAGCTGTGGCTGCCGGCCGTCACTTGTCAGTCCTGAGTCAACCCTATCCGGTCATAGATTGTCTTCTATCCCAATATGGTCGCTCTCTATTAGGATTAGATATTTCTTCGTAATTGCATGCAATTATAGTATCTATGGTAGTTTTGAAACCAATTAATCTTGGGAAAGGTTATTTAAACTACTAGCATCTCCCGTCGCGGTTTCGCCCGCTCTCAGAAGCAAATAATTCAGACAATTTTAACTAATAATTGTAGTTATATTTTGTTCATCGATAGAAATTTTGTATTGAATCACGCAATTGAGCATTATTTCTTCTATGGTATTTTTACATAGCTCCAATTTTGGACCTGTTACCATTGCACAGATGATGTGGTTGATGTTCGCGTGAAACCATAACTAAATACCCAGTTTTTAATTTTAATGTATGAATTCTGGGGCTTCACTAAACCTTCTAATTCTTCTCGTATCCAATCCTTGCAATCCAAAGTCCTTCGAAAAATCCTTAATGCTCCTTACTTTGTTACAAATAAACTTATCCATAAAGATCTTGATGTCCCATATGTTGCTGATTTAGCCCCAACCAGAAACCTATCCTTCCATAGTAAGCTCCATAACCACTCCAATTCACTAGTCTCCCAACTTGCTTCCCATTCCATTCCTGATAGTCCTCCGATGCCTCTGAAAAGAAGATGGCCTAGGGACCTTTTAGTGTAGAATTTATTGAAGTGCTACTAGTGAATAGTTCTTCACATGTTATTTACATGCCATTGTATTCACTTTCAACACATTTACTTGTTGTATATATTTTATACAGTTGTAAATTTCAATAAATTAAACTTTAAAAAAAAAAAAAAAAAAAAAAAAAAAAAAAAAAAAATGTATGAGTTGGTTATCTAGATACACAGAGACTATTAGGAAACTCTTGCCGATAATAGACTGCATCATCAGTTCTTACAACTAAAGACCCATGATTCATATTTTTACAAACAATATCAAAAAGGAAAGGGTCGACATTTTGAATTGGTATTAATTTTGGTTCAGCAGAAATAATTTTATTATTCCAGCTGGTTTTATTTTAATTTCTAACCTTGAAAGTATATGAAAGTTCGGCAAACCTCGTTTCTGCCGCTCAGCAATGTTCATTTAAATCTGTATTATTGCTAAACTTTCCTAAAACTATGAAAATGAGTTTGTTAAAATTTTGTACAGATTGGTGCTAAAGTTTAACTGAACTGTGCTAACCACCTATCGGTTAACTTTCCAATTTCGCTGCTATCCACAAGTCGCACCACATATTTATTAAGCAACACAAACATATAAGCGTTTTTAATAAAAATTTAATTGAAAATAACTATATTTTATTATAAATTAATGGCTCTATATAACACTGTACTTTCATAACCTCTCATAAACGGTGCTCGCCACCTATCGGTCAATATTCAAACTTCACTGCGCGCCACATATTTATCGCTTTTTGGTAACGATTTAATGGAAAATGTGTAAATTTTATTATTGCTAAACCTTCCTTGAACTATAAACATGATGCAGGTAAAATTTGGTTCAGTAGTTTTCGCGATTAGTGATCACAAACGGAAAATGGCTTGTCCTTTTATATAATAGTAAATATTCTAAGACCGTGTAAGCTGTCTTAATGCCAACTAGACATAATATGTATTTAGAGACACACAGAGGAAAACACTGAAAAATCTCACCAATATTAGAAGTGAAAAAAAGAGGGATACAAAGTAGTCCGCAGAAAGAAAAGAAACGCAGTTGAAAATAATGAAACTGCGATGGGAAGAAAGAAAATCAAGATTCCCAAAGAAGCCTAACCAGTGATATTCGCGTTGTCCTAAAATAAAATAAATAAACGAGTAAATAAAAAAAGTTATGATGGTTGTATTGTTGACTGTGAGTTTTTACTAAGGAGATGAATTTGTCAGGGGTGCAGTCAAGGTTGAATAAACACAGCCAGTTTTTAAATGAAAAACTTATATTTTGGCGTGCCAACGTTTCGACCTGCCTTGCAGGTCTTCATCAGGGTGAAGTAGTCTAGATAAAGGCTTGACTAACATTGTACACCGAAATATAAGTTTTTCATTCAAAAACTGGCTGTTTTTATTCAACCTTGACTGCACCCCTGACATATTCATCTCCTTAGAAAAAAAAGTTATATATTATATTTTCGAAAAATTGATTATAAAAACAAATAAAAGGGGCTTCGTAATGATAAGTCGTCATTTGAACCGTCTCTGTGTGTCCCTTATCGAGAAATGAAGTGTTGTGTTGTTATATCTATATCGTAATCGTACACATGCATTGTCCCATTCAAAATGGAATAATAATCTCTAAAATACTTGAATATTTATTGAGCCATTGTTCTCGATAGAGGAGTAGGCCATCTTGTATTAGTCAATGGTTACTACATCTGTATCAAATATAGGATGGATACGAACGTAGAATCCAGCTGATATTCTCCTACACATCAAATGAGACTAACCTTAGTTAATAAATGTGATTTTTTTTTTTTCTCTTATATTGCAATATTATTCTCGCTTCAGCAATGGTTCGACGCCGACTAAGAAAATGCGGATTTGTAGGAAGGGACCAGTTCTATTGATCTTGGACTCCCCCATCTCCAGGAATTTACCCTCGGGAAACTCTCCGTCTCTTCCAGGGAGCAGTGGCTAATGTTTTTGTAACAAATTTTTATTTTTAATACGCTTTTATTAACTTGACCTGTATGTAACGGAATCTTATAATTTGAAAATTAGCACACGTTTCAATACACCAATGTCAATACAATAATTTCACAACTTTGTTCTAATGTTCTCTCTTAGTCTAGTTTAATTACCCACAAAATGGGGGGTCTGCCTTGCAAAAGATGAAGTAGTAGGTTTAACGTTTTTATATGGTCCAGATGGGTCCTGAGAATAAAATATCAAAAATGTTGGTGGGCATAAAAACCCAAACTTTTAGAACTTTTTTCAGATTTAGGAAAAAAAAATTATAGAAAAATGCTCTCAATCGAAAAATGTTTTATTTACAAAATTAAAGTTTATTAAATTTTGCTTCTAAAGATATCCCTTAAGGTGAATTTGATTTAGGCCTTTAGCGACAATCGATTGTCAAACATCAAAGAATTTTTCCAACATTCACAAAAAGTTAATTTTCGTCATGTTTATGAGTCTATAACGCAGAAATAGCTAATAAAAAAAAAAAAAAAAAAAAAAATGCTGTATACTAAAAGCTGTAGGTTATTACATATTGTGCAAGATAGGATTTCTGAAGTAAAAATTTGCTTATTCCTACTCTGAGATATGTCGGAAGAACAAAATTGCTTGTAGATTTTGGATAAACTGTGTTAAAACTGCAAACAAATCACTATTAGTACAGGGAAATTAGCTTGGAACCTTGAACTCAAAATTAAAAGATCTGACTACTGCAAATTGTTCACCACACTTAGATTAGATTAGTTAGGTTTGCTATAGTTTTTTTTAAACTATTAAATTTTATTTTCATAAAAGCATCTTTGTATGACTAGAATTTATATTATTAATTGTAAAATGACTCTGATACTTCCAGTTCTTTTAGCCTTTATGGTCTCAATTGTCTGATCTGTAATCTACCGCTTTTATTTATACTGCTTCTGATAAAGAAACTGTCAAATTTTCGATTTGAGCAACGCCTTAAGAAATTTTTTTTTTTAATATATCAATTTATTGAAATTTACAACTGTACAAAATATATACATCAACTAAATGTGCTGTTAACTATTACAACAACGTGACAAAACTTGAAAAGAACTACTCATCGGTAGCACTTTAATAAAAATTCTACACTAGAAGGTCTCTGGGCCATCTTCTTTTCAGACTTCTCGGAGGATTTTCAGGAATGGTGTGGGAAGCTAGTTGAGAAATTAAGGGATTTGAGTGGTAATGGAGTTTACTATGAAAGGATAGAAACAATTGGAATTGGATGGTTTAGTGGAGCCCCAAAGCTCAACTCCATACGTCCAGATAGGTTTAATCACTGTTATGTATATCAGTCTTTTGTAATTAATTGGGAGCTTTGAACGTTTGTCTAGTAAATGTTGAAGTTATCTGTAACGACGGGCAGTTTCTTGTGTTTTTAGTCTTGTATGTGGATTCCAAGTAAGACGTTTGTCCAAGTGGAGTCCAAGGTAGCGGATCTGTTCAACAGGGATTAGTGGAATATCATTAAAGTATACAGTAGGACAGGAAGTCGTAGGTTTACGACGAAGGGTAAAGGTTATTTGGTGAGATTTGTTTGGATGTATTTTGATTCTCCATTTTTGACAACATTCTTGAAGGTTTAGGATATGGGATTGGAGTGTTTGGGAGGCAATAAAGGGATCATTGTATATTAATAATACACATGTGTCATCAGTAGTGAGGACAGTGGTAGGATAAGTTGGCATTTCTTCAGAAATAATGCGTGTCAAAATGTCACATTTTTGTTCAAAACACGTTACAAGATGACTTTTTTCATTCCAACTAATATAGCTCCTAAATGGTAGGTCTTAGAAAAATGTATAAAACAACAAAAAAATCTCCATTTAAATTTGTATGAGGAAACTGTCGGCAAATTTTCGATCCGTGTTAAAATGTAACATTTTTCAGAGTGAAAAAAAAAAAGAAAAGTTATACCAATAAAGTAACTTATAGAATTTATAATTTAAAAGCATGCATTGCTAGTTATCTTCCCTTTCATCATCTCTCCTCGAAAAAAATCTGAAATTATATAAATAATTAACAGAAACTATAATATTCAATCGAATCGATAGAGATTTATTGAATTTTATCGATAGCTGTTTTAATGGGTGTCGAGACCTTTCTTAAAGATAACAGTTTTTTTTTGTTTGTTTGTTTGTTTATTTCGTTTAACGTCACTTTATGCTTTACTTCGTTGACGATGCTACGGTGGGAGTCCTAAATTTTGCCTATCCAGGTATAATTAGGATAGGGATCTTTAACGAGTACCTGACATCGCACAGGCTCGGGACCCCCATTTTACGTCCCTTCCGAAGGACGGCATAGCTAAGGATTTTTTACTCCCTTTAAAAAATCCTGAGGTCATCTGCCGGGCTGCGAACCCGGCTATGCTAACCACTACACCACAGGTGACCCCAGTTTTTTTTTTTTTTTTTTTTTTTTTTTTTTTTTTTTTTTTTTTTTTTTTTTTTTTTTTTTTTTTTTTTTTTTTTTTTTTTTTTTTTTTTTTTTATAACTTCGTTGACAACGTAGAATGCGCAGTTTTTCATCTACTTCACTTTTTTTTTTTTTTTTTTTTTTTTTTTTTAAATGGCGATAAACGGATTCTTTGTAAAGATGATTCAGGTTGCGTGATCTTCTGATAAATTTAAGCGATAGCCCCGCGGCAACTGAAATGGGCGTGAAAGCTTTTGGTTCAAATAACAGAAAATCATTAAAACGGTCAATAACACTAAAATGGCTTTAAAAGAGTTATTTAAAACTTCTGAGTATAGTTAAAAATTTATTTTGGATTTTTTCTGCTTCCATTAGTTTTAAATATTGTTTTTTGCCGATAAATAGCAGTGGGTTTGTAATCTTAGTTTTCTAATTTAGGTGTTTACTTTAATATCTAATGGCATATCTACCTTGACTTGTTGAGAAAAATTTAATTAGTAGCATTCAGTAATTATATCAGAAGGTCTCGAAAACATGTTCTTTTCAGACATCTCGGAGTAATATCGAATGAGAAGCAAGTTGAGAGAGTAGAAGGTTTTGTGTGGCCATCGAGTTCATTTTAAATAACCCCTCCCCCCGTCAAAAGTATCGCAACACTAAAATATTTGGATTTTACAAAAACGTCTGTTGTTTTTTTTCATCATAAAGAAAGGTTCTGAAGTCTATAATAAACATTTTTAAACTAGACATTTTATCATATAAGTTTTATTAAAATAAATTACAATATTTCTTCTAATAAACAAAAAAAAGTTGGAAAACTTACTTTTTTTTTTAATTTTCCTTTTTTTTTACAATTTTAACTTTCAAATTAAAATTAAAATTTTCAATTTCCTTTTAATAAGACCTAAGATTCTGTCCGAGCAATCATGGCTTAAACGATTCATTGAGAATAAAATTAATTTTTATAACTGGACTAAAGAGAAAAAAAGGAAATTTGAAATTAATAAACCGTAATTCTATTGTTTGTTGTTAACAGTGAATGACAATGATGTGTCTAATCCCTAATGTCTCTTATTTATTAAATAATATTAATATAAATATAAACGAAGTATGAATTTAGGTCAAAACCAAGAAAATCTCGAGAATTATGGGTGTTCCAATATCTATTTGACGGGGAGTGTAGATATGTATTTGGTTCGGACCAAATCAACGATATATGAGATCTTTAATTCGTAGTAAATTAATTTATAACTTAAACCATATGTTGTTGAATTGCCTAAACAAGATGCTTCCCATTCGGTTCCCGATAACTCTCCAAGGCGTCCGAAAAGAAAATGGGCTGGGATCTTGTAATATAGATTTGATAAAAAAGTTACCAATTTTCGGAAATTCTAATAATTTTCTTTACTACTTATTTAAATTTTGTTTTAATCATATTTCCATTCATTTAATTTATATGTATATTTTACACAGTTGTAAATATCAATACATATATTAATAAAAAAAATCTGTGCTTACATTATTTGTGCAGTAAAAGTTGAAGTAGTTTCTTTAAAATGATAAGCAGTTTTTTTTTTTGTTTTTTTTTAGAAAATAATACTAAACAAGTAATTTATTACAACTCTTTAGAGCCAAATAGAGACGTTTGGGTCCCGTTTCGGTTTGATGTTGCCGGCGCCCTAAGCCATTATGATAAAAGCTCGAATTTCACAGCCTTCTAGATTTCTTCGGCCTCTGCCATCGCTAGTCCCTGAGATCTTAATCCAGGTGACAGTGGAAGTATTCATTTAATGCTGTGTGGTGTTCTACTTTCTTTTTTCTTTTCTTTTTTAGAAAAATACTTAACAATACTCGAACCAAACAATATGTTTGTAAAAAAATGGTTTTATTTTATATAATTAAGCCCGTTAATAGCAAAAAATAGAATATTTTTGAAAAACTGTTTACTGCACTGAATATAATAAAATAAGTTTGATAAATAAATACATTTTTAGGTATTCTTAAAATTTTACTAAAGGTTAAACCTATCATGACGGGTCAGATGACTCTTTTTGGCGAAAGTTGTTGGAAACAGCATTTATTATTTTACTTTTGACTCTGCTACTTTTATTAAAAATTATATCAAAAGTGTTTTGTCCTCTCGTATTATTGTTTTCACCGAGAATTTTTTTTTTTAAAACTATTTATTAATATTTACAACTGTACACAATATACAACAAGTAAATTTTATCATGATGATAACAACGATGTGTAAATAACTTGTGAAGATCTACTTACATGTAGCAGTTCAATAAAAATATTATATTAGAAGGTCCCTTGGCCATCTTCTTTTCAAACGCCTTGGAGGATTATCAGGAATGAAGTGAGACAAGCAGATTTGAATGGTTATAGAACTTACTATGAATGGATAGGTATCTGGTTTGGGCTAAATTAGCAACATACATAATACTAAGTTCTTAATGGTTTAAGTTTGTTTGTGACAAAGTATGGAGCATTAAGGATTTTTCGTAGGATTTTGGACTGCAAGGATTGGATACGGGATGAATTAAATGGTTTAGTAGAGCCCTAAAGCTCAACTCGATATATCCAAATAGGTCTGATAACTATCATGTAAATAGATCTTTTGTAGTAAATCGGAAGATTTGAACGCTTGTCTAGTAAGTGTTGAAGAAGTCGAAAACGACGAGCAGTTTCCTGTCGTATTAGTCCGGTAGGACCGGGAAATTCTTATGTATATAATGATAATTGGTTTCTCCTAGTTAATGAAATAAGAACTCAATTTCGTTTCTCTCTGTAACAAAGGTTTTTATTTAGAATATATATTTACATTAATTACAAGCTGTTAGCTGTTAAGACAATACATTCACTCACCTAACAAAACAAACTACATTTAAAGCCCTTATTCCCTGCTTCTTTATACATTCACAATATATAACTAATATTGATCAGATAATAGCAATCCATTCTTATCGTTCACAGCTGTTTATTGTGACTTCTTATAGGCATTCTGGGTAAGGTCGTGCTGCATCATGGGTAACTTAAGAAAAGCACTCGTATGTGAATGAAGTGGTTTTCTTTACATATATATATATATATATATATATATATATATATATATATATATATATATATATATATGAAATATCGGTATGTTTAGTGTTTAAGTATCTATTATTGCCACTAAAGATCTTAAGAACCAAATTTCTCACTAGAACAATCGATTCTCAACCAGCATTAAATCGATCTATTGATCCCTCGGTGAAATCTCCCTGCGAACCCTCTTTCCCCTGCCTCGTTGGCTGATTAATTTATTTACTCTTGTGGCTCCGAAGACATTCCTTCCCCCGCTCGTTGAAGTTTTTATTTTGTGTAGACTTAATAAATCAAGAAGGCTTCCAGACTTCCAGGAATAGTGTGAGCGTCCCTTCTAGTCTTGGGGCACAGAGTTTACTTTCTCCCTCACGGTTTTATCTTCTTTTACATAATTTTAGAGAGAGTGCTTTATTAAGTTACTCAATTGTCGAGTGTTATAAATTGATGTTATGTATCACTTGCCTGCATGTATTCATTATTGAGAGGTTAATATATTTTATTACGAAAATATAATCTAATCTCTAAATAAAAAAAAAAAAAAAAAAAAAAAAAAAAAAAAAAAAAAAAAAAAAAAAAAAAAAAAAAAAAAAAAAAAAAAATAAAATAAAAAAATTGGGCCAGGTAAAATCCAATGTTGCCGGGTAACAAGGTTGAAGAAAACATCTGTACTTAAGTAGATTAGGATGTTTTAAGTAAAAAGTGGTATTTGTAAGTCATTGTTTTGTGTAATTTGAAATTAGTGCGTTTAGTAATTGTAAGTTCATTGGCGATTGCCAAGTTAATGTGTCAACAATACGTAGCGTTGGTTAAGTTCTTTTAGTATTACTTACGAAGAGGTGGCTTGCTCCTTTTAACAGTTACTAATTCTTTCAGAAGCAATCGTTTATTATTGAAGAGAATTGTATTAAACTCTATACCAAGCAATGTCAGAATATGAAAAATTTAATTCTCATAAATTTGGAAAATATATCGTTTTAGGAGTTGAAAATATGTATAGTAATTACTATTGAACTATCACCTAAGTCAGTGATCGGTTTCTAGGAATCGATTTTGGAACATCGATTCTCGAAGAATCGATATTTGGAATCGACACTAATTTATAGTAATGGTTCTGTTATCCCATTTGTGCCAGTGACCCTTCCCCTGATGACCACCACGGAAGACCCCGATGACTCAGGGCTGAGCTAACCCCACTGTAGCTGTGACCCAGATATTCCCTATAAGGCTCCCCAGGGCGGCAGGACATATATGGAGTCTATCCTTTCCCTCGTATCCTTGATCTCCTCTTGACTCTCTTCTGGTGGTGTATCCTCTCCCGAAGATTTCCAAGTTTTCCACGACTCCCTCATAGGCGGCGTTCCATTTCATGATTCGCTAACCGGTTTGCTGACTAATCCTCATTCTCTTAATATGGCTACGACTGTTCGGCGGGGCTGAGGTTGACGATCCCCGATAGCTTTTCATCTCATTTAATATTCTGCCTCTGCCCCGCTGGCAGATACGATGCGAAGGTTATGCTAATAGCTAATACCTTAATGCCTCTGTTAGCATTTACTATACGACTCGCTCCCGCTGCCTTAGATGGCAAAAGGTAGATTATAATCGCCACAGATCACTCGCTTAGCCCGTAGCAGCTCTAATAACACTCCGCCGGCTGTCCAAACAGAGAAAGTAGTCCCCCTAGCTATGATTTATGAAATCACACTCATCATCTCGGCCGGTTCAATTATAAAGTACACGTTTCTCGGCTAATTTATGGAATCCGTCCTACTTTATAAATCTGACTTTAATTTTCATAAATAGTTCCTGTGTTTAAGGATAAATGGTTCGTTGTCATGGTTATTGATTTTGAGTTACGATTATACAACCATTTTGTAGTCGTCATATGTTTACGACCATCTGCAGAAAGTTCACATATACTGTTTTCCAAGATTGTTCGGAATTACTGCAAGCTTATGTTTTTTAAAATGAATTACTTTAGTTATTGTACTCTTCCAGAAGTCCTTTTCATTTCGCCTCTTTAGAACTCATGAATGTTGGAACATTCGAAATTAATTTTCAAATGAAAATAATTTCAATAGAAGTGCCATATAATTAATCAATCCTAATTAAAATATTAGAAATAATTTTTTTTCATCAAAATATGCTTAATTACTTTCAATACATTTCTGTGAACATGTTGGATCTTCTAAATTGAATTCTGGATCCAACCAAACTGGAGCAACCATTTTTGATTTCTATTGACCTTTGATCAATAAATGTTTTATCGTTTAAAAAGTGGTTCGCGCACTTATAGAAATGGTAGTTGGTAGGTGCCGAGAGAAGAGTGGTTGAGGCAGAGACCCATAACTAAGCTCCGGAATTTTTATTTATTTATTTTATTTTATTTATTTTTGTTTTTGTTCTGTGATTGATCTCTTCCAATTTCTTTGAGGTGATCAGCGTCGTCCCTTTTACAAACTATTATTTTCTCTACAAATTTTTGAATTTTTATGGGATTTTCATCAACCAAAGCTTGCTGAATATCGCCATCCAGAGAAGTCCCATCACGAACTTCCTTGTCATCTAGGCTGAAGTCTCCCTTTCGAATTTTTTTAAACCACTATCACTATCGATGCTATCGTTGTTTCGCACATTAATTATGTACCAGCCTCTTTGGGCCTAGTTCCAATCCAGTTTGAATTAGGTTTTTTTTTTTCATTTATTGATATTTACAACTGTACAAAATAATATACATCAAGTAAATGTATTAATAGTGAATACAATGACATGTAAATAACTTTTGAAGAACTACTCACTAGTAGCACTTCAATAAAAGTCTACACCAAAAGGTCTCTAGGCCATCTTCTTTTCAGACGCCTCGGAGGATTATCGGGAATGGATTAGGAAGCAAGTTGGGAGACTAGTGGATCAGAGTGGTTATGGAGCTTGCTATGGAAGGCTTGGTATCTGGTCTGGTCTAAATCGGCAACATAAGGAACATTGAGGTCATTATGTATAAGTTTATTGGTGACAAAGTAAGGGGCATTGAGGATTTTTCGAAGGATTTTGGATTGTAAGGATTGGATACGAGATGAATTGGATGGTTTAGTGGAGCCCCAAAGCTCAACTCCGTACGTCCAAATAGGTCTAATCACGGTCATGTATATTAGTCTTTTGTAATTAATTGGGAGCTTTGATCGTTTGTCTAGTAAATGTTGAAGTAGTCTGTAACGACGAGCAGTTTCTTGTCGTTTCAGTCTTGTATGTAGGTTCCAAGTAAGACGTTTGTCCAATTGGAATCCTAGGTAGCGGATCTGTTCAACAGTTTGAATTAGTAAAACGAAATAACACGAAAATAAAACTCAAACTTCTAAATAAAGATTAAGTTATTTGCAAGTAGTGAGGTTCAAAAAATATATATTCTTTTAGGAGAAAAATGATGAATATTTACATCGATACAAAAAAAAAAATCTATCAAATATATACAGGTTATTACACAGAAGGGTAATTTAAAGATAATAAAAAGCCTGCATTATTTTCCGGACTACCCAATAATACAATATTACCATTCTGTACAGTGCCGTACATAATGGTATTACACCTGGTGTAAATACCTTATTTCTATATTATATTTAATTATAGATGCTTACAACTGTTCACAAAAAATACATAAAAATTCACTTCTATTTGTTTCAAAGAATTTCTTCTGGTATTTTTATAATCTTCATTTATTAATTTTAATTAATTATGCTTTTGAAATTGTTATTGTTATTATGTATAATTCTGTTTTATTTTCTAAAAGGTTATTTTTAAATCTTTTTTCCTTCTCGCTGTTGAAGTTGAAGGCTTCTTAACATTTTTTGTGTGTAGGCGGGTTAAGACCTTCCTCTGATTCCTGTAGGTCACTACCCTTTCCTGCCTCATGGATTTTTCCATAACAGCTCATCGTAATAGAATATACATACATACATACATACACACACACACACACACATATATATATGTGTATATATATATATATATATATATATATATATATATATATAGTATACTAACAGCGTTATTATGTGCCTTCCGACGTTTTTAAAATTATTATCGGTTATTATATGCCGATGCATGAAGGTATTTCTAAAAACAGACTTCTGTACAATAACACAACGCTACTAATAATGTTCCTTAATCATCTTTCAAGGCTGATATCCCCACTCCTTGAAGAAAAATTCCTGTGAACATACATAAAAATAAAACATTATTTATAAAGAATCTCACAAAACACATTGCTTATAACAACGACAACCCTAGCGGTATAAATAGCGACGACATTTTGAAAGGAAGGTTGGGTTTCCTATAAATATACCCCACACAAAACACATTGCTTATAACAAACGACCAAATTGGCTAAAACGACAGAAAAATGAACGAAATTTGGGTGTTGGATATCGGTTATAGCGCCGGGAAATCTACTTCCTAAGTAACATCGGCATTCCGAGTAGTTCAAAGAATGTGTTCAAGTAACTTAATTTCTCTCCGTAAAATTTATTTTTCCTAGAAAGAATCAGCCTAAAAAAGGGATGGTGCTACACAATGTACCTCAGTGTTTAATGAACTTGACTTGTGTTCGGATGTAAAAATGTCTAAAACTAAACGAAAGTGTTTAACAATTGAAGAAAAGGGGAATATCATCTGGCGCTTAGAAGCCGGTGAATCAAACGCGCAAGTGAGTTCAGAATGCGGCTTACCCCAAGTACCCGATGCTACCGTATCTACAATCTAGAAGAACCGTCAAAAAATTAAAACCGCCTCTGAGAAAGACAATTTTAAACCCAAAAAGCTGAGGTCATCTAATTAAAAGAATTGGATGAAACAATTTTAAAGTGGTTCAAATTTCAAAGAGGCAAAAACGTCCCGATTAATGGTCCAATTTTAGACGAAAAAGCTAGAGAGTTTGCAAAGTTGTTAAAATTGGATTTCCCCCCTGACGCGTCATGGATTCAACGATTCACAAAAAGGCATGGTATCGTTTTTGGGAAAATTAGTGGCGAATCAAGAGCAGCTTATGCATCTGACAAAGAAGGTTGGTTGAAAATAGTTTGGCATGAAATTCGGAAAAAAACTATGCAGATAATGAGATATTCAATGCAGATGAAACTGGACTGTACTATAATAAATATTCAAAACAATAAACAATATCTGACTTTTTTTCACATTAATACATAAATATTTGTAAATTATCAATAATTATGTACATGCTCACTAAATTTTTTTTTCTCATTTATTGATATTTACAACTGTACAAAACAATATACATTAAGTAAATGTGTTGATAGTGAATACATTTGCATGTAAATAACTTGTGAAGAACTACTCACTAGTAGCACTTCAATAATATCTACACTAAAAGGTTTCTAGGCCATCTTCTTTTCAGACGCCTCGGAGGATGATTAATGGAGTGGGAAGCAAGTTGGGAGACTAGTGGATTTGAGTGGTTATGGAGCTTACTATGGAAGGATAGTTATCTGGTCTGGGCTAAATCAGCAACATAAGGAACATTAAGTTCTTTATGGATAAATTTATTGGTCACAAAGTAAGAAGCATTGAGGATTTTTCGAAGGATTTTGGATTGTAAGGATTGGATACGAGATGAATTGGATGGTTTAGTAGAGCCCCAAATCTCAACTCCGTACGTCAAAATAGGTCTAATCGCAGTCATGTATATCAGTCTTTCGTAATTAATTGGGAGCTTTGAACGTTTGTCTAGTAAATGTTGAATTAGTCTGTAACGACGAGCAGTTTCTTGTCGTTTTAGTCTTGTATGTGGATTCCAAGTAAGACGTTTGTCCAAGTGGAGTCCTAGGTAGCGGATCTGTTCAACAGGGATTAGTGGAATATCATTAAAGGATACTGTAAGGCAGGATGTCGTAGGTTTACGACGAAGGGTAAAAGTTATTTGATGGGATTTGTTTGGATTTATTTTTGTTCTCCTATTTCGACACCATTCTTGAATGTTAGTAATATGAGATTGTAGTGATTGGGATGCAATGAAAGGATTATTATTTACTGATAACACACAAGTGTCATCGGCGTAAGCGGTGAGGACAGTGGTAGGATGAGCCGGGATGTCAGCTCTCACTAAATTTAAATTGTAATACTTAATACAATTACCATTAATAAAATTGAGTTAAATACAATTTTGAGTTTTCTTTTTATCCATTTACTGAATATTAAGGGGGAGAAAAAATTATTGCTTATTACGACCATCGTCTATAACGACCTATATTTACTGGTCCATTGAAGGTCGTTATAAACGATTTTGACTCTATATAATCTACTATTTTTCTTAATTTACATTTTAGAATTAAATGGATCAAATTACTTAAATTGTTAATTAAATTTAATTAACAATCTAATGATTATTGAAATAAAGTTGAGAGAAACTTGAAAGTTGAGAGAAAATAGGGATTTAAACGTTTTTTTTTTTTTTTTTTTTTTTTTTTTCATTCAAATCAATATAGCTCCTAAGCGGTTGGTCTTAGCTACAAAGTTTATTAACTAAAAATATTCTCCATTAAATTTTTGAACAGTTGATTATTGTGAAATTTTTGATCCAAGCAAAACCAACGGAGCTAGAGCGTTTAAAAAAAAAAAAAAACAAGACTTAAAAAATGTTGGCAAAACGTGACTTTTTTTCATTTAAACCAATATAGCTCCTAAATGGTTGGT
The DNA here is from genome assembly GCA_003667255.2 of Euschistus heros. Classification (NCBI taxonomy): domain Eukaryota; kingdom Metazoa; phylum Arthropoda; class Insecta; order Hemiptera; family Pentatomidae; genus Euschistus; species Euschistus heros. Next base: position 388,689 of record RCWM02000509.1, read on the forward strand.
CATAGAGACAAATTTTATATAACAAAAAATAAAATGGAGAATATTTAAAGTCCCAACACTTTAAAAATGTAGGCAAAAGACGATTTTTTCATTCAAAACAATATAGCTCCTCAACGGTAGGTCTTATTAACATATGTTATACCAGGTATGCAAGTTTAAAATGTCGTTTATTTCTTAAAATATATACACAGTAATTTAAAAAAAAGTATAATATATTTTATTCAAAGTACTGACCCTCGCTTTCTACACATTTTGTCCATCTCTCGGGCAATATATGGATACCATTCCAAAAGAATGCTTCATCTTTATTTGAAATCCATTCATCGAGCCATTTTCGTACGTTTTCGAAATTGTTGAAGTGTTGCTCCGCCAATGAGTGTCCCATCGATGAGAAGAGGTGATAATCAGAAGGCGCCAGGTCAGGTGAATACGGCGGGTGGGGTAGGAGTTCCCAACCAAGCGAAGAAATCGTTTCCTTAGTCAATCTGGCTGAATGTGCAGGAGCGTTATCATGCTGAAGAATGACTTTGGCGTGCCTGTGAGCCCATTCTGGGCGTTTTTTTCGATCAATGCGTTACTCAAATTGATCATTTGTTGTCGGTAGCGCTCGGTATTGACTGTTTCGCCGGGTTTGAGAAGCTCGTAGTAGATTACTCCCTTCTGATCCCACCACACACACAGCATTGTCTTCTTCCCAAAACGATCCGGTCTTGCACTCGATGTGGATGGTTGTCCTGGCGTTACCCATGATTTTTTTCGTTTGGTATTCTGAAAATAAATCCATTTTTCATCGCCAGTTACAACTCGATGCAAAAAAAACCCTTTCTTTCGTGGCGTAAAAGCAGCATTTCGCACACAGTTTTTCGTTTTTCCATCTGTCGTTCGTCCAATTCATGTGGAACCCATTTTCCAACCTTTTGAATCTTTCCCATAGCTCTCAGGCGATCGGAAATGGCTTGCCTAGTGACATTCAACTGTTCTGCCATCATTTGTTGGGTTTGGGTATTGTCTTCGTCTAATAAAGATTGCAATTCGAAGTCCTCAAACTTTTTTGGTCGATTTTCTCGTTTTTGATCAGTAACATCAAAATCACCACGTTTGAAACTTTGAAACCAACGTTCACATGTCCTGACGGTTGGAGCAACATCGCCATAAGTCTCAACAAGAATTCGATGACATTCAGATGCCTTTTTCTTTTGATTAAATAAGAAAATCATGACATGCCGCAAATGCTCTTTATTTGGCTTAAAATTAGACATTTTTAACACCAAAGAAAGGTATGATACGTCCACGTAAACGACTTAAAAACAACTGACTTTTGGAAACAAATGACTAACAACCAAAATAGCGTTTAGAGATAAGCAAATCCTTCAATAGGCTAAGAGCGCATTCTATTGGAATTAAAACGACATTTTAAACTTGCATACCTGGTATAACAAAAAATATTGAGCTTGTCAAATAGCTACATTGTTGAGTGTGAGAAAATCGTTTCGCCAAAAAAGTATCGACCTACCCCCAAAAGACTTATCCATGTATACGTTATTATAATTTCTCTAAGATATTTATGTTTAAAATTTGTAGTAATATGAGTGGTTGTCGTAAAGAAGTGGGTAAATCCAATTACTTTAAAAACGAGATAACTTTTTTAGTAAGATTTTTAATATCTGCGATGTTGAAAAATCTGTTATTTTCTTATCCACAATTAGGCCTTAAAGAATCTTTTAATATATAAAAATAAATTTTTTTATTTATTATAGGATTTTAAAAAACAATCAAAAATGCCTTTTCGTTTGAACAGTGCACAATCTTGACATCCAATTCCTCACGACAGCAGGGATATAGGAATTAAGCTCTTGATCCTTAAACTATGAACCAGCAATAAATTAATTTATCGTTTAATTACATAATTAATTACAACTACCTTATGAAAACAATTTGTAAAATTAAAAATTGTAATACATTAGTTGGTGTATATAGCGGTACTAAATCAATGCCTACTAAATTATTTGCTTTATTTTTAGATGAGCTGACTGATTGGTTCGAAACGATGTTCTTTTTTTTTCTTTTTTTTTTTTTAATAAAAGAGGGACTATATCGGTTTTAAGCACTACATTAACCTAAAACTCTATAGTTATAATATTTGTTTTGTGTGGAAACATTCCGTACTCTTGATGTTATTAATAATGAATAGTATTTGTTATTATTTAACGACTATCTTTGCAAATTGAGCGTGGAATAAGTTATCAGCAACATTCCGAAGGATCATAAAGAAAAATAAAATAGAAAAAAAAAAAAAAATTAAGATTAAGAAATTCAAAGGAGATGACAGAAGGAAATACTGATCCCAATTACCGAGGGTTATCGATTCGAGATAGATAAAGAATTGATACTATCAGGTTTTTACGAGGCTATCTTCCTAGAAGGAGGAGGGAAATAAATAAATAATGCAGTTACAAAAGATACTGATAATGCATTCTCTCTCTCTCTCTCTCTCTCTCTCTCTCTCTCTATATATATATATATATATATATATATATATATATATATATATATATATATATATACATATATTATTTCTATAAACTCACATTGTAAAAAAATATAATAAAATGAATTTAGAAGTCCCCTCTGTATCGATTGTTAGTCGGAAATGGTCATGTGGCATTTTAATATTTGTTGCCTTTCCCCTCCCCAATTTTGGCAGCGGTACAATTATCGATTTGAGGAAACCCCGTCCACGAAAAATATATACATATATATTTCTTATTATATTTTATTGTTATTGCGAAACAGCTAATAAATCTTGTTAGTTTAAACAAAACAAAGGGATTACAATTGTTATACTTTTATCTATACCATCCATTGCGATAGCATCATTCCTATTCGTGTAATCGATTTTAGCTATTATCGATGTTAACCCAAATTGAATCCTTTGCTCAATTTGTTAAATGTTGAGCTCTGCTAGTTGAAAGTCCACTCCGCCCTCGAAGACCGCTGGACCCAGTGAGTCAGTGAGTCAGACCGTAAGGAATGTTCGAGTCGATGTTTTATTTCATCTCTTAGTTCCTTATTTTCTATGTGCCTTATCTTCTTTCTTTCCTAGTTCTTCTCCTGGAGCCAGGTGGTCGATTCTCGTTAATAGTTTTTAAGTTGGGCGCCAAAAAAATCTCTTTTATTCTTGACATTATTCATTTAATATTCATCAATTCTCCACTCATTTTAACGAAGAAAGAATATTACTTAGAAAATTAGAAGATGCACAAAAAGCAGTACTTTTGGACACAACAGCAATACTCAGGAAAACGCTAAACTTATAAAACTTCGGTTGGTGAAAATCCCCGAAAGAATACAATCATCACTTCATGTGCGAATAATAAAATAATTATCAGGAAAAAAATATGTTTATATAATTTCATTTTGTCTTTTAATGAAAGTACCTTTTTTTTTTATTTATTTATTTATTTTTTCGTCGACGTCATGTAATTTAAAAACAAATGCGATGTATATTACACAAAGAACGATTTCAAATTTAATATAAGCTATCTATAACCATCCAAATGAATGGGAAGGGATTCAGAGAAACGAATGAAATGATCTAATAAATTAAAAAAAAAAAAAAAAAAAAAAAAAAAAAAAAAAAAAAAAAAAAAAAAGGTTCGGATAGAACGATAAAATTGAACGTTCGGACAATCGACGCTCCATTGTATAATGCCATTCAAAGAGTCCTATGTTAAATAAATTATGTTCATTTTGATTTTAGCTCTTCTTTTAATAAATCTCAAAACTTCTTTTACCCATATAAACACAAAAGTTAACACTTAATACAAAGGGGGATTAATTTTAATTATTGATGTGTTGGTACACAAAAAATGGATTCTCAATTCCTATAAATAAATTGAAGAGTACAGGGAAACAGGGTAAATTATTTATTTTTTAATTTTTATATCTTTCTGGTGAATAAAGTTTATGATGGCGTCTATAACTTTTAAATATTGTGATATTTTGTAATTTGTTGTAGTTCTTTTCCTAAAGCGATAAGAATGTTATATAAATTAATGAAAGAAAAACAAACTTTTTTACTGTTGTGAAAAACCTGTTCTATTGTAAAACACTAAAAAATATGATTTGGACCGTTCTTGCCCTATACTCTTCAATTTCCATTTTACAGAGATACTCCATATTGAGAGGTCAAATGGCTAGGAAATCTGTGTAATATATATTCAAAAAATAAAATAATAAACAGCAAATAGAATTAATTATCTACAGCTTATAATACGAGGTGTGATAAAAAAGTTACAGGACTGAATTTTTATACATTTATTCATACAACATACAGGTTATTCAAATTTGTCTCCTTCGAAGTACTCTACACAAGCTACACACTTTTCCCACCGGTGTTTCCACTGATCAAAGGCCCCAGAAAACTCTTCTTTTGTAAAGGTGTTTAGCAGCTCCGTTGTTTTTGCTTTAATTTCGTCAACTGTTTGAAATCTTCGTCCTTTCAGGTGTCTCTTGAGCTTCGGGAAAAGAAAAAAGTCGGCTGGAGCCAGGTCAGGTGAGTAGGGGGCTGAGGAATGACATTCATTGCGTTTTTTACACAAAAGTTACGGATAACTAATGCAGAGTGAACAGGCAGGAGCATTGTCATGGTGAAGGACCCAATCACCACTTTGCCACAGCTCAGGTCTCTTTCTTCTCACAGCATTTTCTGAGGGTTTCAAGATAAACAAAACGATTAATTGTTTGACCTTGTGGAAGGAATTCGTAGTAGACAACACCTTTACAGTCAAAGAAAACCGTAAGCATGACCTTCACATTTGTTTTGACTTGGCGTGCTTTCTTGGGTCTTGGAGAACCTTTTGATGTCCATTGTGATGATTGGGCTTTTGTTTCCACATCGTAACCAAAAACCCATGTCTCGTCTCCCGTAATGACATGTTTCATGAAGGTTTCGTCGTCATTTGCCTTTTGAAGAAGTTCCTTAGAAACATGAGTTTGGTGTTGTTTTTGGTCTTCAGTCAACAGTTTTGGCACAAACTTTGCTGCAACACGACGCATTTGAAGTTTTTCAGTTAAAATTTCCTGACATGACCCAAATGAAATGTTACACTCTTCTGCCATTTCACGGATTGTTAGTCGACGGTCTGATCGTACGAGAGGTTCACTTTAGCAACATTGTCATCATTGATTGACGTTGAAGGGCGTCCGGAACGAGCATCGTCGTCTGTGGATGTTCGGCCATCTTTAAACCTCTTGAACCACTGATGGCAGCATGATCGGCTTAGACATTCTTCACCAAAAGCCTCTTTAACATCAAAAAGGTTTCAGAAAACGTTTTGTTTTTCACACAAACACGTTGCTCTTCTTTCTTTCACATTCATTTTCATAAAATAGCCAAACTCTATAAAACTAACCTCAAACTGTGCTAATGTTACTTTCAGTGATGTTATGATTGATCTGCAAACACAGCTGTGTTCCTGTTGAGTCAGGCAATACAATGCTGCCAACCGCATCGCTGTGAGACCTTGCATTCCCATAATATATAAAAAGTCCTGGAACTTTTTGATTACACCTCGTAAGTTAATTACAATTCAAACAATGTATTAAAAATGATTTTTTTTTTTTTTTTTTTTTTTTTTTTTTAAAAGTTATTCTTTAAAAAGATAAATATTCTGAATGTTCTTGATTTCAATTATTCCTTACGGAATCGCAAAATGTTACTAAAACATTTTACTAAACTTTGTTGTTGGGAGGATCCGGTGATAATTTTCTGAATGATGATTTATTTGGTATTAGGGCTTGAAAAACATTATGAACATGCAATGAAATAAAAAATAATATTTATTTTAGAATGTGAAAAATCCTTTTAAATGACAAAAACGTATAGTAGGAACAATGGTACATTTGATTGAGTAAATTTATTTCGTTAGTGCACAGTTTGATAATTATCATCCTAATTCTTCTTTTTCCAAAGCGATTACTTCCAACAATATGATCTTAGGCTCGGAGAACCAATGTTAGCCATTTAATTTTAATTTTTTTTTTTTTTTTTAATGAGTTAAGAGAACCAGTATTGATATAGTCACTTGAAAAATCGCTCTGTTATTAAAACTTTTTTTTTTTTTTAACATTTATTTAAGGAAAGTATTACAATCTGCCTCAATGTGGGCAATAAGTAATATGGATGGCTTAATGGATCCATTCACACAATATGTACAATATGAAACAAAAAACAAAGAAAGTGAACAATAAATAAAAGTGAATAATAAATATAAATAAGTAAAGTCTCGTAATATGTAATACAAAAAAAAAAAAAAAAAAAAAAAAAAAATTAAATAAACAAAGTACCTCAAACTATACAATACATAAAGTGAAAAAAAATAAAAAATAAATAATAATAATAATAATAATAAAAATTAAATTAAATCTTAAAAATACATTCATTCTTTATTTACAATATATACACATCTGAGGGATCCCCCTACCTGACTTGTACCTCCACTTATGGAGGAACAAGCCAGGCCCCAAGAGATTCCTGCGCTTCTCTCTCAGCTGCGTCACTAGTATAAGATAACAACAGTGGAGGTTGAGTTAGAGCGCTAACCACAGTCACTCAGAGCATGAGTGGAGAAGCTGGCCATTGCCAGGACTCCATGTCGAAATTTATAATAGGTCACGAGGCCACTGCCTTTTTAATCTGCTAAGGGGATTATAGGGGTTAGTGGAGCTGGATAGGGATTGTGCTAGTGGATTAGGATGATGTGAAAGTTTTTGATGAAATTTTGAAAATTTGACAGGTATGGATTCTAGGACAAAAGGTATATTAAGATGGTTATGTAAGGTTTTGTTGGAGACATAGTAGGGGGCATTGGTTATGGTTCTCAGAAATTTGGATTGGAAGGATTTGATACGTTTGATGTTCGAGTATTTTGCTGTTCCCCAAATTTTTAGTCCGTAGGTCCAGATAGGCTTTAGGATTGTCTTGTAAATTAAAAGTTTGTTGCCTATTGTAAGTTTTGAAGTTTTGCATAGTATGGGGTGTAGTTGGCTGAATCTTCTGTTAAGTTCTTGTCTTTTAAGTTAGAATGTGGGTTCCAAGTGAGTCTTTTGTCTAAGATGAAACCAAGATATCGCACTGTATCAGATCTGGGTAATGGGATCTTATTGAATAGAAGAGTTGGGCAGGAACTACGACGTAGAGTAAAAGTCACGTGGGTGCATTTGGATTCATTGACTTTTATTCTCCATCTGTTGCACCCTAGTTCAATCTTTGAGAGGGGATTTTGTAGGTTAGAAGAGGCTGTTTTGGGATCATTATGTGATGATAGTATCGCTGTATCATCAGCGAAGGTTGCAAGGAACGTGCCAGGAGTGGTAGGAACGTCAGCAGTGAAAAGAATGTAAAGGACAGGACCCAAAACGCTGCCTTGAAGAACTCCGGCTCGGATAGGATAGCAGTCGGAAAATTCAGAGCCGCATCGGACTCGGAAGGAGCGATTTGTAAGATAGGAATGAAGGATGAGGTAGAGGGTTTGTGGTAGTAGGTTCTTAAGTTTAAAAAGCAGCCCGGTGTGCCAAACCCGGTCAAAAGCGTTATTAAAACTGAAAATATCTTTTGTTTTTGTTCTTTTTTATCGTTAAGGCGAGTAATTTAATATGGAAATATTAAAGAGAATCGTATTCTATCTTAAGAGTCCCTAATCACTAATTAGTACAAATATTTTACATGCTAAAAAAAAAAATGTAGATATTTCACTAAAATCTAAATTTTTTTAATCAGTTTTTATTATCAATATTTGCTTGTCATTGAGAAGTTCTAAATAAAACTATAAACTGTACGATTTATTGGCTATCATAGTTGGAATGCCTCATTACTGATTTAATAATCGATTACTATCTTTATCGATAAATACCTCGTTAAATATCAATAAGACTGTTTCTCATCTTCTCAATTTGTTATTAATAGTCGGTTTTGAGGTACTTTGTGCTCTAGGGACGTACCCTTGGGCCGACAGATGTTCCGGAACAGGTGTTGACTGTTGGACTTTCTCTTCGGTAAAGGGTTCTGCCAGCGATGTCGTAACCCAGAGTGGAATAATCACCCCTCGATCATTCAATGACAAGGCAGGAATTTGTCAGAATTTTATTTCTCAAATATTAAATTCTACATTCTTAAGATATTAAGTATTTACATTTTTTAAAAATATTATTCGTCCAGTTACCGTCTCAGTTTTCAAATAATTCGTTAAATGAGTGTTTCTGTCATTTGGCTCTATTGCCTCAACATTGTGCAACGAGGACTGCATGCTTACATTATAAAACCACTTTAAAGAATATTCCTGATACATCAATAACAAAACATTTTTTTTTTTTGTTTTTAATCAATTTATTGAAATTTACAACTGTACAAATATATACATTAGGTAAGTGTGTTAATAGCGATTACAATAACATGTTAAAACTTGAAAAGAACTACTCATCAGTAGCACTTCATTAAAAATTCTACACTAGAAGATCTCTAGGTCATCCATCTTCTTTTCAGACGCCTTGGAGGATTATCGGGAATAGAGTGGGAAGCAAGTTGAGAAACTGCTGGATTTGAGTGGTTGTGGAGTTTACTATGGAAGGATAAGTTGAGCTAAAGGTTGTTTTATATTATCCGGCACGACACGTAGCGGACCCTAACGTTTCAGACAAGACAAATATTAGTATAGTTAGTTTTATACTGTCTGCGTATATATATGTGTAGCGGATCCGGCAAGACACGGCACGTTTCAGATAAGACATTAAGACATTTCTCGAAAAGAATATTTGGTCGGAGCCGGACCGTGTCTTAAGGTGTCTTTTTCGTAGTATACTTTACTTTCCGACTCCGACAGTGCAATACTGCACTGACTTGTCAATACGTGCAATACGTGCCTGACCGTGTCTTAAGGTGTCTTTTTCGTAGTATACTTTACTTTCCGACTCCGACAGTGCAATACTGCACTGACTTTGCCCCGTTCCAGTTCTTTTTCTGTGTTTAAATTTGATTCCATTTTTGTTTTTTTTAACAAAACTAGATGTTGAAAAATTATTTGAGTGCGTAAGGAGTAACACATTGATCATTTTATATTAATATAAGACTATAAAAACAGCAATTTAACATATGCAATTATAAAAAAAAATCTAATCAAAACAATTTGTATAAATTTCTACTCGATGTTCAGGACATGTAGATTTTCTACATTTAGTGCATGCTTTCTTGACTTTTTTTATCTTTTTGTCTTGGACAAATAACACCTCTGGACTAAACCTAATGACTAAACACTAGAATGAAGTAATATAAACTATAAACAAAAAGTCATTAAAAAAAAAAAAATCTTCGCTTCGGCTGTGCTCCCGGTCCGTACTGGAACCCGCTGTGTCTGATAATATAAATACACCATGTATTTGTCTGACCGTGCCGTGTCTGATACGCTACTTGTCGTGCCGATAATATAAAACAAGCCTAAATTAGCAACATATGGAACATTAAGATTTTTATGGATTTATGGATGGATAAGGTTATTGGTGACAAAGTAAGAAGCATTGAGGATTTTTCGAAGGATTTTGGATTGTAAGGATCGGATACGAGATGAATTGGATGCTTTAGTGGAGTCCCAAAGCTCAACTCCGTACGTCCAAATATGTCTAATCACAGTCATGTAAATAAGTCTTTTGTAATTAATTGGAAGCTTTGAACGTTGGTCTAGTAAATGTTGAAGTAGTCTGCACCGACGGGCTGTTTCTTGTCGTTTTAGTCTTGCATATGGATTCCAAGACGTTTGCCTAAGTGGAGTCCTAGGTAGCGGATCTGTCCATCAGGGATAAGTGGAATATCATTAAAGGATACTGTAGGACAGGAAGTCGTAGGTTTACGACGAAGGGTAAAGATTATTTGGTGAGATTTGTTTGGATTTATTTTAATTCTCCATTTTTGACACCCTTCTTGAATGTTTAGGATATGTGGTTGGAGTGTTTAGGAGACAATGAAGGGATCCTTGTTTACCGATAATACACATGTGTCATCAGCGTAAGTGGTGAGGATGGTGCTAGGATGGGTCGTGATATCAGCTGTGTACACCGTGTGGAGGATGGGGCCTAGGATACTACCTTGAGGTACACTGGCCGAAACAAAACATTAAATACAAACATATACATACCTATCTGTGGTATCAGATCACCACCACACTTCACACAAACAATTTTATGATTAACTGTACGGGCATAACGGGCCAACAAGTACAAATATGACCTCGAGAAATATGCCTGAAAATACTCAATGAAAGCTGAAAAGGAGTTGAATGAGAGATCTTCTCAAATAAAATTGAGTAAATATCAGTTTGGCGTAAGTTTCGCCCAAAAACAATGGCAGTTATATCATTATCGTCGTCACAAAACAGATGAAAATCCCCCTCCGAACTCGCATTTGATATCCAGTAACATAAAAAAATTAATAGTTATCCTTCGATATTCTGTAATCTACCGATAAATAACTATCGACCGTACACAGTTATCTTGCTGAAGAAACCAATTTCAAAATCATTCCTAAAAATTTGCTTCCTGTCTCTTACATCCACACAGACAAACAATCTTAGCACTAATTTAATCTTTTAATTCCTTTTAATCTACTAGTTAGTTGAGAATTGAATAATTGCTGTTAATAATCTTTTAATGAGGTTGAATAAATTATCTTGAGGAAGATAACTGATGTGACCTACGTGCCTGTAGCGATGCAACAGCGCTAAGGTCGTCATTATATGAGTCAATTTCTTGAAGAAACCCAATGCCATCTATATATGACAATATCAAAGAAAAAAAAAAGAGTTTCTAAGAACGCTTTGTTTGGTTAAATTATTTATTAATTTAATTAATTACTGATGTAATATCTAAGCTAGATATTTAATAATTTTGTAGGTTTTAAAAAGCATTCAGCTGCAGTCGTCATAAAATGAGTAAATTTATTGAAGAAAGCCAATGCTATCTGTATATGACAATATCAAAGAAAAAAAAAGTATGTTGGAAAAATATCTTAGAACGATATTTACGGTTTAAATCATTTATTTATTCAATAGAACTGATGTTATGTCAAAACTGCTTATTTAATGACTGTGCGTTTAAAAAAAAATATTCTGCTACCGTGGTCATAAAATGAGTCAATTTTTGAAGAAAGCCAATGCCATCTATATAAGACATCAAAACAAACAAAAAAAAATATTTCCAAGAACGCTTTGTATTGTTAAATCGTTTATTTATTTAACTAAAATGATGTAATCTCAAAGTTGAATTTTTAATCATTTAAAAAATAAAAAAACATTCATGGTAATGTAATTCAAATGGGTTGTAATGAAATGTTTCCTTGTGTGAAGTTAGTTAATTCTAGTGTGAAGTTAATTTTTTTTTTGTTTCACAATTAGGGTTATAGGTGTGTGTTATTAAATATTTATGGAGAAAAAAAGAACATGGTTTTATTGCCTTTTTTATTTTAACTTTTTTTATTCAATTAAATGAAACACACTTTTTCTCAAAACCATTGCCGCCTTATATTTTTAAATTATACCTATAATAATAGATTATTTTATTTGTCTATTATTTGTTTATATTTATATCTGTATACAATATATACATCAAGTAAATGTACGAAAAATGATTACAATGGCATGTCCATGACTTGTAAAGAACTATCTATTAGTAGCATTTCAATTAAAGTTTTACATTAAAAGGTCTCTAGGTCATCTTCTTTTCAGACCTCTCAGAGTGTTATCGGGAATGGATTAGGAAGCAAGTTGAGAGACCAGTAGATTTAAGTGATTAAGAAGTTGTCTATGAAAGGATAGTTATCAGTTTTGTGCTTTGTCAGCTATATTTGGAACATTAAGATTTTTATGGATTAGTTAATTTTTGAGAAACATTGGGGATTTTTTAAAGAATGTTGGATTGTAAGGCTTGAATACGAGATGAACTGGATGGTTTAATGGAGCCATATTAGAAAGAATTTATAGGACTATGATGGAATTTTTTTTATAAGGGATTTAAAAAGTTCCCATGCTCAAATGCAGGGAAGTATAATGCTTAAAGATTCTTCGAACTTGAACTATTTTTAGTATTGTATTTGTCTTGTGTATCTTTTTAGTTCCTTTTTTACTCTCCTGAAGCAAGGAAATTTAAATAATAACAATCAACTTACATTTTATAGCTTTTGCCGTTGTTGTGAGTTTGAAGATGAATATGATTTTTTTTCATAAGAATTATGTTTTGTAAGAATTTAATGAAGGGTTATATGAATGATACTTGTTCCATCTATGTTCTTTGCCAATCAAAATTCAAGAAAATGCATTACGGTATTGTAGATGAAACAAGGAAAAATTCTTGATTTTCTATTTTGGTTATCAGTGTTTTCTCAATTTTTTTTTTCTATGTTGTAGTTTAATAGTTACAGTGTTAAATTATTGTATTTATTTTTTAATTTTGTAGAAACAACATTATTTAGTTAATTTAACAGAGTAGTAAAACTTAGATTATTGACATAATTTTTTACACTTATTGTTAATCACTATTTATTTCATCTAATTTTGCACCTTGCACTTATCTTCTTTTCTATATACTAATGTAAAACTATCTTACCTTGTATCTTAGTCATCTTGTATTGTTCAAACATTAAGTTGATTTTTTTATTCATTTAGAAATTTTTTTTTTATATATACTATTTACTGCATGACTCTTGTTGCATGATATTTAAGTTGTTAATTACTCAGATCAAAGAGTATAAAAAAAATAATTGATTTATTATAATTTGAGGTCGCCAATATTATAAAATGCTTTTATTGTACATATTGCTATTTATATACATATATTTATACATTGAGGTATGATAAAAAAAAAAAAAAATTATGTATGAGTTATGATAAGTTATGGTCGAACGGAGTTGATTTTCGACGCTCATTTTCCTCTTTTTTTTTCTTGGCACTCTGCCCGTGCACACACTATCACTCTGCATGCGACCGCACTGAAAAATGTCTCTTGTGGTGGTGAATGTGCATTCATTCGAATGTGAAAACTGCATTTGATGCCTGGGTGCAGGCTCAGAACCAAGCTCTCATCATTGTAAGTATTTCAAGAGGCTATAAAGTTAACCTTTACTAAAATATAATAAACATATACAAAAATATTACCTTAAGATATGTTTACAAACATAAAAATGCATTTACTTCAAATAATGGATCAATAAGCATCTTGTACGAACTACTTTGAGTTTTTATTAATTAATTCTCTTGTTTTATATAAGTTTGAATTAATATTTTTTAATTCTCTAAATGTATGATGACCTTAAGTTTTCCTTTGATTTGTTACATGCTTCGAAAATCAGTCTACAAATTTTGCGGTATGTTCGATGTTCCTAAATCTATTTTGTTTTGTTTTTTCTTTGTTTTGATTGTGCTTCAAGTCATTGTTATTGTTTTTAAACTAGTTAAAACTGGTATTATTTTTTATTTATTTATTTTTCTTTTTTTTTGAAAAGATATTTTGAAGTATGTTACAGTAATTAATTTTTGTATTTTTTTGTAGTAACAGTTTTTGTTGTATTTAATAGAAATTTTGAGTTGAATTTAAGTAATTGTGTTGAAGTATTTATTTATTTATTTTTCTTTTGCATGTGTAAAGCACTGCATGAATTAGTGTTATTTTGGTTGTAATCACAATCTTTTTTTTTTATTTGCACTTTTATTAATATTATATTGTTGTTTTAATTTTTTTAGTTATATTTCAATTTTTTTTTTCTCGCACTGTTAGATATTTTTTTCTTATTCACTTTTTTTTTTTTTTTTTTTTTATTAATACATTATTTTTTAGAATAGTTAATCACTTTTTATTAAATTTCATTCTATTTCTTAGGGAGAATTGGAACAGCAACTTTTACAGGCCAATCCTATACTGGAAGCTTTCGGAAATGCAAAGACGGTTAAGAATGACAATTCATCACGTTTTGTAAGTATTCTAATTTAATTACTATATTAAACATTATTCCAATGCTATGCAATGTGATTATCAATAGTCTAAAACTAAACTACATTCTCATAATAAAAGCATTTAAATGAATTTTTATTTTATATTTTAAACGATTAAAATTAGCAAAAATAATAACGTTTTTATTTCCTGAGGAACCTCATTTTTTATTGTTTTTTTGTTTTTTTTCCTAACTGGCAAGTGATCATGATTTTGAAAATTAGTTTAATTAAAATTATAAATAGATTTTGGGACTTGCAGTTTCCGCAGTAAGTTAAATTGCTTAATTAGATCAAAAACTTAAGAAATTAAATCATACAGTCAGCATTACTATGACCATTCTGTTCATTTTAGTCATGTTTTGTTATAAGTTTGACTTATTTTAATAGCGAATTTGGTTCCTTATATGTTACTATCTAAAAATAAATTATCAAATGATGTTAAGGCTTTTATAACATTTTCACTAATATCAATAAGAAAATTTTTTTTTTTAGTTTCAAGATTTTATATTTTAACTGTTTTTTTTTATATTATTTTTTAGGGTAAATTTATTAGGATTAATTTTGATACGTCAGGCTACATTGCTGGTGCTAATATCGAAACCTACCTTCTTGAAAAATCCAGAGCGATCCGACAGGCAAAAGAAGAAAGGACATTCCACATATTTTATCAATTGCTTGTTGGAGCTACTCCCGAATATAAAAGTAATTACATCATTTAATCTATTAGAGATTTTTATATTATGTGTTGTTTTAATTATTTTATTTTTATCATTATTTTTTATTTATTCTTTTTGCAGAGGAATTCATTATTGAAGATCCGAAAAATTATCATTTCTTAAGCAATGGCATGGTTTCGGTCCCTGGAGTTGATGATGCTGCTGAGTTTTCCGCGACTGTTGACTCAATGAAAATTATGGGCATGACCGATGAAGATCTTTCAGGTAACAATTAACAATGATTTATTGCTTGGAAGTTTATTGAGATTTAAGTAAATTTAATCTAAATCGTGCCATATATTTTGTCTTTAATTGTTTATTTCAATGTTGTATTCAACATTCTTATTATACTTTAAATTATTCATACTTTAAACACTTGATTTACTTGCTGGAGCTAAAGTATAAAAAGTATCTGAATCAGAGACAGCAAATCCTGCTTATTTTTGTTTTTCCCTCAGAACTTTTTTCTTCAAATCTTAGACCCTCAATACTGCCTTGGTAACAGATCCTTTACACCTTAAACTTATCGAAAAACAATCTCGTTTCCTCATAAAATTCACACTTACATATTTAATAATGGGTCGTAGATTGCAAGAAGCACATTTTATACTACCGCAACACAATAGATATTATTAGAGTGCTAAGTGAAATTATAACTTTTTCTTAGTACGCCTTCTCCTAATGAATGTTGGCGATCCAAAAGGCTATTTGCGTTTTAGAGGTGGCCACACAGAATATGTCTAAGGATATGCAGTCATACCAACGGCAAAGATACTTCAGCCAAGAGTTCTGGCGTCCTCCTATTGATCTCTTTCCTGGAATTTTTCCCTCAATAATTATTCTAAAAGTTTCATACTTCTTTCATAATGTGCCCAAAATACTGGGTTTTTCTTAATGGTGTAAAGTAATTCCTTTTGCTTGCACATTCTATTCAGGACTTTCAGGTTTTTTTATTTTTTGGGTCCAGGATATTTTTAGTATCCTCGTGTACATGTATATTTCAAAGGCCTCAATACGTTTCTCAGTATCTGAGCTAAGAGAAAGAAAATACATAGCATGTGACCATGCGCTTTTTTTTTTAAATGTGTAATCCTTGGCTGGCTTTTTTTAGAGAATTTAACATTTTCATGAATCCTATAATTACCTTAAAAATACCATTCGTACCAAAATATATACTTTAAGGACTTATTAAGAAGCACAAATTCGACTTTATTAAGAAACCAATTTTTCATTACATAGATATTATAAATTCTGCTTTAAACGTTAATAGTTATCTCATTTTAAAGGTAACTTGACCTATCCACCTCTTCATAACAACCACCCTTTACCAAATATATCAAGCTGATCCAGCATTGAATTAAAAAAAAAATAAAATAAAACAAATTAAGAGTTGAACAAACTTGTTTTATTTCATTGGTTTAATTATTAAATCTTAATTTCATTCTGGATTTTATTATTCTAAGCTTAGAATATCAGTTTATATTTATATATTAATTAAGTATATAGTATTAAATTAATAACCTTACCAATATTTTAAATCTATTACAGCCATCTTCAGGATAGTGAGCGCCGTGATGTTATTCGGAAGCATGCAGTTCCGACAGGAAAGGAATTCCGATCAGGCTACTCTCCCCGATAACACAGTTGCTCAAAAAGTCGCTCACCTGCTCGGTCTGTCGATAACAGATATGACAAAGGCATTTTTAAGACCGAGGATTAAAGTTGGTAGGGACTTTGTCACCAAGGCCCAAACGAAGGAACAGGTATGTTGCTGTATTCATTTTATAAGTTATACTGTGTAATTAATTAAGGCTAATATGTTTGTCATATCTTTTAAAATTTACTTAATTTTTAAAATTATTATATTAAAGTTTATTGTTTTTATCTCTTTTAATTTGGGTGATTAAGTTTTAATAATAATATTAATTATTGTAACCAGATAGAGAGGGACTTAAAAAATAGAGGAAAAAATATCTATTCAAATTTTGTTTTTGAAAAGTCTGTCAGCTTTGTTTTTATGATTATTCACAAAAAGTTGTGTTATTTCTTAGCATATAATTCCTACTAACTAATACATCATTAATAAATAAGTGTTTTGCTCATATTAAAAAGGCAATTTTTATTTTATTGTAATCTGAATTTAATTGTGTTTAAATTTACAATAATTTTAAATTTTACTGTTAATAAAAAACAAACAAAAAATTAAAATCAACATTTGTAAATGAGAACAGTTATAAGTGAATGCAAGGATAACAAATTTTTATTTATTTTATTTTTTATGATATATGTATGATTTTCAACTGACTTAAAAAAAGAGGAGGTTCTCAGTTTGTCTGTATTTCTTTATTTCTGTTCTTTTGTGTGTGTGTTTGTATTTGTTACACGATTACTCCATTACTTATGAATCGATTTTGACGATTTTTTTTTTTATCGGTATATCATAATTCAGAGGTGGTCCGATAAATAATTTTTTTTTATTTAAGAGGTTAAATATATATACATTTTACAAATTAGATTTACAAACAATTTTTACTACAATTAATTTTTTTTTCTTTCATAAAAAATCTATACTACCATTAATTTTTAGGAGGAAAATGTATCATTTTATAATTTTTTTTTTTTTTTCCAGGTTGAATTTGCTGTTGAAGCCATTTCAAAAGCCTGTTACGAGAGGATGTTCAGATGGTTAGTTAACAGGATCAATCGCTCTTTGGACAGGACCAAAAGGCAGGGAGCATCATTCATCGGTATACTCGATATGGCTGGATTTGAAATATTTGATGTAATTATAGATTTTATTAATTTTTTCATCAATAAAATATTTAACTATATGAAAAAATTTATTAATAAATCTTGTATTTATTTTTAGTTGAATTCCTTCGAGCAGCTGTGCATCAATTACACAAATGAAAAGCTGCAACAGCTCTTCAACCACACTATGTTCATCCTAGAGCAGGAAGAATATCGGAGAGAAGGTATTGAATGGAAATTTATCGACTTCGGCCTCGATCTGCAACCGACTATTGACCTTATCGATAAAGTAATAACTACATTAACATTTAATGTTTTCAAATTGGTGTTATTTTTATAAATATGTTTTAATGATTGAAATAATTTTTATAGCCGATGGGTGTGATGGCTCTTCTCGATGAAGAATGTTGGTTCCCGAAAGCCACAGATAAGACATTCGTCGACAAGTTGGTCAGTGCTCACAATATTCATCCCAAGTTTCTCAAGACTGACTTCAGAGGTGTAGCCGACTTTGCTATTGTTCATTACGCTGGAAAGGTTAGCTGAAATTCCTTATATATAAATTTTCTGTAATAGTCTCTTAAGTACACTCTCGTTTATCTATATATAACAGTACTGCTATGGTTTCATTTAAAAAAAACAACAAAAAAACAATATATTTTAATAATTCAGGTCAGCATCTCTCCATACTCATAATCATTTACCGGGTTACACTGATATTTTAGTATATCTGTTTCTCGCATTCCTATTCAATATTGGCTCCGATCAATAAGTTTACATTTTCAACTACCTTTTTAATTTTATATATAGCCAAATACTTAATAAATTTATGTATGGTTATTTTTTTATGAAATAATTAAAATATTTTCAATTTTATTGACTCCTTAAAATACATTTTTTCCATAAAACGTTTTTTATTATCCTCAACCATTTTATTCACAAAATACTGGTAGTTAAATGTAAATCAAATTTTTTTTTGGTTGATTACAGTTAGTAAAACTTATATTAAAAACATTCAACAAGATAGTAAATAATTGGCAAATTATTATTTAAGATGTTAGATGTTTTATAACAGCATACATATTTTTTATTTGATTTGATTTATGAATGCCTATGTATAGATTTCATTCTTTGAGTGTATTTTAATGATTACTAAAATTAACAATATTAATATAAAAAAGAATGTAAGAGTGTCTAATACAATGAAGACCGGCTGACATTTTACCAGAAAATACTCGTACGAGAGTGGAAGTAAAAATACTGGTTTAGATAAATGAGTATCTGGTAACAGATAGGGATGACAAGTAAGAAATACTAGTCTAGGGTAGTATGCAGTACGAAGGTAATAGGTATGAATGCTGTTACTAGTACTGAAGTAAGTATGCAAGTATCTCTTCCCTGATATACTTCTGAATATCGGTAACAGGGATGCCGTTCAGCCAGCCCATACCTGTTACTAAGTAACAGGTCCAGTATTTCTGAACTACCACTTGAGATTGTGAATTTGAGTTATCAATATGAGAAAGTTTTTTTTCTGAAGATGATATAGTTTTTAACCATTTGGTTTCTTAATGAAAAAAAATTCAACCCTGTTACAGTGTAGAAGGTTATTTTTAAACTTCATTAACAGTTTTGAAATAATTATTAAAAGGCATTGCAAGCTTGATTTACCACTTCCTATAAAATTAAGCACATCTGAATAAGTAAAATACGTCTTAATATTAGCTATATATTTTTTAAAAATTCTTGTTTACCAAAAATACAAATTATTTTAGGTCGATTATTCAGCAAACCAATGGTTGATGAAGAACATGGACCCGCTCAATGAAAACGTGGTATCTCTTCTGCAGTCATCTCAGGATCCATTTGTCGTCCATATCTGGAAGGATGCGGAAATAGTAGGAATGGCTCACCAAGCACTGAGCGACACCCAGTTTGGAGCAAGGACAAGGTTTGTATTAGTTATTCATTGCGCGTTCTCATCGCTCCCTCATTGCATCCTTCCATTTCGAAAAAAAACTATGGAACCTATTCTGAAATCAACTCCTCGTTTCCTTTTAGCTTCTTGTATCCTGCTTTTTTTTCACCCTATTTACTTGACATGCTTAAGTCACAAAGATAAGAAACATCTATGTATCAGATGCCAAGTGATGCTGGGTTTTATGGCTTTCTATAAGTAAATTGGTTTATAGTGTGGTAATTAATTATTAAACTAGGCTGTTAAGAAAGAAAACAGCTGTGTGCCAATTATTTTAAGAGTTTTTGTGGTAGAAGTTTTGAGTCACTGTACTGTTTGCCTAAGTATTAATCTCTTCATTTTCATCTATTCATTTATGTTAATCTTTGTTTTTCCAAAAAAAAACTTTAAAAATTTCATTTTATTGAGAGACGAGTAAAATTAAGGTTTTCGATGAATAGTTTTGTTTTGGTAGAAATATGTTTATGGAGAGATTATCGGGATAACACATGCATGTATATGCACTATAACTTACATAAATCTTATCAATCAATCACACTTAAAACAGCTTGGCCGATACACTGATGCTTATATTGGAATGGTTATTTACTTAATATTGTTCTTTAGCTGAGTCAGGTATTAATAGCTATATCTAGACTGAATTGTGGTTCGTAATATTCTAAAAAAGTTTTCATTCGCACCCTAATGCACCTCAGTGTTGGCTTGGCGGAAGGTATTTTTTTTTTTTAAATCAGTATCTAATATTATAATATAAACTGATTTTTCATTTAGGTTATTTAATGAAATACAGTGGAAACTCATTATTTCGTCACTCGATAATTCATCTTATTCATTTAGATTTGTCAGTAAAACATACACCTATCTTTATACATTTTGTTAATCATTTCAAAGAAAAAAACAAAAAAAAAAACAGAATAAGCCCGGAGTCGATCCCTCCATTGATTGTTTCATCTAGAGATAAAATGGAAGTATGAGTGCAGTTGATGAATTCCCGGAATCATTTAATATTAGAACGCTCTTCCTACAAAAACATTAGCATCTGGTTCAGCGACTTCTGCTCCAGGTTATAAAATGAGAAAAGATAAGCAAGAGGTAAGCAGCTGGTTAAACATGGATAGTACGGATGTAGGATATGAAATTTTAAATGACAATGGAATTATAGAACTAGTGTTGGTTGAGTGCTCAAAATGAAGCTAGTGATGAAAAAAATGATGACGACGTTTCTAATTCTTCCATTATTCCATGCAAAGAAGTAGAGGAAATGTTATCTAAGTGCATTGAGTGCAGCAATGTGAATCAGATATTTCACACCTGATGGGATGCGGCAAGTGTTTAGCTTTTTTTGTTTTTTGTCATTGTCACTCAAGTCCAATGTGTATAATGATCTTCTGTTCGTTTTTACATTCAATAAATTGCAAAAAAAAAATAAAAAAAAATACAATTATATAGTTTATAATGCTTTTTTGTTACTTTACTAGTAAAATTCTGTAATTCTTCATTTCCGTTATTTCATCTCCCCCACTCATGACGAATTATGGAGTTTCTACTGTATTTTAAAATAAAATTAATGAATAGATTAATTATAAACATAATTTTTAAAGTAATGATTAGTGATCTAATTTTTTATGTATTTGGAAATATCTAATGTTCAAAATATTTAATAACTCAGCTTGCCGAACCTTGGATTTTCAATGCAGAAATTCTCGACAATATTATTTTAAAAATAATTAATAACAATTGAATTTTTTATTCAATATTCACAAATAAAGGATAAATTAAATTTATCTGTTGCAATTTTTCATTATTATTATAAAATTTAGATAAAGATGTTTAGAAAAATACAATTAGATAGGGTTAATGAATATATTTCATCGTTATGAATTTTATAATTATTACAGTGTGGTAACTTATTGAAAAGTAAATTAATAGAGGGTTGTGTTCAGTATTGCTTTAGATTAAAACTGAATGATGTTTGAAAGAAAAAGAAAAAATGAAAAATTTTTAATAGACTAGGAATTATTTGTAGATATTGACATGATTATTAACAATTTGTGCATGAATTTTTCGCTTCTTCTATTAAAAATACTTTTCACCTTTTTTTCACTCCATATCCTACCCGTAGTGGTCCTGAACGGTAAGTCTACATCACTCATTACCTTTTCGTATCATTGCATGCTAATTTAGAGTTGAATATCGTTCTAATCGTGTTTATTTTTTTATGTTAATCGTCTAGGAAGGGAATGTTCCGGACTGTTTCCCAGCTTTATAAAGAACAGTTGGCTAAGCTCATGATCACGTTGAGGAATACCAACCCCAACTTTGTGAGGTGTATCCTGCCGAACCACGAGAAGAGGGCGGGAAAGATAGACGCTCCCCTCGTTTTGGATCAGCTCAAGTGCAATGGTGTCTTGGAAGGAATCAGGATTTGTCGTCAAGGTTTCCCGAACAGAATACCTTTCCAGGTAATTATCGATTATATAGTTTATTATTTAATATAATTCAAGACCTTAATTAAATTCAATAATTCTTTATAAATAAAGACACATTTGTTATGAATGTATGTTGAGTTATTACTTTTAATTATCATTTATCTTGTAATATATTGTTGTGATTCTATTAAAAAAGAAGATCTATACAGGTAGTGACAATAAAAAAAATTAAGGGAATCAACGGGTATAAATAAAAATAATAATTTATTTCATTTATAAAACTATATTTTCCAATCAAAAACAAAAATAAATTTAAAATTTACTAATACTTTGACTCTTAATAATCTAAATCTCAGGTGGGTTCCAGGGTATTTCAACTGTTACACGGTTTTTATAATTAAACTCTTATAAAACATACCGTTTGCCTGAAGAGCCAAAATTATTAATTTGCAATCCAAACTAGTTATAATTAATCTTCATGTCATTCTTATGACTCTCAGACGTCTGTTTGGGAAGCGAGCCAGTGAAAGAGTACCTTTCTTCTGTTTCTTCTGTTAGGCTGGTGGTGGGGGATCTCCCCGGATATGCCCCTCACTGCCTCTCTAATCGATCCATCAATTAATTAATTGATTTTTTCTTCTAAGATGTTCAGTCTATCTGCCGCTAATGTTTTATAAACCTAATCCTTTATTATTTAAATCTATCATTGATGTTTTGATCGCCACAATATATATTAATCAGGACTTGATATGAGTTTTGTCTCGCGATGTTATGGCAATGATTTGATTTTTAGGGTTTACATATAATTGAATGTATATGCTCCTGAGAGCAACAGTTATTGCAAAGATCTACTAAAATGTTTTTGTATGCCTGGACTTGTGATTTGTTAATTGTTAAAGCAAAAGGAACATAATTTAGAAATTTTAATCGTTTGAATGGGAATGGTAGATCAGTAGAAATCATTGCGATTCTAGGAATAAATGAGATCTCCAGCCGCTGTTTCAGTGAGAATTATAGCCTAAATAATATTTTCATGCTTATACTAGATGATCACAGATCACATAAAAACATAATAAGACATCTGATTTTTTATTTTAATTTCTTATTTGGTAATCCAGATGGATATACAATATTTACTGTATTATTATGACCCCGAAGATTCTGATCATCCTATATATTCTAATGACAATTTGACATATAGCTATAATAAATATTAGTTTTAGCGAACTATATCAAGAACTAATTATATCACTTTAAATGTAACATAAATAATAACATTTTTTTGATGTTTATAGGAATTCAGGCAAAGATACGAACTGCTCACTCCTAACGCTATCCCGAAAGGGTTCATGGACGGTAAGAAAGCGTGCGAAAAGATGATTTCCTCATTGGAACTCGATCCAAACCTCTATCGTGTCGGTCAGTCCAAGATCTTTTTCCGTGCTGGTGTCCTAGCTCACCTTGAAGAGGAGAGAGACTACAAGATCACAGATCTTATCGTCAATTTCCAGGTATGTTTATGCTATATATTAACTTTTTATTAAACTAAATAAATAAACGTATTCATAATAAACTCCCCATCAAAAGTATTGCAACGCTCATAATTCTCGAAATTTTTCTGGTTTTCACGTTAATCCATACTTGGTTTATATTCATATTAATATTATTTATTAAACGTGAGACATTAAGGATTTTAGATACATCATTGTTTTTCCTTATAACATAACAAATGATGGAATTTTAGATTATTTTTGTCAAATTTCCTTCAGTCCATGTTAATCATTCGTTTCATTATTTATAAGTATGCCAAGACTAGTGGAAGCAGTCATTCAAGCCAGAGGGGGCAATATGTCTTATTAAATACACATTAAAAATTTTAAAGTTAAAATTGTAAAAAATTAAAATTTTAAATAGTAAGTTTTCTAACTTTTTTGTTTATTGGAAGAAATATTGTAATTTATTTTAATAAAAAATGTTTAAGTCTAGTTTAGGAATGTTTATTACAGACTTCAGAACCTTTCTTTATTATGAAAAAAAAAAAATACATTTTTATAAAATTCAAATATTTCAAAGCGTTGTGATACTTTTGACGGGGAGTTTATATGGACACATCAGATGATAGAATGGAATTTGGCTAAAAAGAAATAAATTGGAAACATAATATTATGATTTATTTCTTCTCAATTAGACTTCAATATATAATTAATAAATAATTAATTTTAAATCTGATTAGAATAGCTTTGTTTTTCTTTAAATACTTAGTCTTATATACTTGTAATCATAACCAGGCTTTAAAATAAGATGTTAAAAAAATTGTTAGTAAAATTATGTACAACTTTTTTTAATAATTATGAGACTCATTGCTGTTTTGATGTTTTCAGGCTTTCTGCAGGGGTTACCTAGCCAGGAGAAACTACCAGAAACGTATGCAGCAACTCAATGCCATCAGAATCATTCAGAGGAACTGTTCCGCCTACTTGAAGTTGAGGAACTGGCAATGGTGGCGTCTTTATACCAAGGTATGTTCAATTTCTATTTTTACTTGGTTTAAAATATTATAATTTTTTATTCTATTATAATGTATGCTGTATCTTCTTAATATCTGTTCAGGTTAAACCTCTCCTTGAAGTTACCAAACAAGAAGAGAAGCTTACTCAAAAAGAAGATGAACTTAAGCAAGTTAAAGAAAAATTGGAAACCCAACAGAGGACGAAAGAGGAATACGAAAGGAGATTAGAACTGGCTTTAGAAGAGAAGGCTGCTCTTGCCGAACAGTTGCAGGCTGAAGTAGAGTTATGTGCCGAGGCAGAGGAGATGCGTGCTCGGTACGTATTATTTATATAAATGTATTTTCTTAAAGGAAACTTAAGATAAAAATACATACAATTAAACGATAGGTGGTTAAGTTACCAAGCTTGGGTTCGCTGATTATTTAGTGAAGATGTGTAAGCTATAATTAAATAACATCATAAAAGTGAATAATTACACAGGCCAACAATGAAAAAACTTTTTTACTTAAAACACATTATTCTGTTTTTTAGGGTGCCAAATCCAATTATGACACTTATTAAGCCGTATCACCTACTATTTTTTCACATTCGTACATCAATATATTAATTTTTTTGATTTATTACAGAATTTAACAGCTTTTATATCCTACAAATAAAATTGTAAAATAATTTGTGCTGGATGTAGAAGAGTTGACAGCACTGCTGAAACAGATATAGATATAGATGAGCAAGATGATGAAGAGTTCCAATGTGCTACAGCAAATATATAGTCTAAACTGTTTACTCAGATTGGGCTTAACTACTTAGTTAGGGATCTTGGGTTAGCAAAAGAAAAAGCTGAATTACTTCGTTCTAGACTAAAAGAAAAGGTTGGCAGTTGGAACTAGCATATATGTGTATAGGAAGAGAGAGCAGCAGTTTTCGAAATTTTTTGAACAAGAAGGTGATTTAGTGTACTGCTCAGATACTCCAGGTCTGATCAAAGCGTTTGGTATTGAATATAAAAAAGAAGACTGGAGGCTGTTTATTGATTCTTCCAAAACTAGTTTAAAAGCTGTTTTATTACAAAATAGTAACACTTATGCATCTATACCTGTTGGCCATTCTGTACATATGAAAGAGAGCTGTGAAAACCTAGAAATAGTGTTGAATAAAATTGGCTATTCAGCTCTTGGTTGGATGATAAGCGGTGACTTAATAGTAACATGCATGCTTCTTGGTCAGCAAGGCAGTTTTACCTAATTTCCATGTTTTTTGTGTGAATGGGACAGTAGAGCAAAGGATCAACATTGGTACAGAAAGTGAGGGAGTCTTTAAAACCCGGCGAGAAGAACATTCTCTGCAAAAACCTTGTAGATCCTAGAAACATTCTCTTACCACCTCTACATATAAAGTTAGGCCTCATGAAACAGTTATATAATTCTTTATATGTATATGAAACAGTTATATATGCCTTTTTAAATTATATAAAATAAGCAAATTTCTCAAAAACTATGGGTGATACAAAAAAACTAAGACCAAATTTGGATTCAGCTCACAAAATCTATAAAAATCAGCTATTGAAGTAAAAAAAGTTTTCAAAAACATTTTTTTTTGTTGGACTGTGTTATTTATTTAATCCTAATAATTAATCGAATTATTTTATCCTTATCACCTTATTTTTATTTTAATGAATTATAATAACTAGTTGTTTTCTATCTATGAAATTCATTTTAAAATTGTATTTATTTTTTAGATTGGCCGTCCGTAAACAAGAGCTAGAAGAAATCCTTCATGACCTTGAAGCTAGAATAGAAGAAGAAGAACAAAGATCCAACGTTTTGGCGAATGAGAAAAAGAAACTACAGCTCAATATTCAGGTTTATATAAATATATTTATGAACTTATTGTTAAACATAAATAAATTTATGTCTTTATTATTATTGATTATAAATTATCCCAGGATCTTGAAGAACAACTAGAGGAAGAAGAAGCCGCTCGTCAAAAATTGCAGCTTGAAAAAGTGCAATGTGACGCTAGGCTCAAGAAAATGGAAGAGGATCTTGCACTCGCAGAGGATACCAACAGCAAGCTCGTCAAGGAGAAAAAGGTAAACATGATTTTTATATTTAATTTTAAAATTTTGTTTTAATTTGCTCATCATTAAATCAAATATCAAACCTAAATTGATCATTTTGTCTTATAAAAAAACATTCTCACCTGCGGCTTTATTTTTCTTAAAGTTCTTCCGCTTATCAATTCTGATTTATTATTTAAAAGGTACTCGAGGAAAGGGCCAGCGACTTAGCTCAAACCCTTGCCGAAGAAGAAGAAAAAGCGAAACATCTTCTGAAACTGAAAGCCAAACATGAAGCAAGTATTGCAGAATTGGAAGAGAGGTTGCTTAAGGATCACCAACAGAGGCAAGAGATGGATAGGAATAAGAGAAAGGTTGAAACTGAGGTAAATAAGATTTATTTATTACATTAAAAAATTTATAAAATTATTTATTTACATTATATAATTTTGAATTAAGTATTATGCCTTTTATTTTAAACCATATCCGATTTCAGGTCAACGATTTGAAAGAACAACTTAATGAAAGGAAGGTACAAGTCGAAGAACTTCAGCTCCAGTTGGGAAAGCGAGAAGAAGAACTTGCTCAATCGATGATGAGGATAGACGAAGAAGCAGCAGGTCTGAATTTTAAAAGATATACTGAAGATTTGAAGATACCAAAGAATTTTATTATAATGAAATTTTTTTTTCTTACTATAGGAAAAGCTGGTATTCAGAAAGCTTTAAGAGAACTCGAATCACAGCTTGCCGAGCTTCAAGAAGACTTAGACGCTGAAAAGAATGCCAGAGCGAAGGCAGAGAAACAAAAGCGTGAATTGAACGAGGAATTAGAGGCGTTGAAGAATGAACTTCTCGATTCTCTGGACACGACAGCCGCCCAGCAAGAGTTGAGGACCAAAAGAGAACAGGTAGATAGGACATGTTCGAGCTGTTGATTTTTTTCTTTAGTTAACAAAGTTGTTACTGTTCATATATTTAATATTTTAATGTTCCCGCATTTAGCTTGAAAAAATAGCCAAATAGTAATTAATTAATAATTTAATTTTTATCTGAACTACCATTATTTTACAGCTAATATGCAATTAAATTACTACAAATTAAGTACGTAAATTTTAACACTCCTTATTGTTGATGCAACCTGTATATAATAACACTTATAGGATTTTTTAAAAGTTATAATCAATTGTTAAAACTCTCATATTGTTTAAATAAACTGTCATTAAGTTACATAGTTAAAATAAGTCATAACGTGCACTTCATTTTAAAATACTGTAACGATTATTATATTTTAAAACAATCAGCAGTTCATTTAAAGGTAATAATAACAATAATAAGATATAGAGAATTTAAAAGCTCCATGCGATACCAACAGCTATAACCTATTTACGCTAATGAAATTTACATTAAATTTAAATATTTTTATATCTCATCTCCTATTTACGGATGAATAGTTTTGTTTTCCTTTATTTGTATGTTTAGATTCGTAAAAGTTTATATTCTTTATTAAAAGCTGTTAACCAGTAATAATAAATTATAATAATAAAATAGGTATTTAATTTATTTTGTGTTTTATTTTAATGTATTTCGGAATAGTGTTCTCTTTTTTATTCTTATTCTTTTTTTTTTAAATCGTATTTTTTTTTTTTTTTTTTTTTTTTTTTTTTTTTTTTTTTTTAAACTTTACAACATAGATAATGTTTTGATAATTGCTAAGGTTTTTTAAGAAATGATATAACACCTAATTCAGATGGATAAGATCGGTATATGCCTTTGTCAAATATTAAAAAAAAAAATTAAATTAAATTATAAAAACTCTGCTGACAATTTCTTCTTCTCTCATTGTCATATAGATGATAACTGATAGTCAATTGTTCCATTGTTTTAAACAAAACCTGATTACGTTGGAACGTATTAATGTACCTTCAGTGAGAAAATAGAGATGTTTCTTCATTTCCTCTCTAATTCAGTTGGCTCTGGCCATTTTCTCTCATTTTGCTATATTGCTCTTAACAAGGTTTATACAATGTACTGAAATGTCAGGATACATTTAATATGATCATATACATTACAATTACAGTGGAACCCCGTTATATCGACCTGTTTAGGACTTGGGGTGAGTTCGGTTCCATAAAAAGGTCAGATCAAACGGAGTCTGTCACACTGGTTAATTAGACTTACATATGTTCAGAGGTGAATGAAAAATAAAAATTAGAATACAAAACGTCAATTTATTTAGTACAAATAAAACAGAAAAACTAAATTTTTAAATACATACATATGTATGTATACAAAATATATATAACAAAAAAAACAACAAAAAAACAAACATTTATGATGACTAATACATGATTTGATTTCTTGGCAAAACCATAACCAAACCGCTTCATCCAATACTTCCGGTTTTCTTAGCCTTTTTTTATTATCATCTGAAAACACTCTAAAAGAAATTAATTGATCCCGATTTTTTCCCAGTCCTTAATAGTAGTAACGCCTACTCCTAAATCTCCAGCTACTTTGACAAGTCACTCATGCTTTTCTATTTTTTCCACGATAGTTCAAGATTTCCTTTTTTTAGATATCGTAACACTCATAACACTTTGTCTGATGTTAACATTGTGGAAGTTAAGATCAAACTGTTTTTGTTTTTTTTCAAACAACCAAGAGAGAACAGTGAATCATCTTTCTAGGAAAATATCTTTATTTTCTCAGGAATAGTCGGATTATGCGGGAAGAGATGTTTCAAAAGGTCGGATTATTGAGAGGTGTTCGAGCATAAAAAAGAGTCAGTTTATGTGAGGAGTCGCTTTATCAGGGGTCGATTTAATGGGGTTCCACTGTATAACATAAATAATTATATTTAGTACAATATTTTCTTTTGAAATTAAAAATTAACAATTTCAATTATTAATTTATTTTGTTTCTTCTATAGGAATTGGCCACTCTTAAAAAGACATTGGAAGAGGAGACACAACTTCACGAAGTAACTCTAACCGAAATGAGGCATAAACATACTCAAGAAGTCGCAGCTCTCAATGAGCAACTAGAGACACTGAAGAAGGTTTGTTTGTTTTCAATATATTATATATTTTATAATTTTAAATTAATTTTGTTTTATTATAAATATTTATATGTTGATTGATTTTATAGACAAAAGGATCTCTAGAAAAAGCCAAATCTCAGTTGGAATCTGAGGCTGCCGAATTGGCGAATGAACTTTCCAGTGCCGGTACTAACAAGGCCGAAAGTGAACGTAGGAGAAAGCAGGCAGAGACTGCACTCCAAGAGACGTCGGCTCGCCTCGCAGAGGTCGAGAGAACAAAGGCAGAGATAGCAGAAAAAATGGCTAAACTGCAACAAGAAGCAGATTCTATTAACAATCAGTTAGAAGAAGCCGAGCTCAAGGCATCGGCAGCGCTCAAAGCCTCAGCCACGATGGAATCGCAGCTCCTTGAAGCACAGGTGTGTTTTAATAACATTTATCTATAAACTTGATTGAAAATATTTTTTTAAAAATAAATTTTGATACCTTTGTAAATAAATCAACTCAATAAATTCATTATTATAGGCTTTACTCGAGGAAGAATCACGTCAGAAATTGTCTCTGAGCTCAAAACTGCGGCAAGTTGAAAGTGAGAAAGAACAGCTCCAGGAACAACTCGAAGAAGAAGAAGAGTCCAAGAAGAATCTTGAAAAACAGGTTGGTTTTGTTTTAT
Organism: Euschistus heros; assembly: GCA_003667255.2. NCBI lineage: Eukaryota > Metazoa > Arthropoda > Insecta > Hemiptera > Pentatomidae > Euschistus > Euschistus heros. The sequence continues at coordinate 418,871 of RCWM02000509.1, forward strand.
TTAATTTATTGATTTTTTTACTTTATTTTATTTATTCAGATTAGAGATTGCATCTTGAGGCATGGTAGCTTAGTGGGTAAGGCACTACCTTGCCAAGCCCTCAGACCCAAGATCGAATCTGATTGAAGGTAGGAAATTTATTTTCTGATATTTCCACCGTGGATCAACTTCCAACTCTATGAAGTGGTTACACTTAATTGGGAAAAAACCTAGCTGTTGAGAATGAATTCTGGCTAAATCTCCTTTGATAACCATTGGCCTAGTAACAGTACAACCTTACCAAAGTACTGAGCCCAAGACCCTTCATGGCTTGTAGTGCTACAGGTTTTTTTTTTTAGTTTTTATTGAGTTGCTGAATGGAAAATAGGCAATGTTCCTCTGTGGACAAGGCACTGAACTCAGAGTTCCAGTCTAGTTAACTTCTGTAAAATCAGCCATGGATCAACATTGTGGTCTGAAGACCCTCTTAGGGCTCAATCAGTTTCTATTAAGTGGGTACTCTTAAATTTAGAGGAAAACCTGGCGGTTGAGCGTGATTGCTGACCACATTACCCTCTTATACAACTGTTGCCAACTCTGTATAATATTAAAGATTATATCATATACAAATTCTTGTCAAATCCAATATTTATTTTAGACTATAATTCTTATAAGAAAGTTTTTGGAATAGCGTTCTCCGTTTTTTGAAATCATAATGCTTAACTAAATGGTCTCTCATTAAATTTATATTTTTGATTTCTAGTTTTAAATTTTTTTTTTTTTTTAATATATATTTTGATGATTTAAAACTCTTTATTGTTCTTTTTCAGATTATTACACTTAACCAACAATGTGCGGAAATGAAGAAAAAGGCTGAAGAAGAAGGAGAGCAAGTCGCTCAGCTGGAGGAACTCCGTAAGAAAATGCTTAAAGTGAGTTTTGGTTTATATTAATATATTTTATTTCAAGTTAATTGATTTAGTAAGTGTAAAATGAATAATATTTTTTATTTCAATAAATTACAGTTAAATAATTCATATATTTACAATGTTCTCCACCAATAATTATTCCCTGTTAGGACATCGAACTACTTCAGAGACAAGTAGAGGAATTGCAGACAGCCAACGATAAGCTCGACAAGAGCAAGAAGAAGCTACAGTCGGAGCTTGAAGACATCACCATCGACCTCGAAACACAGAGAGCCAAGGTTATCGATTTAGAGAAGAGGCAGAGGAACTTTGACAAGACACTAGCAGAAGAAAAGGTAAAATAATTTTGTCAATTTTATAAAATGATTTATATAAAAGATAAGAATTATATATCTCTACCATTGGGGAAAACTAGATTAGTGCTTTTTTGTCTACAATAAGAAAAATATTTTGAGCAACCTGTATTAGAGTCCTACTCATCATGTATAAGTAGGCAAGTTATAATGGCAATAGTATAAAAGGATACTATTGACATTACAACTTGCCTACTTTTACAAGATGAGTAGGACTCCAATATGGGTTACTCAAAATATTTATCTTATTGCGGACAAAAATCAACTTATCTAGTTTTTCCCCAATGGTACAGATATAATGTTGTTCGATACATATGTCAAGTATTGAAGGTAAAAATCATCACTTTCCAGGAAACTGGAAAAACTGTTACAGGGTTCATTGAAAATTTGACAGAGTTATTCCTCATCTCATTGCCCAGATTTGCCTTAACTTTTCGAAGTTAGAAATTTTTCAAATAAAAATTTACAAAAATTTTGGTTCACATAACTCAAACAAAACAAATTTAATAGTAGATTGTTTGGGCATCAAAAATATTTGTTTAGATCGGCTATGGGACTGACATTCTCTAATATGAAAATGTTCATTTTTACTAAACTGAAATATTGTCACTTTTTTTTTAAATGACTTCTGAATATTTTTCCTGGGTTCACTAATTTTTTTACTATATTGGCTGAACTTGAGTTGATATAGAAAAAATCACTCCAACTAAAAATTAATGTCTAAAATTTGTTATTACTAGTGCCTTATATTCTTCCAAACTAAGCATTCTGATTAAAGCTTCATTTTTTTAAAAAACCTTTTTATTATATTCTCCATTTTTTATGTTTGAATTTAAATATTTGTCAAAATAATGTTTTTAAAATCAAATTTTATCGATCAAACAGGCTGTCGGTGAGCAAAATGCTCTCGAACGTGATGCTGCCGAGAGAGAAGCTAGAGAAAAAGAGACAAGAGTCCTTTCCCTTACCAGAGAACTTGATGACCTCATGGAAAAGGTTGAAGAACTCGAAAGAAGTAAGCGCCAGCTTCAGGCAGAACTCGACGAACTGGCCAACAACCAAGGAACAGCTGATAAGAACGTAAGTATTTTTTTAGTTAGATATATCAAAGCATATTTTCATTATCCCTCACAAAATCATTACAATTTTTTGATCTTATAAAAAAGATATAAACAACAAATTTTTATTATCTTCATCATAACTATCTTGAATTCTGAAGAATTTAATTTATTTGATTATAGGATTCTTTTTTTTTTTTTTTTAGAGTCCAGTTTGGTTAATTAATTCAATTTTATATAGAAATATTTTAACAAATTTTTTTTCTCACTTGCTCTTATGGAAATAGGAAGAGGTAAGGGAATCTTCCAGTAGATAGCATTAGCGTCTTAGAGCAGCCTTTGACTAAGCACTCCGCTTTTTAATGAATTTCTATTCATTTATCAAATTTCATTTCATATATATATATATATATATTCAAATATTTATTACCGTTATGCTTTTTTACCCTCATATCCTAGATTAACTTATAGATAGTGAAAATCAAAGCTCCTGTTCAGTGATTCATCGCACATTGTAAATTTATAATATTAATAACTAGCACTTTTAATAATTAGCTTTGTTATTTTATGCATTAGTTCATTCTCATGATTCCGAACCCTATTTTGGAATATTTGAAATTACATTTATCCCGTTTTCGATTGGTATTTTTGTACTGGTTTTAATTAATTCAATTTTATATTGTTCGTAGTTCCTTAAATCGTATAAAAAAATATTATTCTCCTGTAAATGTTTGATTTTGAAGTTTTTAGTAATTACCCTCCTTAACAGAGTAGTAACTGTAGTGTAATTTTGTAAAAATAAATTTTTTTTAAAAAATTATATTTTTTATCATTTTATTATACGTTTTTCAATTGCAATGTCATTTCATCTTTTCACGGAGAATGTTGAAAAAATAAAGAACAACATATACTAACAATACAATATTCATTAATTGCAGAAAAACACTTCATCAGTATAAACTATAATACAGTATATACAGTTTAATTTTTCTGAAAGAATTTTTTTAATTTGAGTTGCATCAGCTTTAAATACGATCACGTATCCTTTTCAACATGAGAAGCTCGGCTGTTGTGAACTGATTCGGGTTACCTGCAGATCCAACATAAAGGGGTCCGACTAAACGAGGTTGTACTGTATTTTTAAATGGGGGGAAATGCTGATTTTCACAGAAATAAATAATAATAAACAGCTGAAAATAGTAATAGTAACAAATGATATGCTTTGTAAATTTTTTTTAAAATTATTTAAACATATCTAGGAAAAAAATTTTTGAAGTTAATATACGAATGTATTAGATTTTTTTATTGATCCATATTATTGCTATACAAGGAACTAAATATTTTATGGGTTTTTTTTTTCATATGATTCTGAATGAACTGCTGCACACCCCTAATTTTTTATAAAAATTTTTGTTAGTTTTGGAAAACTTACCTGAAAGAAAAATATAGGACGCCAACGGTACAAAATCTTTTGGTCGAATACTATTTTTCCTCTTCAAATACTTTTGAATTTCAGTGATAGATTTTCATTTCATTATATTCATCATTTTTTATTTTAATTTTTGGCTGTGAGTCATGCGAATTTTATTTTACCCTTATTCTGGCAAGTAATTTTTTGTAAATTCTTTAAATTAAATTAACTGATAACATCTGTCGATAGCCTTCCAAAAGCCACACGATACAACCAATTGTTTACTCATATTGTTTCCCTGAGAGAGGGGGAAAGAGTGAAATACTTGTAGTAAGTCCGTCAGACTTAAAAAAAAAAAAAAAAATTCCTAAAGTCAAGGTGTCATATGTGATACTTTGCCAGAATAAGGGTTAACATGATAAAATTTTATAAAATGCTGAAATTATTTTTTTTCATTATACTTGCATTAAATTATGTTCTTATTTTTATCTGCTTTCTCAAAATTTCTTAATGCCATTAATATTTTTAAAATATAATGATATTAATTGATTAATTCCTGAGTTATATTAACCCTTTGATTGCTACAGACTACTATATGAGTCCGGAGGTTGCAGTGCCCTGGGTGCTACAGACTACTATATGAGTCCTGCTGGTTTTACGTCAAACTACTAACTCTTATCCTAGTTCTTTTTCCATCGCTATCTATGGACTGTTTATAGAAGCTGCAGTGCCTCTTTAAGCCAATAGATGGCATACAACTTCACTTTTTGTCATATCACTTCAATTTCACGAAGTTTCTGTGTACCTGGTTCGACCCTTTTTTACTGCCATGTACCGTTTCTCTTTTCCTGAAATTTTGCCTGCATATCCTTCTGTATATTTTCTGCTTTTGTAGTGATTTGTTAAGTGTGTTAGGTCTAAAAAAAATTATTATGATGAAAATTTATTAGAACTTCTGGCGGGCACAAGTGAAAGTGAAAGAGAATCTTCTTTAAATCATGACAAGGATTTTTTTTATCAATCCGGTAAAGTATCTATTGGAGAAATGCCGAGAACTAGTTGAATATAAGTGAAAAGGAGGATGGGAAATATGAATAGAAGACTTAAAATAAATAAAGAAAATGAAACCGCTAAGCGTAAAAAGTACACTGCACATGGGGCACTGCAGGTGCCTAGACTATGCCGCAGCCAAAGGGTTAATATGTATACTTCTTAATATTATTATTTTTTTCATATTTTTGGAGATATGTTTATTGCTCATGATTTAATATTTACATATTGCTACTTTTATGAATATATAAAAAAATACAGGGTGGCCACTAGAGTGGAATTCTTTGAAAACATGGAATTATGCTTGAATTTTACATATTCGCTTGGAATTTTGTGAGATCGTAAGATAATAAAAAGAAAAAAAAAAGGGATTTCTTTACTCATCTTCAATTTAAATGACAATGAAGATAATATATTGAAACATTAAATGCTCCAGACTTTTAATGATTTCAATTTAGTTTAAAATTCACGATCTCTTAATACAAATGATGTCCAATCCCGGGATATCAGAGTAACATATTATAGTGTTAAAATCGAGCAGTTACAAAACAAAAAATAAAATGATAATAAGAATAAGAAGAAAATAAGAATAAAAAGTGATAAAATCGACAAAGAACAAAAATATATGATGATAGGCTAGGAATAATTTAATAAAATAATGATAGAAGCTAATGATATCGACCTATTATACATTGGGTTGTTTCACATGAAATGTCCGTTTTCAAGGTAAAGGGATTTTAGTAAAAATACAATATGAAAACAATATAATTTTATTCGAAGTATTTACCTTCTTTTTCTACACATTTTACCCAACGTGACAACAACTTTTTTATCCCGGATTTGAAAAACTCTGAGCTTTGAAGTGAAACAAAATCTGAAAACGCACTTTTGATTTCAGCATCATTTGCAAAAATCTTTCCTCTGCAGAAGTTGTCTAAATTCCTGAAAAGGTGATAATCTGTTGGAGACAAGTCGGGAGAATATGGTGGGTGCGGAAGAACTTCCCAGCTCTTTCAATTTATGCATGGTAAGTTTTGAAACGTGGGGTCTAGCGTTGTCGTGTAGGAGTATAGGGCCCTTCCGATTTACCAATCCAGGTAGTTTTTTCAATAATTTTTCGTGCGTTTGGCCAATTTCATTGCAGTAGGTTGTAGAGGTAATGGTCTCACCTCTAGGCAAAAAGGAATAATGTATGATTCCAGCCATGGACCACCATACTGTAACCATCAATTTTTTCGGGTGCAAATTTGGTTTTGGCATTTGTCCTGGGCTTTCGTCGATGTCTAACCACTGCCCTGACCGACACTGATTGTCATAAGCAATCCAGCTGCCGAACGACCTAGTTTAAACTCATAAAAAAATATTACACGAAAATCGCGTGTTTCCATGTTCATATATGAAGGTATACTAAACAGTGTGTAATTGATTGGGAAGCTAATGTTTATAAAAGAAAAATAGAGGATTAGTAACTGCTTGATTATGATATGTGAACTTTGGAAGTAAACAACAGAGACTCGCAAAATCCTCTATGTATTTCAAATATTATAAAATCGGACATTTCATGTGAAACAACCCAATACAACTGTAACCTACAGCATACATTGAATAACATCATGTTCTACGTCTATTTATTTCAGATGTTATCTTAATTTGTGAAAATTTTAATTAATTAAAACAAAATCATTAGGAAAGAAAAAATTTCTCATAAAAAAAATATTCAGATTATTAAAACAATAAAGGTTTTAAAAATCACACAAAATATACAAAATAAAATCAATGAAAATCGTGCTTAAGAAAAACAGTGTTAAAAGGATTTAAACATAATTTAGGATTGATGAATTAATTGCTTCTATTGGGGTTATTTTATTAGAAAACTAGTTTCGTATGCTAAACATTCATCTTCAGTTCTTAGGAAGTTCTTAGGAGGCCTCAGTAAGATAACTCAGTTATCTCTTAGACCTCCTGAGAACTGTAGATGAATCGTTTAGCATTCAAAACAAGTTTTCTAATAAAATAATCCCAATAGAAGTGGAAATTAATTCATCAATTCTAATTGTATTAATCCTTCTATACCATCAGTAGATATTATTTTAGTAGCAGATTTTAGTTTCTAACGTCAAGTGATCGGTCTAAATGTATATGTATTATAAATTATTTTATTAATTTTTCATTATTAGAGTATTCTGTGAATCACTAGTTAAAAATATGTAATATTATATAAAATGTTGAGATATTAAAACAATTTTTTAATTCTTCAATATAGTACCTTGATCTAGGTTTATTTTTAAATTTGACATTCAGCGAAGAAGTCTACTTTCAATAATTATTTTTAAAATATATATTTTATTTAAAATAAATAAATAAATTAACTTTTTCATTTAATAAAAGTAAATAAATGAATTCTAAAAATAAAAAAAAAATCTTTTGATAAGTTTGTTGCCTTTATCCTATCTAAAGCCTTATCTGGCCATAACTTCAACTTCGGCCTTATCACGTACAATATCTATATCAGCGAGTGACCAAACAATGGAGATAAGACGTGACTGATCCCTTTCAGGTCCACGAGCTCGAGAAAGCCAAACGAGTGCTCGAGTCACAGCTCGCTGAACAGAAGGCTCAGAACGAAGAACTGGAGGACGAGCTGCAGATGACCGAAGACGCCAAGCTTCGGCTGGAGGTGAACATGCAGGCTCTAAGGGCGCAGTTCGAAAGGGACCTTCAGGTAACGTAAAACCTGTATTAACTTATCTTATATTACCTTTTTAATATGTTTGAGGCATGGAATTACAAAACCAGCTGAGTCCAATTTCCAGATTTTTTTTTAATAGTTTTTCTACTAGACTATTTTTAGGTGAAAGGTTTTCTCTAAAAAGTATTTAAATCACATTGAATAAGACCCCTTCTTATTCCAACTGATCTTTACCTTTGTCGACCAGCTTTGAAAAATTTAAAAAAATCGACTTGTCTGGTTTTAGAATTGTATGCTTCATTTATATTGTATCAGTTTTTATCATGGATTAAAATTTAATCCTTGTTATTTTAGTTAGTAATTATTTATTATTGTTATTAATTAATCTAGTATTCATAGTGTTGAACAATTTTGATTAATTATTATTGGTGGTTCTATTATCTTTATACAGTTGAAAGTTTATAAGTGTTTCTTCATAGATGACAATAGTGAATAATCATTTTTATTATTAGGGTAAACCGGACAGTTATTCACACCCTTAAGGAACTATTCATTTTAAAATTATAGAAAGAATAGTTCAATAAAGTTGAAATTTGCAAAAAAAAAATTTTTTTTTTTCTTTTCTTTATTTCTTATATAATTTTTATGATTCACAATTTTAAATGCTGTACCAAAAATTAAACCAGTCTCAAACTTAAATAAAATACTATTAAACAACTTAACTATATGCTGATATAATCATAATTTATAATGAAAGAAAAATATACAAAAAAAAAAACTTTCAAAGAATAAAGAGAAAAAAAAAATATAACATCCTAGTACCTAATAAAATAAACAAAGTTGTTACTGTACATTCTTAAATATCTATATATTTTTATATTCATACATACATACTCATACATACTTACATACACACACATCTAAATGAAATTTGTAGTCATTTTCCCTTAATGACTATACTTAAAGCTAAACAAGAAAGTTCACTCCAAAAATTATTACTGGAATGTATTTACAAGATAGTGACAATAAATAATGTAAAATCAGTTATGGACACCTTATGAATATCTTAAAAAAAAAATTTTGACTTCTTTTTTTTTTTCGTTAAATTTTCTAATTTTTAAGTTAGGGTTTCTATAACTGTATGGTTTACTCTATGTTGTTAATATTTTATTTTTAAAAATAAAATTTATTTCAGATGAATTTTACAAAAGTTAGATAATATTTTAAATTGTTAACTTTTGCCTTTTTTTTTGTTTTATATTATCAATAGTGTCGTACTAATTACCCCAGTAAAGTCAATTTTTTATTTTTTTTGTTAAAGTTAAAAAAATTTATACTTATAAAATTAATATTAAAACATACCTATCGTTTCTCTGTTAACTTCATAAATAAATTATCAAATCCGTCCCTCATATTGCTTTATATTCTATTCCCGATAACCCTTCAAGGCTTCTGAAAAGAAAACTGCCTCGGGATCTTCTAATATAGAACTTCCATTGAAGTGCCACCAGTGGCTGGGAATTGACATTTGAACATTATCCTCAGATTTAATCAATTTTTTTTTTTAATTTGTCAACTATTATTTGTTTATAAATTTGTAAGGTTGGACATAATTAACATAATATTAATGAATGAAATATTAATAATTTTCAGAGCAAAGAAGAAGCTTGTGAAGAAAAGCGTCGAGGACTGCAGAAGCAGCTGAGAGACGTAGAGTCCGAATTAGAGGATGAGAGGAAGCAGAGAACCGCCGCAGTCGCAGCGAGGAAGAAGCTCGAATCTGACTTCAAGGACATGGAACAGCAGCTGGAGATCCACTCCAAGCTCAAGGAAGACGCCCTCAAGCAGCTTAAAAAATGCCAAGTACGTGGATATTTTATTTTAATAATTATCTTTATCTTTGATCTGAATAACTTCTGTCGAAAGGAAAATAATTAAGAAAAAATATAAACTCCCCGTCAAAAGTATTACAACACCCATAATTCTCGAGATTTTCCTGGTTTTTACCTTTATCCATACTTGGTTTATATTCATATTAATATTATTTATTAAACGTGAGACATTAAGGATTAGACACATCAATGTTTTCCCCGTTTATTTAATAACAAACGATGGAACTTTGATTATTTTTTTCAAATTTCCTACAGTCCGTGTTTATCATTCGTTTTGTTGTTTACAAGTATGCCAAGACTAGTGGAAGCAGTGATTTAAGCCAGAGGGGGCAATATGTCTTATTAAATATAAATTTCAAAGTTAAAATTGTAAAAAATGAAAATTTTAAAAAGTAAGTTTTCTAACTTTTTTGTTTATTGAAAAAAATATTGTAATTTATTTTTATGAAATTGTTTATGTCTAGTTTAGGAATGCTTATTATAGACTTCAGAACCTTTCTTTATTATGAAAAAAAATACGTTTTTATTAAATTCAAATATTTCAAAGCGTTGCGATACTTTTGACGGGGAGTTTATATAAGAAATAGCTGATAAATACTTTTAAGTGTTTCTGTTTACTATTAAAAAATGATTTCCTAGTAATTTAACACTAAACCTACCATGACGGCTCTAACAACTTTTTTCAGACTTCTTAGCAGAAGTTCCAGACAACATTCATTACTTTGCTTTTTGACTCTACTACTTTTATTAAAAATTATATCAAAAGTGTTTTTTCAATATCCACTTCTATCTTATTATTGTCTTATACCGAGAAATTGTGGTAGGAATGTATACACATTAAATGTTGGTAGGTTTAGTGTTAATCCTATTAGTTCATTGCATATTCATTTTTAGAATTAAATCAGTTGTTTTGTTTAGCAGCAAAAATTTATCAGGATCATTAGCAATCAAAATCTCTGATAATTATTATGACTCAGTGTGGGGTTGATTCTATAATCAACTATTAAAACATTTAAGAATTAAGTCTTTATCAAAGTCCCATATAACACTTTTAGTATAGTTTTATATGATTAATCTTGTTTAATGTTTGTAATGTCTTTCATGAGTAATGTTAATTTAATATTTTTATTAAATAATTTATTTTTCTTATAGGCTCAACTTAAGGATGCCATCCGTGATGCTGAAGAGGCCAGACTCGGTAGGGAAGAACTGCAACAATCTGCCAAAGAGGCCGAGAGGAAGCTGAAAGGACTCGAAGCAGAACTCATCCAAGTTCAAGAAGAACAGACCGCCAGCGAGAGGCAGAGGAGATCAGCCGAAGCAGAGCGTGATGAACTTCAAGAAGAGATCGCCAACATGTCTAATAAGATGTAAGATCTTTATTGGCCTTTTTAAAATATGGTTTTATATTTTATATTTCCGAGTGTTTTTTGAATATAATTATTTAATTTATATGTGTAGTTCATTCTTGATCGATGAGAAGAGAAGATTAGAGGCTCGTATCTCAGCTTTGGAAGAAGAATTGGAAGAGGAACAGAGTAACTCTGAAGTGTACAATGATAGGGCACGCAAATCACAAATGTCTCTGGAGCAAATCACCACAGGTATGACTACCATTTTGTATTATCAAAATTTATCCTATTATTCATTAAATTCATCATTTTTATTTTGCCTATAATATACAAAAATATATATATATGTGTATATATAAAAAAAAGCAATATGAAAACTAATGAAGAACTCTCGGACGTATTCTTTATACTTGCCCAATTTATAATGGCCTGCGTGTTACTTATTACCCTGGCATTGATTCAAATGACAGTTTTCATATACTTATTCCATAAAATGAAATAGAGATTAAAAAACTGGCATATTTTATTATGAATATAATGAAAATCAGAAATTTTTTCACTGAAATATAGTACTATTTACTATAAAATAACATTATCATGTATTTAGCTATTTGCCTGAGATATGACATATGGGTCATTTTCAAATAAAATGGCAATTTAGCTTTCCAAAAAACCCAAAAATCCTCAAAAAAAAAAAAAAGTTACTTATTCATGTTCTGTGGCATACTATGATGTTGCCAAACTACTTGAGAATATATACCTGAGTTGGTTCGTCAAATTTTAGCTTCCTTGATTTTTAATGAATTTTAAAATAAATAAAACCTTTAATAATTTGACTTACGTAACCGGGTTTGTAACTTGTCAGCATTATGATTTTTATTCAGCTTTTGGTAAAGGATTCTAAAGGTTGCTAATTTAAAGTGATTTCCCAGGAAGAGCATAGTAATAAATTTTATGTGAAAAAAAAAATTTCCAAAAAATTTAACGTACTTTACCAATTTTTTTTTTTTCACTTTGTTAAAACGTTTATGGATTTTATTATTGCCCCCCCCCCCCCCCCCCCCCCAAAGTTATTAACATCTGTTAAGAATGTCTAGACCCTTTCAATAATCCTTCATTACCAAAAAATTATTATTAACTGATTAATTTATTTATTTTTAATTGTTGGTAACATACATCAAAAATATATTCACACTTAATGGTGACTTAGAGAAACATGTAGAAAAATTGCATTATAAGAAAAAGTCTTAAAAAAAACAATATTAAAAGTATTTATTATATGTTTTATCATCAACATTACAAAATGCTAGGACCTAATTTTCATTTCTAGCTATCCCAGTCTTTTCCATTGTATATGTATGTAATAAGAGGAAAAAAAAAAAAAAAAGCATTATTTCATAATTCTTCTTCTTTTTTTTTTTTTTTTTTTACTGTAAATTTAACAAATGGAACCATAAATTAACGTAGGTTACAAAATTTTAACACACATTACCATAACGGTAACGTATGTCAAAAATTAGGAATTTTAATTAGAAAAAGATTATTTAACTGCAATTTTTTTTTTCAAATATGATGGGATTGAAACATTTGTAATGTAGAAAACTACGAACTGTAAAAAGTTAGATTGGAAGTGGTGAATTCAATGTGAGAAAACAATGGTAGCGTATGTCAAAATTAATTAAGGCACTCGCTATGTTTGAGAATCAATGTCGTCTTACTTTGGTTAATACAGCGACCTGGGCCCTTGGTTGGGAATGGTTACAATACTTAGTCTGGAGGGTGTTAGGACGTTATCCCGACTCCCTTAGCTCCAGAACCCACTCTTCTACACCCGGTCACATACATCAAATGAATAAATTCGGAAATTCTCGGACACAAAGAAAATATTTTCTCAAGCCCCCAAAATTTCATATTTTCAAAAGAAAGTTCTATATTCAATTAATATACACATAATTTAACAAGAAATAACAAAGAGAATAAAATGAAAACAAATTCCTATACTCTTTGTGAAGGTTAGAAGTTGAAAACTTGAACTGTGGACAGTAAACTATGTCAAAATTTTTAAATTTATTTTGTTTTTTTCTTTATCAAACTTTTGAAATTGAAGTTTTAAGGCCTACATTAATTTAAACAAATGAACTCGACAAGATAAAATTAACAATAGTGAAATATTGGTTGTATGTTTTTTTTTACAGCCATTCAAAGTGCTGGGACAGCAAATTGCCATTTTATTTGAAAACGACCCATATATATATATATTTGAAAGTAGGGATAGTCTAATATGAACTTTAATTAAGTTTAAAGGGTTAAAAATGAAATAAAAAAGTGTAAATTCATTTATTAGGTATTGTTTATTATTTAGATTGAAAAAATTGTATTTACTTTTTATTCTTTGTATTTAATTCTTAGTCATATTTAAGGTTCTTAGGTTCTTTTTTATATTATTGGTATTATATATTATATCTGTGTAGTATTATAATGTACATAATATTTGTATTGTATTTCATGGCACATAATAAATAACCGAACTCCTTTGTACAGGGCATGGCCCTACTTACAAAAAATTAAAATAAAATAAATATTTAAAAAAAATGTGGCTGTTTATCTTAAAAAAAAAAAAAATAATAAAAATACATTTTTTTTTGTTGGTAATTTTCAGAATTGCAAACAGAAAGGAGTGCTGCACAAAAACTTGAGAGCATGAGAATCATTTTGGAACGACAGAACAAAGAACTTAAGCAGAAACTCAACGAGCTCGAAACAAACCTCCGCACAAAAACAAAAGCTACCATTACAAACCTTGAATCCAAAATTACAAATATGGAAGAACAACTTGAAGCTGAAGCGAAGTAAGTTAATTTAATCTAAATATAATTTATTCAATATAATTAAATGTAATGAGAAAAAGTGCTAATTAAATGTGATATGTTTTTAACTGTTTCATTTATTTTTTAACTTTTATTTTTAGTAACTAATGTAAGATTTTATATATTTGGAAGTAAATTTATAATAAAATTTTTTTTGTAATATGACTGCATCAACCATCCCATTAGCGTTTGCCATGATTTTTCGATTTTCTTCAGTTTCTCAACTTGAGCTCCTTTCTTTTTATTTCTTATAACTTATCAATAGGTGGATTAATTATTTTAACATACACATCTGCCAAGTTGATGCCAGATTATTAGATTAATAGATTCTCAATTTTAAGTATAATGATAATTATGTTCATTGTTATTAAAGGGAGAAGCAATTGCAACAGAAGGCGAACAGGAAGTTAGAAAAGAAGATCAAAGAGCTTGTTGTCCAACTGGAAGACGAGAGAAGACACGCTGACCAATATAAAGAACAAGTTGAAAAGGTGAATAGTTAAACGCATTGAAGTTCTATAACTGAGTTACTATTAACTTATTAGTCAAATGGGGAAAAAGTCATTTTCACATTTGATTTTTTTTTTTTTTGTATGGAATCTGAATTTCAATTTTACCTTTTCCAAAACCTAAACAATCCAACAAAAAAAATGTCAAAAACTAAAAATTAAAAATGATAATTTTTCATTTTAGTAATCGTGGTATCTATTTATCTGTTTGTTTTTTTATTATAACAGTTAAGTTATTGAGTTGAATCATTTGTATTGAATCTCCTTTTTCACAGCCTTCTTGTTATTGATATTGTGTTTCTTAAAAATGAATTATTATAGATTTTTTTTTTTTTCTTTCAAATGTTTTAAAATAACATAACATCTTTTGAATAACTTAGTTATCATTAAAAATAAAAGTAATGAGCTGGCCTAGAAATTAAAATCAAGGTCGTTATATTAATCTCCTGAGGGTTAGTACTTTAACCCTTCAGCAGGCGCGCGTACATTTGGAACACCAGCAGGCACGGGTGGCACAAAGTGCAACGTCCCTTTTGACCTTGATTATTCTTTTTGTAATAGTTGTAATTTATTTTTTAATGACAATAACAATACTGCATCTCATAAAAACGTATTAAATGTTAATAAATCTATTTATAAATTATGGGAAAATAAATAAGAACTAGTTTTTATCATAAAATAACATTTATTTTCAAACAAATATTTTTTTAGGCAAATATTGAATATTAAGAATATATAATTAATTAAAACAGGAAAAATATATTACTATACTATAAACATAAAATTAACTATAAAAAAAAATATTTATACATGTAATTGTGATTTATATACATATCACAAACAGATGGGCCAGAAAATTATATCTGCTTTAGAAAGGGTGTAGCTAAAAATATAACCTACCTAGAACGTTCAACCTTTAACGGTAAGGACAAACCATTCAAAAGGGCGAAAACGTTGCACTTTGTACCCCGGCGCGACCGCTGAAGGGTTAATGGCTTTAATCCACCACATTTTATTTTTTTCCTTATAGGTTAGGTTTTAGACAAAGATTATTAAAATACTTTTTCCCTAAACAAATCAGACTATTTTAGCTGAGATATGCTAATAAATAAGCAGATTATTTTAATTCAAATGTTGCTTTAAAATTATAAGAACATAATAACCTTGTACTATTCTTCTTTATAAACTTTATTTTAATTTGTGTCATATGATCTTTACAGATTAATGTTCGTGTGAAAACACTCAAACGCTCCTTGGACGAAGCTGAAGAAGAGATGAGTAGAGAAAAGACGATGAAGAGGAAAGCCCAACGGGAACTTGAAGACATGAAAGAGGCCAATGAATCGCTCCTCAAGGAGTGTAACAATCTCAAGAACAAGTTGAGGTATAAAAGAAATATTAACTTGGCCTAATTAATTAATATAATTAAGAGAGTATTTAATATTGTTAACAAACTGTGAATTTATTTTTTCTAAAAGTCTTACCATTTTATATAAAATTTAGGAGGGGAGGTGGTATTTCGAGCTTAAGTTCGAGCAGGCTCAGCTCTAGCAAACGAGGCTCTATCACAACCGAAGATCAGAAAGAAATGAACAATACCACGGATGACAGTTTAGATGGTGATGACTCTGCACCGTTATAAACCGCAATGGATCAATATGGTATTTTAACTGTCATATATTATACATTTTATAAATTTAACTTGCTTTTTTTTCAATTATCCATATTCTATATGGTGTGAATTGAATACATGCTACGGCCTATTCAGAATTTCGATCTTGAGCAGAATAAATGTCATTCATATCTTACATTTTTTAAATTTAATTTATATATGAGGCATGTAATTTCAAAACCAGCTGTGTCCAATTTCTAGATTTTTTTTTTATTTAATAGTTTTTCTATTAAACTATCTTTAGGTAAAAGGTTTTCTCCAAAAAGTAGTAAAATCATAAATAAAACAGGCTTGCAAAAATAATGCCCCTTCATAAGCCAGTCTAATCTTTACCTTTATCGAACCTCTGTGAAAAATTTTCAAAAATGAAAGCTGGTTTTGGAATTCTACACTTCATAATCTTAAGTATAATGATGTGTTGATGTTTTAAATTTTCTGTGTGTTTTTAAAACTGATGATGAATGTTTAACATTAGAAACTTATCTTCGAATAAAAAAAAAAATTCCAATAGAATTGCCAGTTAAATCATAAAAAGCTTGTAAATTTTTTTATATATATATATATATCATCTGATGGCTCGTGTAACAGATATTTTTTTGCAGAAAATATTATTCTGCTTAAATAACACTTGCACAAAATTTTTGAAGAAAATTAATTAAACTTTTTGCTTCTTTTTTTTTTTAATGCAATTCATATAAATATATGTAGTTTTCATTTATTATAAAATAACCCTGATTTTTCTTCAGGTCTCATAATTTTTCATGGCCTGTTCTCTGATTCATATTTACACTGTTATACCATGTCGTATACCATCGTAGCTATACAAATATAAGTGAAGAAACTATGAGATAACTAGTATTTGGTGTCCTGAGAAAGGAAACAAACAAGACAAGTAAAGATATGTCTTGTAGTAGGCAGTCAATGTTTTAAAGTTATTTTGTAATTAGTATTATGTTGGCAACTTGTATGTAAATAGATTCATCTAGTTAATTTAATTTTTTTTTTTTTAGGAGGCTAGCTAGCTGTACGAAAAGTTAACCATTTCAATATTCTACCAGCAATTTCGGAGTACAGCTAATACCTTAAAATAAACGCTACCACGACCCAGCTTCTATAGGCCCGGAAACCGTTTTCCGGTCGTACTTATTAAATACAATTGTAAATTCATCGTTGTAGTTAGTGTTAACATTAAAAGAGAAAATTGTAAAAAAAAAAAAAAGAAAAAAAAAAAAAAAAAAGAAACTTTTGTACAATATGTCTGGTGCCAAAACAGAAAAAAAAAAAAAAAATGTAATTATTTGAAAAGTAATAGAGCCCAGAGGAATTACCCGCCACGGGTGAAATACATTATTGTATTATTGTTTGCATTTTCTTAATGTATTTGTAAGAAATTGGATCTTCCATTGTGTTTAAATTAAGTACACAACATTCCCCATCCACTCGTGAGATTCTCACAAGTTTTCTAATCATATTTATTTATTACTAATAACATTCATGAACTATTTATGTATCTTTATTTTTTTTTAATTATTATTATTATTATTATTAATGATTTATCTCATTATATATATACATTATAAATATATATATGTATATCATAGATACGTCGATATTGTAAGCCAAGATGCCTTAAGTATTTCGGCTTTTCTTATGTTAGCTGTTTATGGAGAAGCCTGAAAAAAAAATATTTACATAAGTGGTACTTTGGTGTACAGATTTTATAAAATAAAAATTAATTTTATGATAAGAACTGTGTCATATTTAATTATACTGTAATTATTATTATTACGGTTTGTACCTAAAGTGAGCTACGCCTATTTTTGTATCGAATAGGACTTTTAAAAAAAATGCTGTGTATTTGTACTGGAATTAAATGTATTATATTATGTAACCCATTCCTCAAAAGTGAATATCATTTTATGGAGAAACTTATACATAATTTTTTAGTTATTTTTTATTATTTTTTTTTTTTTCAGTATTTATAATACACATGAAGATAATTACCACGCCTCTCTTGATTGTTAAAGTGTGATTGTGTAGTTATCATAATGCTTGAAAGAATTTTTTTTTTTTTTTTTTGTTATAATTTGTATGAACGGTTGTGTAAATATTTTTTTAAAATAACACCCAGCCTGCTGTGAGCAAACTACGGGATAATAATTGCATAGGTTGAGGTACATATATTAAACAGAAAAGTATAAAAAAAAAATATAAATAAAATAATAAATAATAATGAAAACAAAAAAAAAATTAAAAATTAAAACAGTCTATAAATCCGTGAAATCAGATGTAAACGGGCTATTTAAATAAAAATATGGTGAATCAAATGTATTGTGTGATTGATCTTGTTATTTAACCCTATTCATTTGTTTTTGCAAATTGTTTTAACTTGATAATAAAAAAAAAAAAAATCTTGTCTTTCTATTTTTTTGAAAGAATGATTTATCTTCTTTTTTTTTTAATCTTCAAAAGTTTTATTTACACCTGTAAGACAATTACAATCAGAGAATTAATTAAATGATAAAATAAACTCAATTCTGGTACACATTGTCCCCTCAGAATAACACATATGTTCAGTAAGATGATCGTCTGGCTAACATACTTTCAGACAAAGATGGTAAATACATTTGAAGAAACTAGTCCTCTTGAGCCTGTCAGCTTAAGAAAGAATAACACAGAACATGTTTTAGGGGTTGGCCCCTTGACCGTTGATACTCAATTATTTTCTGTTTTTTTTTTTTTTTTTCTTTTTCTTTTATTCAAACCAATATAGGGTGTGCACTAGTAGTTGACACTTTTGGAAAGATATCACACGTTTTTAGCAATATTTCTTCGGTTGATCATGTGACAAATTTCTTTCTCCCCTCCTCAGATACATGGGAATCCTGTCCGTTATCCTATTTTTTTAAATTTGAATTAGTATTAATAGAATGTTGAAAAAGTGTTAATTTTCCAGATCACCTTTTTTCATTAGTAGTTGACAGGGTACTATTTTCGAGGTACTCCGTTGCTTCTTGCTGCTTTATTTTAAAACTGAAAAAAAAAAAAAGAAAATAGAGAGACCTAATTCCGTGTTGTGCTAGTACGAGGGTGAATCAAATATAAACGGTAATTTTCAAAATTATATTTATTGAATAATATTATACAGAAACTATACCTTCAACATTTTTCAATGTAGTCTCCTGCATTATCTACACACTTCTGCCACCGATTTGGAAGCTTGAATATTCCCTGTTCATAAAAAGACTGAGGGCGAGTTTTTAACCATTCGCGCACGTGCTTTTCGACGTCTTCATTGTTTTCAAATCGTTTTCCTCCAAGTGATTCTTCACATGTGATGAGACGTGGGTCCACCATTACTCCCCCGAATCGAAAATGGCAAGTAAGGAGTGGCGAAGGAAGGATGAAGGCTGCCCAGTGAAAGCCAAAACTCGTCTCTCAGCCGGAAAAGTTCTTGCAACAATTTTTTTTGACTCAAGGGGAGTTCTACTCATTGATTTCCTTCACGATCAACGAACAGTGAATGCGGCTTACTACTGCCAGGTGCTACAGTCAGCAAAAACCAGTTACCGGAACAAAAGACGAGGTGTGCCCATTAGAGATGTCATCCTTCTCCATGACAACGCAAGGCCTCACACCGCATTGTTGACAAGGGATAAATTGGAAGAAATGGGCTGGGAAACTCTCGAACACCCTCCTTACAGTCCAGACCTGTCCCCTTGTGACTATTTTTTGTTTGCGCCCCTGAAAGAATCACTTGGAGGAAAACGATTTGAAAACAATGAAGACGTCGAAAAGCACGTGCGTGAATGGTTAAAAACTCGGCCTCAGTCTTTTTATGAACAGGGAATATTCAAGCTTCCAAATCGTTGGCAGAAGTGTGTAGATAATGCAGGAGACTACATTGAAAAATGTTGAAGGTATAGTTTCTGTATAATATTATTCAATAAATATAATTTTGAAAATTACCGTTTATATTTGATTCACCTTCGTAGTTGACTAGATGCTGCATTAGTAGTTGACACCCCACGCCCTGTAAACTACTGAATTTTGAGCTTTAAATTAGCCAAATCTGGTTCTTTCCTCTACCCCTGATTTTTCCTTTGCAGAGAACGCACATTCAATAAAGAAGGCGAGAAATATCTTGTAGTTGACAGAGGTGTCAAGCACTAAAAAACAGATTATAATTGTTTTAGTAGTTGACACCCAATAAAATCCTCTTAATTTTCATCTATAACCACAAGAATCAAGTAAAATGTAGTAAAGATACCTAATATTCTAAAGTATATTCATAAGTTGGACAGATGTAAGGATTTGAAAGAGAAAAAACAGAATACATAACAGAGCATCCTTAACCGATTGCATAAGGATGGAGGCGTTTAGTCAACTGTACTGGAGTTGTGACAGCAAATTTGGTGTTGAAAACAGTTTTTTCCGTCCAAAAAGTCGGCTGTCTCTCTTTGCTATAAATAACTGAACTGCCTGCCAAAATTTAAAACGAAACAAAAGTGCAAACAGAAACCTTATTATAAGATCACTTGAGGTACGCATGATGATATAGAAGGATCAATCCTAATCTTATTATAAGACATACATTACCAAACTGTCAACTACCAGTGCACTGACCCCCTATGTATGTTGTTCTGATTTTGATGTAATGTAAGAGTGGCTTGTAAAGAGATTCAACTTAACTCTCCACAAAATCCATGTATTAGTTTCAGACCAAAAATATTGCTCGTGACTATATTTTAGAAAACTTTCTATGTTCTACATTTTAAGATAAGCAGTCGAATTCCCATCCACAATGAACAAGAGGAAGTATAATTTAATCAGTTTTTGTAATAGTTTAAGCCTCAGCTACTTAAAATTTGCAAAATATTCAATTATTTTCTTGTATATTGACACCAACTAAGAGTTACGGGACTCCTAGCTCCCAGTACCGAGTTCAAATCCATTAGTGGCAAAAAAATCATTTTTTATAATCAAGGATTAACTGTCCTGGGTCTCCAGCCTCTATTTATCGTATTTAATTTTTACTCATATTAATAAAAATGGTTTTGGAAACATTTGTATTGCGAGTAGTGTGTCTGTTTTGAAAAATTATTTTCAGCAACTTTCTGAATTTAATATTATTTATTTAAGTTAAAATAAAAGAAAACTAGTATTTATAAAGTAATAACAAAAGCTAAAGACTCGATAGGTTTTAAAAGAAAGAACTGCAAAGAATGAAAACATACAGGTGGTATAAGTGAAGATTACAAATGGCATAAAGAAAAATAGGGAAGTTTACAATTTAAGAACAGAACTTATTTACCACCTTAAAAACAAGCTAAAACATTGACTCTGGAGTCTTTCGACCGTGGTGCTGAAAGTTTTTGTTTTCTAAATACTTTACTTTGGCACTGTTTTACACTTCTCATAAATAACAACAATATTTGGTTTCTCTATTAAAAAAAAAAACCAATGACAACATGTAGTTACCAGCTTCAGGGAAGGTAAAACCATCTCGAATGGAAGACATACTGTCGTGTTGTTATATGTTTTAATAGAAAAATCGTAAAAAGAAAAGTAGGAAGAAAAAATTTATAAAATATTTATTTATTACACATCATAGATAACAAGATACAATAAAATTTTTCTTTATGGTCTAAATAAATGCAACAATTTAATTAGGAATGTAACAAAACATATAATAATTTATAATTATTAAGTTGAAGGCACTTTTATTTCACATACAATTTAAGTCAATAATGTCATTAAAAATGTATGGCTAAAACTTCTGTATATAAAAAGATATAAATGTCTAACTAAATAGATCTATAAGTAAATATATAAAATCTAAAAATACTTTTGATATCACATAAAATAATAATTAACATAGTATAGAATATCACACATGGTCTTTTTTCTGAGGTGATAAACAAACATTAACGATAGGAAAGATCACATTCCAAACTCTGGCGAGCTGAAAAACAAAACAGAATTTGTTTACCCTCCATAAGAATAAATCTGAATTAAAAAAAAAAATTGTATGTAGTTTAGTATCATTTCATTGATGGAAGAAAAAAATATACAAAGGTTGTTTCAAAAATAAGGTTCCCACATTTTTTTCAAGAGTAAAATTTTTTTTATTTCAATAAAGCAATACACACCGTTGTAAAGCTTCATTTTTAAGCTATTTTTCAACAGTCACCTTCTTTTCTATGAATCTCTGCTTATGAGTAATCAACATTGCCATTATCACAGCTCTTATTTATTCCCTAATAGTTTCCAAAATTAAAGAATTACTGAGGCGGCCAACGATTCGAGATGGACAAGGACTAGCAAGAAGTATATTTTATAATTTATTCTCAACAAATGGTATAGAACTTCTATGAAGAGGGTTTGCTTGTCAGCCAAAATGCATAGGAAAAAAAAAAAATAAATAAAAAAAGGAATTTCTCCCCGACTGAGAAAAACAATGTATCATGGATATGCATATCTACAATGGGTTGCGTGTTTCAGTTCTTCGAAAATCTTATTAAATAGCAGGCGTATGTTAGAGTTCTCATTGGATCACACCAGCAGAATGCCTTCTATAACTGAGTGAGTGAGGAAAATAAAGAGAGCCAGCTTAATACTACGAAACAAGACAGCGTTCCCTAAGATCTGGCGATGCGGAGCTACAGACACATAACATCAAAGATTACTACTCCAGAAATTATGAACACACTACAACTACACCGAAGATATAATATTACATCAATTATGCTGTAATTACTGTATATTTTCGGATTGGGATATATGATGGGTCAATCGGAACGACCAGGACGGAATTTCTATACCGCTGACATGTACTCTGGTGTACCTGGACATATGGCAACCCTATCGTTCTCAATTTTTTTCATTCTTTTGATCAATTTACATTTTAGAATTAAAAATATCAAATTACTTAAATTAATAATAAAATTAAATTAACAATTTATGATAATTCGAAATAAACTAAGTTGAGAGAAAATAAGGGTTTCAAATGTTAGGATTGATGAATTAAATGCCACTTCTATTGAGATTATTTTATTTGAAAACTAGTTTCGAATGCTAAACATTCATCTTCAGTTCTAAAACATACAATAAAATTTTCAACACATCAGTACTATGTTACATAGATTAAATATACTAAAGTTTTTTAAAAAAGATAAGACAAGAAATCAAGCATAGGCACTCACCTTCGAGGTAACTAAAACACTGAATTTGTGAGAAGTAAAAGGGGGGGGGGCAGGTAGGTTAAGTTTTAGATTTACAAACGGGATTTCCCTTATGACTCATTGGGTTTTTTCCGTTCCTATGGGAAACAAATTTAAAATGGGGCTATTGGATATGTTAATCTGATCATTTTTAAACAAAAATCTGGATCGGTTTTAAACGATTTTATTATTTCTAGTGATTCAAAAGTATTTAATTTTAGGCTATTTTCTACTTGATGTAAATATTTTTACTCCCGAGTCTTTATTAAATTTGTGGTATTTTCATTTAGATGGATAGCGAAATTGGAATTTTGGGTCTTATTAGTGTATGCTCTTATATGTTCATTTACTCTTTGATTTACTGATCGTCCGGTTTTTCCCGTGTATTTTGCTTCACAGTCATTACATTTTAATTCGTATACGCCGCTTTTTTGGAAAGGGTCTATTTTGTCCTTCGGTGAAGGGAAGTATGATGACAATGGCTTATCTATTTTAAATGCAGGGTTTAAACCTAATTTTTTTAATTCTTTCCCGACTTTAGCGGATATTGGGCCGTAGTATGGCATCAAAATATATTTTTTAGGGGTAGCTTTATCCTCTGGGGGTGTTTTGTATATATTATTCATAGTTTTTTATGTATTTGTTTTCTTAAAATATTTAATCTATGTAACATAGTACTGATGTGTTGAAAATTTTATTGTATGTTTTAGAACTGAAGATGAATGTTTAGCATTCGAAACTAGTTTTCAAATAAAATAATCTCAATAGAAGTGGCATTTAATTCATCAATCCTAATTGTATTGATCCTTCTATATCATCATGCGTACCCCAAGTGGTTCAAATGTAACTTTTTTCATTCAAACCAATATAGCTGCTAAACAGTAGGCCTTAGCTACAAACGTTATAAAACCAAAAATATTCACCATTCAATTTCTAAAAGAAAACTTAAAAACCCCCAGCCGAAAGATATATCAATGTCAATAAAAAAATTTTTTTGTTATGTAAGTCTGTAGCATTTTGAATTGGCAAATTTTGAAATAAGAGAGTTTCAAAAATAAGGTTCTTTCATATTTTTCAGATATAAGGAATGTATTATTTGAAAAAATGGATACGCCCTGAAAGTTAGATCTTAAGGCTATTATTCACCATAATCGCCATTTACAATCCATATTACCCATCCTCATCACAACTCTGATTTAGCCTCCTATGGTTTCTACAAGTTTCCAAAATTAAAGGTTTAAATCTAGGAAGTCAACGATTGGAGATGGATGAAGAGTCGCAAGAAGTTAACAAGTTTCTAAACGGCTGGCGGCAGACTTCTATGAGGAGAGTTTGCTAGTAAGCAAAATTGTGTAGAAAAAAATGGCGCCTATATTGAAAAAATTGCTTTCAAATCAAGCTTTCCAATTTTTCCAACCGTGTAAATTTATTTCGAAAAATAAATTTAAAAAATACATATTATACCCAAATGGGTTGTAGAAGAGCAAAAGCTCTCAAAATTTTAGAAATATTTTTCTTATAAATAATATTTTTTTTTTTTATTCTTTTATTAATAGAAATTTACAACTGTATTAGAAAACACATCCAGTAAATATGCGGTATATATGAGATATAATGACATGAATAAAACTTGTAGAGGAACTACCCATTGGTAGTACTCTAATGAAAATTTACAAAAGAAGATCATGAGGCCATCTTCTTTGCAGACGCCTTGGAGGATTGCCAGAAATGGAATGGGAAGCTAGCTGTGCAACAAGTGGATTTGGATGAGTGTTAAGTTTATTATGAAAGGAGAGGTATCTGGTTCGTGCTAAATCGGCGACATATGGGATATTAAGGTCTTTAAGGCTTAATTTATTTGTGACAAAGTAAGGAGCATTAAGGATTTATCGAAGGATTTTGGATTGGAATGATTGGATGTGGGAATAATTCGATGGTTTAGTGGATCCCCACAATTCTATACCGTAAATCCAAATAGGTCTGATAATCGTCATATAGACAAGTTTCTTATAGTGAATTGGGAGATTTGAACGTTTGTCAAGTAAGTGTTGTAGCAGTCGAAATCTACGTGCAGCTTCTTGTCTTTTCAATCTTGTATGAGGGTTCCAGGTAAGTCTCTTGTCCAGATGAAATCCAAGGTATCGTATTTGTTCCACATTATTTAGCGGCACACCATTAAAGGATACAGGAGGACAGGATGTGGAAGGTTTTCGACGGAGGGTAAAGGTTATTTGTTGGGATTTGCTAGGATTTATCTTGACCCTCCAGTTATGATACCATTCTTCAAGGGAAGTAATATGTGACTGAAGTGTCTGGGATGCAGAAAATGGATCATCATTGACTGATAACATGCTGGTGTCATCAGCAAAGGTTGTGAGGATAGTATTAGGATGAGTTAGAATATCAGTCTTAAAAATAAGAATGGAAAATTGAAGCTAGGAGACATATTTGCTTAAAATTCCTTATAATACTTAATAATATCCTTATGTATTATTAATGAATAATATATAAAGAATAGATCCTACACTTTTATAGACACTGTTGCAATTATGTAATAACAAAATGAGACCATAGGTTGTAACTGATTAAGTTAATTAACAAGTGCATTACCTCAGTATGACTGTTGATTTGTACAGTGACAAGACTGTTAAGAACGTGTGCCAAAGTTTCAAGGTAAGTATGCACTAACTGAGTCTCCATTCGGACACAATAGAGTGAAAATGCAGTTCTCAGTTCGACAGATTCAATAACTGATTCTTGCTCGAGCATACGGTTTTCTAATGTGGCAACAGATTCGGCCTGAAATGGACAATTTTAAAATAATTTATATGGCTAAATAAATTTAAATTCTAAAATACAAAAGAAAACTTACATCTGAACCTCGTAAGACACCTTGAATCTGCCTTTTTTTCAATGTGAGCATTTTTGAGAGAGCATTTTGATGCTCGTATGAAACACCCCTTTCTACTCTTTCGCACAGTTCGGAATGACCGCTGAGTATATCGAGAAGGTGAGATAACTTCTCACTAACTTCATCTTCTTCTCTCTTCGCCTGTTCTTGTGCTGTTTTAGACAACTGGGCGAATTCCCTGCAAATTGATAACATTATTAGTTATTTCTTCATAATGATAATTAATTAAAACGAGAAAATTGGCAGAAAATGTTATATTTGTTTTGTAACTACAAGAAGCTCGTATTATTAGCACATTGAGAGTATATTGGTGAAAATAAAAACAACCATAAATTCAACAAAGACTCAGAAGAGGAACAAACATTCCATGTGAGAAATATTGTAAAATTAAATGTTTAAGAATAACTAGAAATAATAAAATTGTTTAGAACAATCCAAATCTTAGTTTAAATGACCGGATAAATATCTTTAATTGTCCTATCTTAAATTTGTTTACAGTAGAAACAGAAAAACCAAGCAGACTTTTGGGAAAACCTAAATAATTAAAATCAATATACTTCACTTGAGTTATAAATGATGGTACAAAAGGATTGATGACTTATTGGCCACTTTCCTTGTTATTTTTCTTAGACTAATTTTGAATGTTAAACATTAATTATCGGTTTTAAAAACATAAAAAAAAATTCATAACATCAGCAGAGATGAAATGGAAGGCTTCTAATCTAAAAGCTAAAGGACCTACAGTAGACTGAATGTACAAGAACGAAACGGGAGTGGGGAAGTCAGGTAAATGAACAATCCCTTAGATTTTTCCTATGACTAGTCAGTTTTTTCTGTTCCAACTGGAAACAATTTAAAAATGGGACTATAAATTCAGAAATATTTATCTAAGTAAATGTGTTGATAGTGAATACAATGGCATGTAAATAACTTGTGAAGAACTACTCACTAGTAGCACTTCAATAAAATCAACACTAAAAGGTCTCTAGGCTATCTTTTTTTCAGAGGCCTCGGAGAATTATCAGGGATGGAGAGGTAAGCAAGTTGAGATACTAGAGGATTGGAGTGGTTACGGAGCTTACTATGGAAGGATAGGTATCTGGTTTCGGCTAAATCAGCGACATATGGAACATTAAGATCTTTATGGATAAGTTTATTGGTCGTAAATTAAGGAGCATTGAGGATTTCTCGAAGGATTTTAGAGTGTAAGGATTGGATACGAGATGAATTGGATGGTTTAGTAGAGCCCCAAAGCTCAACACCATATGTTCAAATAGGTCTAATCACAGTCGTGTAAATGAGTCTTTTGTAATTAATTGGGAGCTTTGAACGTTTGTCTAGTAAATTTTGAAGTCTGCAATGACGGACTATCGGGCTGTAACGGGAGAATTCATTATTCTTTTCTTGATCTCATCACTGCCCTTATTATAGCAGGCTTAATACCAGTGCCTAAGTATATGAGATTTCTTGTTTTAAATTTTTTAAATTAAAATATATAAAATACGTAGCAAGCAAAGTGCTAATGTTATTAATTTTTTTCTTTTTGTTATTAAAAGTAATCTTAAAATAAAAAATTCCTACAGAATTGGCAACCAATTTATCAATTCTAAAATTAATATGTATACCGAATTGCAGATGCTTTAAATTTTAGTATGTTTATAGAACTAATACCGAATCTTTAGCATTAAAAACTATATTGAGAATAACTGAATCATAGGAGTTGCAATTTCATGGCAACATTTTTTCTTCACAGTTTCTAAACAAAATAAAACTACGATTCATTGGTTTGGACAGTTAATATAGGTAATTAAAACAATGAAAATCAGGGAAAAAAAATCCATCTCGATAGGATACTATCGATTAAAATGGTCAACTTCTTATTATATATTAGAGAACATTTTCTTAAGATATAAACAGTCTAATAATGTTTTTTTAAATTTATTTAACATTCAACTTGTATATGATATTCAAGTGGGAGAAGTGGTATTAATTAAACACGATAAGATATTGATAATAATTGTTATTTTAAAAGTAGCCAAAGTAAAGATGCATGTTAAATTTTAATTCATTATCTTATCATTAACAGGAAGTTTGCATCACCGTATCTCTAACCAAGCGTACAAATTATGGGATGCGCCCGGAAAAGATAAAGGATAGTTCAATTTTTAGAACTGTCAGCTAAAATATGAAAGAAATTAGTATTTCTAGATTTAAATTTTGGCACAGAATCAAATCAGAACGGTGACATATGACATAGAACAGCTGAACGGGATAATATTACAAATTATTTGAACGAACAAATAATAGATTCTAACAGCAAAATATTATTGTCATATATACAAAATATTCTTAACATGACTTCATAGCCAACAATACTTTGTGACAACAGATTTTTCATTTATTCATTCATAAATTTCATGAATTTTTATTAGGGTTTGAAATGGATAGTTAAAAAACATAAAAATAAAAATCAAATCCGATCAAGATTTTTATCTGGAATTTTTAAAATCATTTGATGATTTTTATTAAGATCGATTTTTATTTTTGATCATAAGTGATATAAATCAAATTCTAATCGTTATTTTGGAACAAAATTTTTACAATTAACAATAATAATAATTTTTGAGCAATTCTTTTCTAAATCAGAAGTTTAAATTTTTTGAATTATCTCCATGATATATTTTGAGTCTGGAGTAGTTGGTTGAGAATAATATAGTCAACTATTAGCAACAGAACATCTTTACTTTTGAAATCCATTACAAATTTTGGCTTACAAAAAAAAAATTTTATGTATACATAAAATTAAAAATATAAAAAAAAAAAACTGCCTGACTGCGTGGAGCTGGAAGTTTAGTTTTAAAATCAGATTTTTTTCCAAGTGCTCAGGTGTCAATCGGGAACCTAAGTCACTAATACACGCATTTTTATTTCGTCCCAATGATTTTAATTCGTAGGCTGTGAACACACTTGTAATCAAATCCTTAACAACGATCCAAATATGTAAACAAAATAAAAGTACAGAACAGAAAAGGTAATAGATTTGATTGAACCTTAATATAACGTTATAATGTATTTTCTGCTCTCTTTAAATTATGTATATATGTATATATACATATATACATAATATATATAGTGGCGATAGAGCCATGTTTTAGAAACTTGAAAATATTTTGTAAATATGACAATTATATTTTACTTCTCTGTTCACACCATCTTAATTTGGCTGTCCTATATCACCTGTAACCTGTCTGCTTTGAATTCCTCTCTTGTGAGACTCATTACAGACTCTTTCTGATCAGATTCTGAGCCAAAATGTAAATCTAGAAACACCAATTTCTTTAATATTTTAGGTGACACTTATAAAAATTTCAATGATACATTATTCTAGAATTTTATGCCAGTCAGAATATAAAACACATCCAAATATATGAATACTATTCACACATTTGCAGGAGATTGGTCATCTAGACATTGGGAAAATAAAAAATGTTAAAAAGTAGTTTTATAAATAGGAATGGTTAACGAATTCCAAAAGGAAGTAGTATAAATGATAAAAGATTTTTCAAAAAAGCAGTTCCATGGGATGAGGGTATACAAATGCATCATTTATATAAAAATATAAAAAGCTATGATTAAAATTAGACTTACTTTGATATAGATCCGAGACCTTTCCTCAGCTCCCTCCAATTGTTATTTCCCCCTGTTCCCCAGCTCGACATGCCAACACATTCTGTTCCAAGATCATTCAATACGGTTCCAAGTACATCCATATCTGAGGCGTAACTGATATATTAGGTAATAAATAAGCAAGTTAAAGTGCAAAAATTAAAACAAATAATCAAACATGCCCACCCATGAGATCTCTGAGAGATGTGATCAGCGATTTCTTTTATCTTTAGAACACCGCCATGAATAAACCTTAATTGAGCCCTGCTTGAGGCGAATTCCGTACTATTATTGGGAGGCACAAGATCCTGTTATAATATTATTATTTAAATAATTTTAATACCTTTTTTTTTTTAAATATTACAAAATCAAAAAATGAAAATGATTGCCTTTGCTTTGGCAGCAAGGTGGGAAGTAGTGAACTCATCAGGAATATTTTTGAACACATCTTTCATCTTGCTATGAAGATCAGGTACATTTTGTGTTAGAAAATAACTTAGGAGTGTATCTTGAGAAACAACAGGGTGTCTCGCTACCAATGTTAGCCACCTACATAAACCTTTTCTTCTGTTTTCAAGGAAGTTCGAATCACTCGGGAAAACTGTAATTGATAGAAATCAATGAAGTAAATAAATTGCAACAATAAAATAGATGGATTTAATGACATACCTCCGACAACTTTCTTAGGAGGTAATTTGGGGATGAGCCGATAGGGGAATCTGCACAAGAGTAGTTCATAAAAAGCAACAAAGTCATTGTATCTTCTGAAAACTTGAGAAGAAAACCTCTACAAAGAATCAGAAAGTAAATAATAAATATAAGAAAAGTTTGTTTTCTATATATATATATATAATTAATAACAGTACCTTGCTGGTCACTACATACTCAACATGTTTAATAAACAGACCTTTCTTCTCTGGTATTAGGTCAACATCGATGTCATCTATAGATTCTATGTTTTTATAAACAAGAGGATTGTCTGAACCATTCTCAGCCATTTAATAGGATAATTTGTAAATCAAAGTAAAATAAATACTGGGAAAGGTCACAGTTTTTAAAAATACTGATAAGAATTCATCAGTGCTACACAATAATAAATGCTACAGATAAAACAAAAAAAAAACAACAAAAAGCAGAATGTAAATGAAAATCTTATAGTGTTGTCTCTTCAAAGGAATCGGCGTGACTGGCTATGCAAATCACCATTCAAAACTCAAACATACAACGATAGTACTCGCATAACAAGATTGAGTGTGGACCAATACGTGGCCATGATCCGCTTACTGATAACAGCTCAAACCTGTTGCTCAGAAATCACCGCCATATTCATGAATCTGATTTATTTTAAGGCATTCTTTAATTAAGATGTTTTGGCTATTGCAGATTGAGAAAACAAAGCTATTGAAATTTAAAACAGTACAAAATCTTGATTCGGTATCTATCAAAACTACTAACATTAAATTAAGAACTTCTATTCTGTATACTGTAAACTCGTAAATTAAATTGCTTTTATAATTTGTAGTTGAATAACTAAATGTTTTAATATCAAAGAAGATTTGCGATAACCATATACATATAGTATAAGTGTTTGATATTTACTCAGGCATTAAAAAGTCCGAAATTCAAAGACAAAACACTATTAACAAATTACAAATGAATTACTCACCACTTTTATTGGCATTTTTTACTCAAAGACTATTTTCGAATGCTAAACTTTCATTAACACCTTAAAAAACACAACAAATTCAAAATGTCAGAACTTTAATACACAGATCATGTATACATTTTTTTTTAAACCTAAAGACAAAATTGGGTCGTTTGCAAAAAAAACATGTAAACAAACTAAAATGTAATGACCTTAAAGCTAAATGGGTCATTCAAAAAAAAAATTAAATAAAAAAAATGCAGTTTTGGGTTTAGAGATAGAGTAAAAAAAGTCGAAAAATGAATTTCATTTTTCTTGAAGGAGCATATTAGTATCTTTTATTAAGTATAGGAGATGTAGTTGGTTAGGGTAGGCAGTCAATGAACTCAGCAAATCAAAACAAAATGTTTATTTTATTTAAATTGTCAAAGCCGACGTTTCGACTTGCTTTGCAAGTCTTCATCAGGGCTAGAAGAACAGAAAACAAGCAACAAGGTATGACTACATTGACTACATGACTACAATGTAAAATATATGAATAAACACACATCACAAAACATAGGAATGATTGAGAAAAAATATAAATAAACATAAAATGATACATAAATGACAATGACTTTTGATTTGCCTTTATGTTACTATCCTTACTCTTATACAGTCATTTATGTATCATTTTATGTTTATTTATATTTTTTCTCAATCATTCCTATGTTTTGTGATGTGTGTTTATTCATATATTTTACATTGTAGTCATGTAGTCAATGTAGTCATACCTTGTTGCTTGTTTTCTGTTCTTCTAGCCCTGATGAAGACTTGCAAAGCAAGTCGAAACGTCGGCTTTGACAATTAAAATAAAATAAACATTTTGTTTTGATTTGCTGAGTTCATTGACTGCCTACCCTAACCAACTACATCTCCTATATATAATTCACAGTCAACTATACCTTATGAATATTTCTTAAGTATGTTAAATTTTTGAAAAATACTTTGCACTCATGAGTTTTTTGTTTTTGTATGTCGACAGAAGTGAAATAGATAATAGAGAGCTATTTGACGCGCTCTTCGGCCAATGATGGTCGTTAAAAAATCGTCTGGTCGATTTCAAAGCATATTTAATCTTTTGGAATCACCACTGAATATACTTCTATATGACCGAAACGTCACGTTTTACTTACAACTGCCTCAAAAACGTTTGCGAACACTAAATTATTAGGTTGCAGCTCAATTTATGACTTCTAACACAATTACATTAATACCAATAGTTAACACAATTCTCAGATACAAAAATTATCTAGAATTTTAGGTTTATCGTTATTACCAAAGAATTAGTGTTTGTTTAGTTAATGAAAGTTTAAAAAAAATTCCATTCACCAACAGTATTAAATTCTTATGTTCCACTCAGTCTCTATTTGATTTCTTATCTGCCAAGATCGTATCTTACCCAGCCTCTAGTTGAGCACATATTAGCTTTACATATTTCTGTGAATTAAATTTTTTTTTTTATAATGCGTGTATTCCGTGAATTAAGAGATTATAGTTTATTACCATGATCAGAGCTCATCCATTTCAAAAATCCCTTTTTAACCAACAATTACTTCTAATTTCTTCCATTCAATTCCAACAATTTCTTCCATGTCATTCATTATCATTGAGTAGACCAATGGCTATTTTCATGAGCGTAGTTCTCAGAAACGGTACAGAATATGAAAAATTTGTATAAGACAAAAGTTGTAGACAATTTAATTAACTTTGATTTATAAAATATTCATATATTGCATAAGACGCACCGTTTTTGAGATATGAGCGCAAAACCAAAAAAAAAAACAGACCTACCGCGCTCCGTGCCCTCCCTTCCTGTTCCCAGGCCAAAAACTCCGGGCAGGACTTTTAGTATGTTTACTTTTTAACTACTCTGAACATGTTTCCGAAGAAAAACCTTGGATTACAGACAATGTTCTCCATAATCTTTTATTGACTGGACCCACTGAACATGTCAAAATCGTCATACTTTGTCAAAAAATACACATTTAGAGTGCTGTCGCGGGCATTTCATATATGTGGTCTAATTAGTAAATTTAATCAGCTTTGATGAAAAAAGTAATTTTAGTCGGACAAACAGTTTTGGAGTTATAGCCAGAAACGTGCCGAAAAACGTTTGCTGATCACCACAACTTAGCCAATCTTAGGGCGCTTTTGTTGGACAAACCACTGAACCGATTTTAAATTATTACAACATTTTTAAAACGTCGCACACAGGGCAAAATCATCAATTTAGGTGGACAAAAAAGTCAAAAACTTTGGAATTTTTGAGTGCTTGAACTTTTTATTATTAGTTGGTAAGACGCTTAATACTAATATTTCCCGCCATACCGTGTTTACAAATAAATAGTAAATGAGTGTTTACATCATTCCTGTTTACACAAGTCCCTAATAACCAACAGTGGGATTATCTTTATAGATGGACATTTATTATGCTCAAGGTGTGTGTAGCGCAAAGTGTTTTTGATTTTATTTAACAATGGACATTGCTGAGGCAGGCAAGACATTATATATATTATATATCCACACTCGCTATTAAATATATATTAGAATCTGCCAGTAGAGTTAATTTAGCAATTTGTAAATGTATGCCCCTATTCAATAACAAAAAACTATATAACCCCCAAGTTACCCCAAGGATTCGTTTGTGGGATTTGTTTCATCAATCCTTCTAGTCTTTAAATGATGCAAAGAATTTTTGCGTTTTGGGTGATACATAATTTTTTTCAGACACAACACTCCGAATCACGAGGGGGAAATTTTTTGAAGAATGGGTTAAGTTTCCCAAAAAAAAACCGCCAAGACCACTTTCTGAAATTTATTCTAACTTCCACTCATATTAATAATCAAGAAAATGTGGAGATTAGGCCAGGGAAAAATTATAATTTTCCGTCTTTCCGACAAAATTTCAATGTCACAGAAAATTGGAAGATTTTTTTCAATAAATACTTTAGTTGGCTTGATTCCGATGACTTGCATTTTAGTATTTCAATTATTCAGCCTACTTGCCAACGCTTAAAACACCCTGAAAAATGTTTCGAATGTTCTAGTGAGAAAACAAAAAAAGAAAAGATAGCGAGTTATTGAAGGTTGACTGTGAAAAATTGACTTTCGCCGCACAGCACGCGCTTTATGTTTCTGGTAAGCATGGTTCTCCCAAAGTTGTGAAAGAGGCAGCTACCTCTTAACAGCCATCTTCTACAAGAAAATTTCATGAATAGCAACAAATAGTGATTTGTTGACAATGATATTAGTATCATCGGACCCTATTGTTGCTTCACTATGAAAACCTGTCAAAAAAATAAAATACCGTTAGATTCAGATTTGCTATATTTACTAAAGTGCACTCCGAACGAACAATTATCCTTATCAAACTTAAATCTTGAAAACCAAATGAAGACATGTCAGAGCCAGGGTTATCAGATCAATCTAGATCATCATATTATGATACAAGTGAAGAAGATAATTGGTTGTTTAACATTCATAATTTTTTTATATTTATCTACATGTGCTTAATTACGTTTATTAACTATTATAAATTATGC
Source organism: Euschistus heros (assembly GCA_003667255.2). Classification (NCBI taxonomy): domain Eukaryota; kingdom Metazoa; phylum Arthropoda; class Insecta; order Hemiptera; family Pentatomidae; genus Euschistus; species Euschistus heros. The sequence goes on from RCWM02000509.1 coordinate 453,661, forward strand.
CTAATTTTATTTCTGTAATTGATTTAAAGTCTATTTAATGTACATTGATTATTAAAAAAATAAAATAAAAATAAATAAATAAAAGTTTTACAATCTATAATTTGAAGAATTTCTTAAATGATTTAAAATTAGCAGGTTTACGCCACTCCGAGCCGATAATTAGATTTGTTGTATTATTTATCCCTTATTCGAGGACTTCAGATAAATTTGATTTTTTACCACTGTGCGCTCGCCAATCGTGTCAAAAAATTAATTAGATTTTTTTTCATTATTTTTTCCGTAATCTGTGACCCCATAGGTTAAATTTAGACAAGTTTCAGAATTTTGTCCGCCTAACTCGGTCATATTTTCCACTGTGCGTCGCATTAGACTGAATTAACTTAATTTTATAACATTAAAATCAGGACTGGAAAAGTTGTAGAACAGATTCCATACTGTTTTATTTTTAGAGTAATATTTTTTTAACGGACTCTTGTTGTAGAGAAATCGCTTGTTAGATAATCAATGTTGTTTTCATTTAATGCATTTTGTCTACTTTAATGTTATGTATAACGTTCAACTGCAGAAAAGTTATAGATTTCAATATATTCAAAAAATGAAAATAAAGTGCTAACATTTTGTAGTTTTTGTTCTAAAGACATATTTCAACGAAACAGAAAATTTTAATCCGAATCCAGTACCCGAAAAAATATATAAAACCGTTTCAAAAAATTTGCTGTTGAGTTCTCCAAAAATAACCATTTGTCTGGATTTTAACTTGTCTAAATGCTCTTTGTTTTTTTTTTTCGGCTGGATCAAACATCTTCATGCATATCATTCATTCTTTCTGTTTCTTCCCTGATTATAACTATTGCTCCTGTTTTATCATTTATCAGACGGTTTTAACAAAGGAATATTATTCTCTTATCAAAGTCTATTCACAATACTATCTTCCTTAATAGCATAGCTCAGCACAAGAATCATTTTAATTACATTTTCATAATTCAAATATGTTGGCTTACATATCCAACCTTTTTATTGTAGCCCTGTTTAAATATACTAATAAGATGTCTAGTTTACTCAAAACTACAAAATAGATAAAGGCAAAAATATTATTAGGTCAATATTGTAATTAGCAGTTATAGTTAATAATTTAAACAGGTTAAATTCTGGAAATTTATAAATATATGGCTTTGCTATACTGCCATGCTAACAAAGAAGGCTGTATCAACCAAAATTGTCATAAAAATAAAAATGGCCTCAAAGGTTTAAAATCATTTTTCACTATTTCTGTCAAATCTTATAAAACAGAATCGGTTTCTTTTCATTGTTCGGGATTTACATATGAGTTTTCCAATGAAAAATATATAAAATTTAGTTTTTTATTAAAAAGAGAGACCTGCGATTTTTTAGTTTAGTATTACCTATATATAAAAATTATATTTGGGAAACTTTTAGATTTCCTTACGTTTTTATAATTCTTAATGCAAATTAAGGAGTTCATTTGATTCATTAAAAATAATGATATGTCTGTGCGGTATCACTGTTTTTGAGTCCATTTAAAAATAGTGAGTTGGAAAATTTTTCTGCCAATTTATTTTTTCAGCCAATCTTTACTTATTTTTGACGAGTACCTTTTATGTTGTACAGCGGATGTGATGTCATACTTTCTCCAAGATAAACCACCTGATATATGGATGGAGTGTTTGAAGTGAAGTAGGAAATTTAAAAATCTTAGTATCAGAAGCGACCTTTAGAAATATTATAAATTAAAGTATTTATTATATATTTTTTTAAAAATTTAATTGAGGATAAAATCCATTATCGATATTAAAAGCCGAGATATTTGAAGGAAAATATCGATATTTAGAAGTATCGATATATTATCGGCTTCACTAATGGCAACAGCAAAGAGCGGTATAACCTTTCAGGGTCCTGTTTTTGTGATAAACTTGTCATTATTTTGAATTGCTGTTTTAATCATTATGTCTCTGTCTGAAGCACTTAAACCGAAAGGTTCTAAGCATCTTTCGAGAATAATTAATTCAGAAGGAGTTGAAGTCGAGGTACTCTTTAGAATTCCAAGATGAAATATTTAAAAATATGTTTAAAATTATTTAGGATTCTCAATTTCAAATGCCTGTAGAGAACTTGTTGAATGGACAAGAATTACCAGTGAACGTAGCATATCTTATACTCTGATCTATTGAAAGCCTGTTCAAAACAAAAATTTATAATTCATTTTTAACAGATTCCTTTAAGTGATTTTGTTCAATGAGTTTCTGCTTTTTTCCTCCTGATTCACTGAGGACTCACATCAGAAGATAGTTCCTTTCAAATTCTGAATAAGGGGATTGCCCATCACTAGTTTGAGCTCTTATGTGATATTTGTTTAACCCTCGAGTGGTTGCGTGGATGACAATAGTCCTCCACTGCTCTTAACATCACTACTGTGTATTTGTTTTGGCATGGATGGATATGGTGAGCCTAGAATCTGCAAAGGGAGGCTAGGAGGATAGTCTCAGTACCTCTGTTAGTTGCTATTTGATATTCCCAACCTGTAATTCACATTTGTTTTGGTTGGCTAACAATTGACCTCCACCTGACCTTTCAATTACTTATTTTTAGCTTTGTATTTTTGTGTCTAAATCAGCAAAATTAATACAACTAGAGTTTGTTATAATTACATTAAATGTCCCCTGCACATATTTTTGAAGTACTGTGCTATTTTAGTGAATTATGTCGTTAGTCATCCACGCGACCTTCCCTGTAATTATTATTTTCAACTTGGTATGTGTTGGTAATGATGTATGTACTTTTTTTATATTTCATTATTTTGAGTAAATGATTTATTTCTATTATCTTTTGTAAAGTATTTTTGAAAATGAAGGTATTAAAAAAGATGCCTATTACTAAAACACCAGAAAACTTAGTGGAGGACTATTGTCATTTGCGCGATCTTTCTTGTGACTGAGCCATACATGACCACTCAAGGGTTAAGCACTTTTTCATAATTTAAATTATTGATTTCATCCCCTTCACATTAAATTATAATTCACAGAAAATAGTATAGTTTAATCAGTCTGTATTATCTTTGTCGATTGCTCTAGAGTTTCTTGATTCTCTTGAATTCATTCGTTATTTTAACAATTTTTTCATTAATTTTAGTACAATTTTTTTAAAAAAATCTTTGTTAGTCAATCTATGAGTTTTCAGTAAATAAAAACATGGTCAACCAATTTGGCTATTCCTCTTGCTCATTTAATGAAATAATATATTCATTTTAAGAATTGTACATTTATCAATAAGGTTTGTTTTTTCTTTTAATTCAGTCAATATTATTTCAGGCTGAGAAAAGAGAGGATGAGCAACAGAAAATAAAATACGGAGAAATCATTGAATGTCTCATAGGAGCTGGCTATTACAGAGCGAAAATAAAAGGCATTTCTGAATTCGATAAGGTTGTCGGTGGAATGACTTGGTGTATAGATGTTTGCAATATCGATTTAGATGTTGATTTATTATTTCAAGAAAATTCAACCATTGGTCAGAAGATGTAATTATTCTTTTATTTAAAATATTGATAAGTATTCATGACATTGATTATATTTTGGTACCAATTTGTAATATGGGTATTTAATTGACAGAGCCTTGACTGAGAAAATAGTTGCTGCACTACAGAAAATGAGCTGCCCGTTTATGATCGAGCCTCATCAGATACAAGGATTAGACTTCATTCATATTTATCCAGTAATAGAGGTAGTTAATTTATTTTATTTGTATTAATTATGTATACTGAAGATTGATTGTATTGGTTTTCTGGTTATTTCTCCGATTATGATTTAATGTCTGAGTGAAAGAACATTAATTTTAAAAAATAACATGGGAAATTAAAGAAGAAAAAAATTGTTTACCTAAGATACCTGAGGTTTTACATAACTAATATAAATAAAATAATGTATTGGGAATATTATTTATTTTTTTTTTACTCAATAACAGAGGTGTGACAGCTCTCAATGGGTAGGGCATTGGATTCCTAGCTCCCGGGCCCAGGTTTGAATCTGTCCCAGACAGATAATTTCTACCCAAGAACCAGTATTTTATCACCCACTTTTAGACCTTTTCGCATATGAATTACTTTCCTAATGATGTATTCTAGTGCCTGTATATACATACATGATAGGTCTACTATATTCAAGCTGTGAAATGGCTATCTCTACAATTTTTTTTTTTTTGGAATATCACTGTTCTTCTACATCAACCTTAAACCCTGTGGCAACAGGTTCAGTTCATGGGACTCAGGATTTTTTTCCAAAACTTCTTCTTAATTTTTTATTGAATCTAGTTGAAATAAAAAGTTATTATATATTTTGTTTTATTCAATTGACCTTGAATGTTTAGATGACATAGTATAATTTTTTAGGTCATTGATTCTAAGAATGTACATTGTATCTTTATGACTGCATACCCAACTATCTACTTCTCCTAATACTTAGCAGTCATTTATACCTCATCAACATCGATTCTAAAATAAAAATTTATTACTACAAATATTTAGAAATTAAGGTTTTACAAGAATTATGTTTAAGTACTAAACTCCTTTAAAGTCATTATAGTTTCTTCCTTTAATTATTGTACCATGGATATGTTTATTATTCTATATTTTTGGTTAAATAATTAATATAAGTATTAGATTATGTTATTAATATTTGTTTTGCTTTTTCAAATGTTCAGTGGCTTGTAAAAAAGTCAATTGAAAATCGAGAAGAAAGAGGAGATTACCTACAACAATATGCGATACATAGGTTTAACAATGAGTTCTGTTTCCCTGGTGAAAAACCTAATGAAAATTTCATCAAACGTGCACTTCCTCATATTTCAGCTGTTCAGGTAAGTTTTATTTTTACTTTTATATTCAAGTAATTTTTATTTTATTCGTCATGTTCCTCCCATCTTTTTTTTGTAAAAAAATTACAAACAATTAAGCAACATGTGACTTTTTTCATTCTAATCAATATAGCGATTAGGTAATAAGGTCCAAAAGTTTCTGTCCTGGGATAGAAGGAAAGGTGAAGAAAAAAACTGGTCTTACATTTTTTAAATATATTCTCCTCTAAGTTCAACACACTTAATACAACGCTTTTGCAACATTTCTATACCATGAAAAAAATAATTTTCTTCCTTGTTAAAAAAATGTTCTTTCACTGCTGCTTGAAAAAAACACATAAAACTTCATTATAGCAGTGAACTCGTTCCTGTTTTTGAGCAGTTCATTTTCAAATGAATTTTTGGAACCCATCTTGCACTAACCTTGTTCATATGTTTTTGAAAGCCCCAACCTCGCTGCTATTTTCTCGGTTTTCAGTCGCAGCCCTTCAGATTCCACAAGTTGTTATTTGTTTCAGAAGTGACAGCTTCCAATGGTCGACCGGGATGCGGGTCATCTTCTTGAAGTTCTCTCCCTAACTTAAATAATTTTGCCCATTTACACGGTGGAATACGAGGGGGAGGACTGGCATACACAATCCAAGCGCTCTTTAATTTGGCCAGGAGTAAGACCCTCTTTACAAAAGATTTTAATAACCGCATGGTACTCAAGTTTGAACATTGTAAAAATGGGAGTTCCCTTCAAAGGCTGGACACTGACTGACAGGACTGAGGAAGTGTGGGTGATGGGTATGGAGTGGGCAGGTATGCCTGCATAGGCGTGCAGATCCCAGCACATTTGAAGGAGGGGAAGCAGGACTGGTCAGCAACTTATGGACCTTACTACGTATACGTGAGGGGAATCACTTTGAAAGGGAAAAAATAGATATTTTATGAGACAATCTAATAGCCATTTTATATTTTTAATAACCTCTTAGAAGTGCTCAACATTCTACACCAGTTTTATGCAGTATTTTCTGGACAACTCAATACTATATAATTACTTTGTGTTTTTTAAAAATAATGAAGTTATTTAATTTGCCTTGTAGAATAAATATAGTGTGCAGAGGAAATTTAGAAGAATCGAAGGAAGCCGTGCTCCTTCCGATCTAATGTCCAGGATACAAAGTACGCTGTTTGAATACGGCCATGCTCCAGTCAATCAGGTAGAAACTTTCTTTGATTATTTAATTTCTATACAACTCATTGTACAATTAATTAAAAATTGTTTACTTATAGAATGAAGAGGAAGAGAATGGTGAGATCAAGCATGTAGAAACTATAGATGAAGTAAGTAAATTTTTGAATGAGTTTAATTATCAGCTATTTAATTATTTTTTAGTTTTGCTTTTTTTGCATCTATTAATATAAATTTCCATGTAGAGGTTGTTTATTTTCATTATTTTTTATTAATTAGTACTTTCTTTATTTTATTTTAAGCATGATGTTTAGTTTTTTGAAATAATTGATTAGGTATTTGTTTGTTTTTTTTTAATCACTTTTAAAATATTTTTAGACTTTTATCTGATTTAACCAAAGTTTCCTAATCGTTTCAAAAGGAAGGTTGTTATAAACTGAATACTTAATCATCTGTTTCTACAATTATAAATGAATTTTATCTTTATCAAATAAAAAAAAAAAACTTTCAATTATATTTCAAATTATAAAAGATTTTTGAATAATTGTATCAATAATAATTGTATTTAATAATAACTACTAGGGTAATGCTCCAGTGGTCGACACTGTACTAGTAGTCGACACTTCGAATTTTAGAACCAAATAATAAGCTTCCAGGTAATTTTTTCTTACCAGTTTTACTATTGGCCGAAAATTCATTACCTTTTGAATCAGAAGCGGAAGTAACAATGGAGATTTTGGTGGGAATTACTTATAAGTTTGTATTGTTGACTTAGCACCTTTGGTCATTTGTCAAAGTGGTTGGAACGCAACTTACTACTGCTAGAAGTGGTTAGAATAAATTTGATTTCTATTGCCAATACTGATTATAATTCACGTATTTTTAGTTTTTTTATTAATGCTAGGTTATTTTCCTCCTCATTTGTAGTTTTTGATGTTTTATTTTTCAATTTTTTATAATGTGAGAGGGTGTCGACTACTAGAGCATATTTCTCCTCACTTTTCAGTGGTTGACACCCCTGTCGACAACTAGCTCATTCTATTTTTTTCTTTTATGGCTTAAAATTTGGTTATTAGATACAATAAAAATTTTTAAACATTTTCAATGATCTTTTTAAAGTGCAGAAGCTATTTTCAGTAGTCGACAGGGGTGTCGAATATTGACACAGTTGATGTCGACTTCTAAAACACCTGTAATATTTCACTTTCTGGGTAGCCAAAGAAGGTGGGAGGGAGAAATATTCTTAAATATTATCATGAGAAGATGGTAAAAGCTGTAGATAATGTGAAAAGGAAAATCGCTGTTGCCACTGCAGCAAAACTTCATGGAGTTCCAAGAACTATATTAATTGGAGGAATGGTGAGAGGAATGGTTCCTTTAGAGAGAAACATGAGATCGCCTTTGATACTTCTCCCAAATGAAGAGAAGAATCTGGTAGCCTGGATTCAACATATGGCATAAGTTGGGTTTCCTGTTACAAATATTCAAGTTGTTGATAGCGTAGAACATTTACTAAAGGCATTACAAAGAGAGACCGTTTTTAAGAATGGTCGACCAAGACGACCATAGATTGAAGCATTTTTGAGGAGGAATCCAATTGTTTCTCAATGTACTCCTGAGAGTACGTAGCCTTTGTCCATTGGATCCTCAATCATCTACCTCGACACAGTGTTACTTACCAAGCCCTTTCAAGTTCAAGTTGAGTTGCCCAGAACCTCCGCAAAAAAAGTCTCAGGGAGAAACTTACCCAGGATTCGTACTTTCTGAATCATGGAGAGAAAACTCCAAGAACAAGCAGAAGAAGAAAAATGATTTGGAAGAAATGAGAAAGAAAAAGGCAGCAGAAAGAGGTCGAAAAAAGAAAGAGAAGGAAGAAATAAAAAAAAGGAAATAAATAGACAAGAAGATCAGAACAAGAAGAAAGGAAGTCAAGAAGAAAATTATTGAGTCTTCATCATCGGAAGAAGAGTGGGTACCATCAGGAAAGAGCTCCGATACTGATTTGCTTGGTTGAGGAAATTATTTCAAAGCACGATATTTTATCACCATTGGTGTGTTTTCAAAATATGGAATAACAAAGCAACGAAACCAACATAATCGACATGGCATCTACAGATGGTGATATAATTGAAAAACCTATCTTTGAAGTTATACTAGGAAAGCCGCTGTCAAACTTACCTCAAATAGCCTACGTAGTACTGTAGGCACAAAAACAAGTGCCCATAATTAAGAAGGAAATGCATAATGTTTTTATGAAAGGGGACACAAAATTAAGGATTATTAACAAAAACCAAATTATGGAAGAAGTTTCTTCACCACTGATTTTTGGAAGTACCCCCTGAATACCAGATATCAGTTTCCTGGACTAGTCACTGTAGATTATTGAAATAAACAATTTAATTGCTTGTTTGTTAAATGTGTTATTTAGAGACTATTTTCTAATATATATTTAATAGATAAATAAACAGATTTTTATTGTTTTTTAACACCTTTTTGAGTTCCAAGCACCCATGTCAGCTACTGACTCATTGGATTTTCGACAGTGTCGACTACTGAAGCTAAAATGAGTTTTCGATTTTGTGGGTTTTTAAGTTATAAATGTTTAATTTTTAGCTTTAAAAAAATTACCAGAGGGTCATGAAAAAATAGTGGCCAGGAAAAATAAAACTGCAAGCTAAGATTTCAGAATTAATTATCAATATAAGTAAAAATGTAAAGTTTTGAGCTTAAGATGTCGAGCACTGGAGCATTTACCCTAGTAGTGTATCAATAAAATTAAAAAAAAAAAATGTAAATAAATAAATATGTGAAATTAATGGAATTATGGCTCCTGCTTCATTGCATGGTTAATCATCATCTGAATTTCAAACAATGCCTACAGGTTAAAATACTTTCATAAAAGGCCATAATTTATCGTTTATTGAGTATTTTTGTATTTTTTAATATCCGAATTTCAAACTTTAATCTCCTGAAAATGTTATTGCTTATTTATTTTTATTATTTGATTTCTTAGTTCTTTATAGTTATAGAGAAGTTGTACCAATGCCTTCTTAATTAAATTTTAAAATACTTGTAAAAAATATTATTTATTTATGTTTTTGCTTAGTTTACATAAAAAAGTATTTTTTTATTTTTTATTTTTGCATGAATAAATCCATTATTTACTGTTTATAGAATTTTTTTTTTTTATCCAAATTTTAAACTTTAACGTATTGATAATATTATTGCTTGACTATTTTTATTATTTGATTTCTTAGTTCTTTATAGTTTTTATGTATATATTTTTAAAAATCTAGTTAGATTATCACAGTAATGCCTTGCATGCCATTGTTTAGATTTTTTTTTTTTTCATTTTGTTGCTGCTCTTGACAGGTAAAACTTAAGCAAATGGTCAAAACTATGAAATCAACAAATGAGGAAGTGAGTATAATTTTATTTCTTTTTTTTTTTTTTTTTGCTGTGTATGCATGAATTTTTTCTTATAATATACTGACATTTTAATGATATTAAAGAATTGATTTTTATTAAATATTCTACAGAACGCAATTAGAAATAAAAATATTTACTACATCTGCCATGCTTATTTGAAAAAAATTGTATTGTAATTTTGAAGTTTAAGTTTAGTTAAAAACATTCAGCAGTCATCACCCTTCTCCTCACAAGTGTGGTTCGGTGGCCCTGAAGAAGACCTGCAACGCAGGTCGAAACATTGGCACGTATTAAAGTATTTCTTCTGACGTGGTGTTCCTCTTTGACTGCATCCCTTATCGTCTTCTCCATTAGTTGAAAACAGTTATAAAAAATATATATAATTATGATATTATATTATTGTAGAATATTAGAATATAGAATATTATGTTAGAAACTCGTTAATTAAACTGCAGATCTGAATAGAAGATCCATTTTTTAAATCCCCTTGAGATAAATTTACAAATTGCATTTCTTTTTATCCATATATTTTTTATTTTCAGTTTTTTTATTTGTTTGTTTGTTAAACTATTCATTTGTTTCTTCACATATTGTTAAAAAGAATGGTCTTCTAAAAAAAAAAAATGTTTAATCCATTTAAAAACTATCATCTTTTGAAATGTGAAATAAATTAAAAAAAAAAAAATAAATAATTTTTAAATTACTTTTTAATTTAATAAGCTGTCTGATTATTAGAATACTTTGTATCATTGACTAAAAAACTGAAATTAATGTTTTTAGTATATTTCACTATGGCAGTGATTTAATGATTCATAATTCATAAATTTAATTATGGAATTTATTTTATGGTTACAGCTGTAAGTGCCTATATCGATATTCTTATATTTTATTTTTATATAATGTTGCTATTGTCATAGTCGGAAATTGCTGCTATGCGATTAAAAATAATTGTTTTTCCAAATTACCTTAAATAATACTGTAGGGGTAGTTGAATAATATGTAAGTTGATTCAAAGAAAATCAAATATATCTGAGTTGGATGTGAACCTTCAATTGGGTTAATCTATGTTATATGACTAAAAATTAAAATACTGCAATCATAAAAGAAATATAAAGGACTAATATTTCCTATTAAAAAAGGTAAATACATCGTTTTGTTAGCATATTCAAATCAATTGTTTGAAACAGAAACATATAATATGAAACTGTTTTTAACCAATCTTGTCTAAGTAGGCTATTCAGAAAGATGTTTAGAGAACTGTTTACAAAAGCAGCTAAACAAAACTTGCTAAAAAAAAATATTTGTTCCCTGTTTATGAATTCTCTATATCTAATTAAAAGCTAATAATTAAATTTAACATTTGAACAGTTTAAAAAAAAATGTAATGTGTAGGTCCTAATTTATTTTATTTTATTTATAATTGTATTTATTTATTAATAATTTTAACTATTTATTTATAATATCTTTGAACTTTGCAGGTTAAATTAGCTCCAAAAGCCATTAAGGAAATAATAAATCTCAAATCGGAAGAACTTATAGATGCGACCAAGAACTATATTTCACTTTCAGCCAAATCAGAGGTAGTTATGTTAAATGAATAAATGTTGTTCTATATGTCTGTACATTTATTTGTGTATATATTGTATATATATATATATATATATATATATATATATAACATATAAATATATAATTCTAGGTAAGTGAAAAAGCTGAAATCGTACGTCTCAAAGAGAAAGAAGAAACGTTAGTCGCACAAAAGAGCGAGATAGATACTAAAGTAAAGAGAGCGATTGAAAAATTAAATAAAATAAAATCTCGGATGATTTCTATCGAAGAATCTGAATCTCAACTCTCGAAAGAGGAACAAAAGTAAATAATTATATTTATAAATCTGCTTATTTTTTGTTTATTCTTCTTATTATTTTTTTAATCAAATGTTGTTATTTTAATTTTTGTAAATGTATTTATTAAAGGACCGTTGAAGATATTAAAACACGTCTGAAGCTATTGGAAAGCTTAAATGAGCAAGAAAAAGAATTCAAGGAATATTGTAAAGGAGAAAAGTTACGACTTGAAACAATTATAAGGTAATCATTTTTAATACGCTTTTATTAACTTCACCTGTGTGTGTTGTAATTAATAGAATTGTAATTTTCACCAATTTCCAGCTATCTCATTAACTTGAAAACTTGCACATGTTTCAAGAATCAATGACAATACAATAATTGCACATCTTTGTTCTAATCTTCTCGCTTAGTTTAGTTTAAATTACCCTCCAAAGTGGGGGTCTGTCTTGCAATTGGTGAAGTAGTAGGTTTTAAGTTTTTATATCGTTCAGGAGGGTCCTGAGAATAAAATATCAAAAATGAAACTAAATTTGATAAGGGGAAAATGTTTAGGGGGCTAAAAAACCCAAACTTTATGAAACTTTTTTGGATAAATTTTTATTAAAAAATGCTTTCAATCAAAAAATGTTTAATTTACAAAATTAAAGTTTATTAAATTGTGTGTCTAACAAATCCCTTCAGCTGAATTTGATTTAGGCGTTTAGCCACAATCAATTGTCAAGCATCGAAGTATTTTGCCAACTTTAAAAAATTAGTTTTGCTCATGTTTAAGAGTCTTTAAAGCAGAAATGGCTTATTCAATAAAAAAATGATATATACCAAAAATTGTAGATCATTACATTTTATGCAAGATAGGATTTTTAAACTAAAAATTTGCCTATTCCTACTCTTGAATGTCAAAAAAACAAAAACTTGGTTGATTTTGGATAAACTGTGTTAAAATGCAAACAAATCACGAATAGTACAGGGAAATTAGCTTCGAACCTTGAACTCAAAAAATTAAAAGGTTTGACTGCTGTAAAATGTTCACCACACTTTGCTTTTTAGTTAAGTTTGCTATAAAAACGTGTTTTTCTATTTTTTTTTTAAAACTATAATATTTTTTTCATTTTATTTTACCTTAATATTTAATATTGAAGTTCTTGGATTTCACTTTAGAAACATTGTTCTATAAGATGCCGTAGCTTACCTAAAGCGCCACTAGTCATCTTTTATAACCTTAATACCATTACCATATATCTTCTTTTTTTAAGGGATTTTCTTCAACAATTAATGTTTCCCTAAACCAATCTCCTCCGTTAGTCCCCAGCCAGCCATACTTTCAGCCACATCTCTCTATCTGATACTAGCCCTACCTCTCTTTCTCTTGTCCTCTGCTTCTCACTCAAATGCCTTCTCTCCATTTCCTCCAGTATATTCTTTCCCTACTTCCATCCTTTCTCTAATCTCTCTTCTAACTTGCCGATTCCTTGAGGTTCCAGCCGACCTCCTCCAAAAGTCTATCTCCACAGCCAGGAATCTTTTGCCTTGCGATTTATATAGGTTCCTTTGTGAATAATTAGATATTTTTCAATAAAATTAATGCAAACCTATTTTTTGAATAAACTTTGTAATATTTTAGTTATGATCTCATCTACCACATACTTCTACAGTACAATCTTGATAATCCGACACATATGGGACCACACAACCGTCGAATTATCTAAGAATGCCGGATTATCGAGAGTAATAGAAAAAAAAATGAATGTATTTAGATATATTGAAAATGCTTACATATTATAGAAATAAATAAAACTATTTACAATTATATGTAATTTTTCAAGGAAAAATAATCATTAATTGTTTTTTGTTTCTTGGCATTATATATTTTATCAAAACTTCCCTTTTGTAGACATTTAAGCACCAGGACAACATCGTTTGGAACCACCATTCTCTTAGGCCCATATGGTGGACATAGTGAGAGCTTTGAAATCTTTGCTGTCGAAGACGGTTCGCCGGTTGTTCCTTGAAGCCAATCAGTGATATCCTCGTTTGTCAGGGTAACACTTGCCTCACATTTCTCGGAAAGCTCTTGCTCAAATTGGGAAGTTAATTCTAAAGTTGAGTTAACTTTTTCAGGATGATCACCATGACTTGTGATTTGAAAGCAGGGTGCGTTGGCCAAATCTTCCTGAACAGTGGATAGTGTCACTTTTAACTTTATTCCAGCTGTGAGCTAGATTTAAAACAGCATCTTTAATGTTGGTTTTTTTTCAAAAAAATATTCTGTCAGTTTGTTTTATTATATCACAAAGGAGCAATTTTTTGTAATTAATTAGGTTCCAAGAGTGGTGTAGTGTTTGAAGGCATGTAGAGGAATTTGCTTATCTTCGGAGTGTAGATCCTCGTCTTTAGGGTGTCCAGGTGCGTTATCCAAAAGTAGCATGACTTCAGCAGGCAAGTTATGGTCTTTTGAAAATTTTTTCAGATTCACTAGTACCGAGAATTTTTGTTGTTTACATCTCGTGGCGAATATGCGATTGCGTTTCCCGGAAGATGCTGGATTACCGAACGTGTCTGACTAACGAACTGTCGGATTATCAAGATTGTGCTGTACTTATTGTTTATTCACTTATCGTATTGACTTATTTAAATAATATTATGGAAGAAATAATATGAATATTGAAAACAACTTTTCATTGCTGAACTAGTAAATCATTTATATTATCAAATGTTATATTTTAGAGAAGTTGATGATTATGAAGGCATGAACCATAACTCAATCGATGATCAGCTGTCTTCCTTAGAAGGACAGTTAGCCGATGCCAGGATATCTTTGGCCAAAGTGTCGAGAACCGAAGCGAAACTCCACCGCCTTATCGATCAGGTTCCCTCCCGACCAGAGCTGAACCAGTATCAAAGGAGGTTTATAGAGCTTTACAATCAAGGTAATTATTCTGTTGTTGTTATTGTTCTGGTGTTTCTGCTTACATCGAATGAATGAAAAACAATCTTTAGTATAATAACAAAATAGACAAATTTTCATTCATGGGTTCTTTATGGTCGAGCGAGTTGGGGAGAGGGTCTCAGTGAGCTCATAGTTGATCCACGAAATGAATCTTGATCTTCCCACCATGGCTAGAGTAGGTTGGTAACTTGCAAAACAATTCGTCCTTCCTGCCGTAGTTGTAGTACATAACGACGTTAAGACCCATTAAACTAACTAATTATCATACTGTCGTTTGACTAAATTATCATACTTTAGTTTAACCTTGTGTCGGTTGCGGTAGTGGTGTTTACATCGCACCTCTGGGAAAACTGCTCCCAGTGGTTCAAAAGCCAGTGCATTCTACTGAAGCACCTATGAATACGTAAGTTGACATTTCGAAAAGGCAGGTGCCAAGCATCAACAGAAAGACTCATCACTGAGTCACATTATCAGTCATTAAGTTTGGCATGTGTAAAAACAGTTCCTTGCTGTGTTTACACAGCTGTGCGGCAACAGTCAGTTGGCCATTAACTCATTTTTTTTATTACGATTTCATTACAAAAAAAACCAACGGAAAAATGTCCACTTGATTTCTTACGTATTCTAACATATTTGTTTCATTGGTAACTTATTTTTCATTTTTTTTTTTTTTGTGTGGGTAACTTATTTTTCGATGATGACGTATTTTTTCATTGATAATTTATTTTTATTTTATTTTTTCAAATTTCACTTATTTTTTGACCCTACCTCATTTTTTATGTCGCACAAATCCTGTTATGAAAATGGTGAAGTAACTCGGCACAATGAAATATAACGTTACTTCCACGTTTTATTAGTTAATTATTTTTCTTTTGTTAATGCGATTTGTCAATAAGATTGTGCTTTCTAGTCATTGTGATTTCTTCATATTCGAATTTTCATAAAGGTATGTTTGCGGTATATTGAGTATTTCAATATGTTACATGTAAACATGTGTTTATCTACCCATTGAATATTTTTTATGACAAAATAAAGTTAAATTTACTGAGTTTTACGGGTGCGGTGTAAACACAGCAGCGCGACCAATTAGTCTGTTCAAAAGGAGCGACCGTCGCAGGGTTAAATAAAATAAAATAAAAGATTTTTTGGAGGAAGCAGTTCTGTGAGAAATGGTTTACTGATCGGTTGACTGAATCCTTGTAATTAAGAGGTTCCAAGAGGAATGCAGGGTAAGTAGGTAGGGTTTTTGTTCTTAGGGTTTGGGAAGTAAAAGCTCAAAGGAAGTATTGTTGCCGGGTAATCAGGATAAATCCACCCGAATTTGGTATACCTGCAGCAGATGTTAGAGTGTCTGGGGGACACAGAAAATGAATCTTATGGAGCAATCCATTAGTCTATTTATCTATCCATCTGTAGTCGAAGTGGGTTATAGTGAGGGAGGATACAAGGAATTGGTGGGTTCTTCGTGGGAATGAACTTTTCAAGGATACAGATAGATTTTCTAGTTTAGATTTATTTTTATTATTACTATTTATATTAGTTGAAAATAATTTTAATTTATTGTAATTATAGTGTCAGCTAAATACAAAGAAACTAAACAATATTATACCCTCTACAATTCAATGAGCGATCAGCACGAGTACCTCAACAAGGAGATAAAGCTTTTAGATTCCATATTGGAAGGCTATAATGCGTAAGTGAAGATATTTTAAAATAAAATATAATTTTATGATCATAACTTATTGGTTACTATTCAGAACATATTTATTACTGTAGGACTGTAAACGGTTCTCTACACGCTAAGGAAGAGTTCATAAATAAATTTGAAACATTAGTCGATGGAATAAAACAAAACAAAGCTAAGGTAAAAGTTAGTTTAATCTTTTTATAATATTTTAGAATTTAGATTTAGTATTTATTTTTGAGCTTCTCGGCTCCATTAAACCATCTAATTCATCTCAAATCCAAAATTGTTCAAAAAATCTTTAATGCTTCTTCGCTATGTCACAGATAAACTTATCCATAAAGATCTAAATGTTACATATGTTGCTGATTTAGCCCAAACCAGATACCAATCCTTATATAGTAAACTCCATAACCTTTCAAATCAAATAGTTTCTTAACTTGCTTCCCATACTGTTCCCTACAACCCTCCGAGGTGTCTGAAAAGAAGATGGCCTCGAGACCTTCTCATATAGAATTTTTATTGAAGTTATACCACTGGGTAGTTGTTTCACAAGCAATTGTCATGTTATTTTTTATGTTATTATCACATTTACTGGATGTATGTTTTTTTTCTTTTATAAACATATTTTATATATACTTAATTTAATGTACCAAGTATAATTGTACAATTTTTTAGCTTTCAAAAAAGGAAAGAATTAATATTTTTTGAAATTTTAATTCTTAAAATGATAGCTAATTACTAAGGCCTGGATTTTATGCAACAAAAAACATTGAAATATGCCATACACAGTAAACTCTCCCTTATTCGGTATTCTCTTAAGTACCATTCCTAAATGTGTAAAATTCGTACCTTATGTGTTTAAAATTATTAAAAAATAAAATAAAAAATATGAATATTTTATTTATCCAGGTTGAAACTAAAAGGAATGAGGAGAGAGATTCAAAAGATAGGCTGAGAAGCCAACTGTTCGGAATGATCGAACAGCAGCGGCAGTACGCCTCCTTGCTGAAACAGTTCCGTGAAGAATGTGAAGTCAATGAAAGCCTCCTCACCAGAATGAAAGCTGCAGCACAGGTGTCCGCGAGCCCGGAACATACTAGGAGTTCTTAACGATGAAGCTAGTGTCTGATTGGAAGTTGGTCTTCGTTCATTTTTATTATATTTATATATTTTTATTTTAATGAATTTAAGATATTAGTCAGGCTCCATTGCTTGTATGCATATGGGAGTATCAGCATATTCAGTTTAAAGTCTGTCCGCTGAAATTGTATTTCTCTACGAAATAGCAAGTTACTTGAAGTACGCATGATGGTATAGAAGGATCAATATAATTAGAATTGATGAATTATTTCTCATTTCTATCGCAATTTTTTTAGCTGAGGAAGCACTTCTGCTTTTTTTCCTCATTAGAACTGATAATGAATGTTTAACCATCGAAAATAGTCTTTAAATAAACAATTTCAATAGAAGTGCCTAATAATTCATCAATACTAAAATAGGATGTGTTTTATTTAATTATCTACCTGCAGGTTATGGAAGGTATTTATTGAGTTAGGTTAACAGAATGGATGTGACTTTACAATTAATTTATCAGCTCTTACATCCTAGTATAAAGAATGGAACGTAATGTAAAGGACTGATAAAAAAATGTATGGAATGTAAATTATATGAAGAATTAAAAATTTCTGCTTAGAGCGCAAGTAAATATGCTGGGTTTAGGTATGTCAGTATGATCATCTAATAATATACAGTGGAACCTCGATATATCGAACCTTGATGTAGCTGATTCCTTGATAAATTGAAGTTTTTCTTTTCCCCTTGAATCTGCCTGTGTTATTTTTACCTCTACATATCGAAGGATTGGTTAAGAAGACCTTGATATAGCGAATTTTCGAAGATTCCTTAGTTTACACTGGACCTCTAAAAAACGAAGTTTTTATCGGAAAACCTCTATAAATTGAAGTCGATATGTCAAATAATTAGAGTTTAGACTGATCAAAGGTTTCTATGAAGGATTAGCTATAACTCCCATCCTGACATTTGTTTCCGGTTTGTTTCAGTTTCTGATAAAACGTTTCGTTTTCTGTTGTTTCACAATATTTTTTTTTATTCTCAAGAATGGTAAAGCGTAAAACCCTTTCGTATGAAGAAAAATTGAAAATTATTCTAGCCGTAATACCGGGGTAGAAAAAAAGTGCGTTGTTTAAAAAAAAATTTGGAATACGAGCGAACACCTTATCCACAATTTTGAAAAATAGGCTGAAGTATGAAAATCAAGCTTTTTCATTATTAAAGAGGTTAAAAGGACCCGAGTTCCAAGATATCGACTATGACAAAGTGTCATTTTCAGGTAGATAAACTACTATTTCAGATTTTTTCGAAAGGTCCGCTTAAGTTTTTCATGAATTTAACCCTCCAGTGGTCGCAAACATAGGACTAACACCAATAGTCGCAACGATCTGACAGATCACCTCTTGAAATTCAATCGTTTTACTGATGAATTCTTTTCTCATTTACTTAATTTGATTTTTAAAGGAATGCACACAATAATACTCATTGATAAAATAAGTAATACAAATATTATTTATTTATTATAACTACTTTAACTGTTTTTCTGTAATCACAACTTTTTAACTATTATTTACTCCTCTAATTTTATTTATACAGCTTTGACAGGCAATTTTTGAATGTTCTAAACATTTTACATTGTTCACAAAAGTATTTAGTCAGCCTTCGTTTTTCACATAATTCACAAAGTCGTCTTATAGAGCTGTGTCCTTCATGACTTGCTTAAGGTGGAGCATCCTCTTTTCTATAATATATGAAACATAAACAAACTCTTACCTATAAATGAGTTATTGGTAATGCATTCCTCATCACTAGATACATCATCTTGGTGTTCAGTATCTGAATGCTCAATTCTTTCTTCAACGTCTGTCTCACTTTCATCAAAATTTTCTAAATCACTATTATTCTCCGTATTACATAGAATGATTTTACAAATCATTTCAATATTGTCTGGGTTTTCTAAATCGAAGGTGTGCTTACGATTTATAATATAATAATGATAGAAAAAAATCTGTCGTGTCAGTAGTCGCAATGAGCCTTATAGATCTTGTCCCGGTAACAGCGGAATAAAAACTAAATAACTAAATATTTAGAGTGAATATTGAGAATTTGATGCCTCTAATGCATTCGAGGAATGTTAGTTGAAAGGTACTGAGTCACTTATCTCATTATAAAAATCCTACTCAGAATACTGCGCAAATAATAACTTGGGTGATCTGTCAGATTGGTTGCGACTACTGGAGGGTTAATAATTATTCTTTCATTATTATTATTTCAATAAAATATTTTCTATATTTACATTGTGTATTTCATTATATATCTCTATAATCGAAGTCAATCAGAAATAGCTCAATAAATCGAACCTCGATATATCGAAATCCTCGATAATTCGAAGTTTTCTCGTTACCCTTGAGGTTCATTATATCAAGGTTCCACTGTATTAGTATAAATCTATACAGGATAATAAAACACCCAACTATGAAAATATTAAAAAAAAAAAGTTATAAATAAAAGAAAATATATCTTCTTTTGACAGAAAAACTTATTATGTTAGAGCTCTTGTGTTCTGAAGTAACAGTGAACATATTCAGTTCCATTCATCTCGGGGCAGTGGTGGCTGATATCATTTTTTAATGTAATTGACTTATTTATTTATACAATTGTTATGTTACTATCTTAGCCATTTTACCTGACATTATCCAATTTTTCCTCCAATTACCAGAAAATAACCTACAATGGCTAAAAATTATCCTAAATCAAATTTGATAGTTTTAACCGGTAACAGAATATTGGGTTGTCCTACATAAATTGTCTGTTTTTGGAAACAGCCAGAAAAATAAAAAAAAAGCAACAAACAAATCAAATATATTGTATTCAAAATATTTACCATATTTTACAACACACTTATCCCATTGACTATCTAAGTTTTATATTAGAACAAGCTCAGAACAAACTAGATCAAAAATGAAGAAAGATGCCGCAGACCTTACCTTTCTATTCCAATCCGTTGCAGATATAGGAAAATTCAAAGTCTTTTTTGAGGAAACCACATTTTTTTTTGCCATAAAAGCTGTAATACTTTCACTTTGTTAAAAAATTTTCAAATTTTGACCACATTTTCAGATTTAGCATTAAAGTTCCTATACGAACAGAGTATTTGTAACCTTGAATTTTACAAACTTGGAACCTAAAGAATATCTTGATCTTCAACTTATAATACTTCGAATGCTTGTTATAAACCTTTCTTTTTTCAGTTTTAGGCATACAAATCAGATAATTTTGTAAATAAAACATTATCATAATCGCTTGATGAAAATCTGTATTTAAAAAAAAAAAAACTTCATTAGGATACAAAGCAAGGAAAAAATATTATTAATTTGAAAATAAAGGATCACTGCCAGATATGAGTCCGTTATTTTATTACATGTTCAAAATGTCCTCTGTTGTTTCGAATGCAGCTTCTTGCTCTCTTTCTCACTGCCCCTTAGATCACTCCTAAAGTCTGACGCTGCTGTAATTTGGCTTCGGCCTCCAGAATTCTTGTTTTTAAAACCTCAATGCTGGTCACTTCTCTAGCATACACATCGCTTTTTATTTAGCCCCACACATAAAAGTCCATTGTAGCTAAGTCAGCTGGCCATTTTCGGGTATCGTTGGTTCAGCCATTAACATACTGCTGCTGAATGATGTGGAGGAGCACCATCGTGTTGGAAAATCATATTTTGCTGAACATTAGGTGGAATATTGTGAATGATACTTGTTGAATCATATGTGGGTTTTCAGTTGCCCAGTGGTGCCGGCAAAAACAGACTCATCTATAGCTTGGGATAGTATGCATGACAAACGCACTAGGCAATCCTTGGCCTGCTCAATCACTCTTTCCCAGTCTTGTTTGTCTGCTGCAAGTCTTTGATACTTCTGAGGTCCCCCAGTCCTTCTCTCCTGCTCCACGGCCTTCCTCGAGCTCTCACTCCTGGATAACCTTGATAAAGCCCTTTGACAGCTCTGCCATCATCTATTCTCAGGAGGTGTCCTAACCACTTCAGATGTTAGATTCTGACATCTTCTTCTTCAGCTCTACAGTCCATGGTGAACCTTGGCCTCCCTGACAATTAGTCCCCAACAATGTCTATCCAAAGTTTTTCCTTTCCAGTTAGTCACCCCCATCTTTTCTAAGTCCTCTTCCACGTCCCTCTTCTAGGCCAATTGGCTTCACTACGCCTTACAGAACCTGACCTACCCGTGGTTTTATTTTGGAGTTTTCCTTCTCCTAGACAGATAACCTTCACAGACAGATAACGTCTTGCTCAGGACAAGTTGAATTCTGACATAGTCAGACAATTTCATATCTCCATATAGCGCTTATTAATCATTATTATTTCTACGACGGTATCCCCCATTTTCTTTCATTTTCCAACAAGCATATGTTGCGACTAGTCTAATGAGTGTCCTATACAACCTTAACTTGGTTGTGCAGCTTACCAGTCTATTTCTGATAAGGTGTGCGATGAAGAAAAATGCTTTATTGGCTGAGACAATATGTGCCTGGATCTCCTCCTCCTCTGCTAATGCTTCTTTAAATTGTGCGCTGAGATACTTAAAACTAGAAACACATTGAAACTTGTAATTTCCAGTTGTGTAACTCTTCTGGGGACGCATGGTTTTTTTTTCCCCTGAAGATTGTGATCTTTTCTCTAATCTCTAATTAATTTCTAGTCCAAATTTCAAGGTATATTTTAAGGAATATTTCTTTCATTGCCCAAAGCTATTCGTCTCTCAGAACTGATGTGATCAGGAAACACTTTGGGCCTTCTCTCACTTTCAAGATACCTGTTGCCTGATGGTTTGTTGTGGTTTTTAACAGCTTCCTCTTTGAGTGGCTGCTATCTCGTTCTCATCGGTAGCTGCTACCTTGCTCTTGTCCACAAAGCCGAAGAAATCATGATGAGTGGAATCTGCTTTAGACTTCACTTCATCAGTATCATGGATAGTTTCAGGAGGAATACTCACCATAATATTAGTACCAGACACAGTTTGTCAATTGAAATCTGGAGTAACAGACTCAATATCCTTGAACTATACATCTGTCACGACCTGGAGTACGAGAATTTAGGAGGTGATATTATTTAGAATTTTCTTTATAGCCCACAAAAATAAATTCTTCTCCACAAAGATCCCATTTTCTTCGTTCCTGCTTATGAGTGGGAGCATACGCACGACGGTGACTAAGGTTGACCTTTCGTCCCGACCAGGTCTCTTTAGAAGTTAAGTTTTTTAACGTAGCTACAGGTGATCTATTCTTCAAGTAGATCGCTGTCATTATAGTCTCGCCCTAAAACTTCCTCTTCCAACCCCGCATCCTTTAGCATGCATCAGGTTTTTTAATAATTGTTTTATTCATCATTTAGGAGTACTTAAAATAACAACACTGTGACTGTGAGACACTGATATATGTTTTATAAACAAGCACAATAATACTAAGAATAAATTGGTTAGCAGCGAGAACATATGGGAAGAGGAAGGTTACATAACTTCTACCTTTTTCTCTCTCGATTCTTTTGTGGTATCATGATATGACCGCCAATAGTTGTGAAGGTGTTCTGTCTTCTACTTATAATCCTGATAGCAACTTACGAGTTTTTTGCTCATTGCTGTCAGTGCAACGATTAATTATGGCATTTTTAAGCAAAATATAATCAGCTGGGAGGAGATCTGTGTATCGTAGAATATCTGCAACCGACTTTATAGTTTCACTGTTTTAGATTTGCTACAAGGTGATTAAATTTTGTTCTTTCATTTGAAATTGTTACTATTTTAAATTTTGCTTCTATTTGTGCGAACCACAATCTGCTTCAGCTTTTCAAAAGGGTGAAATTTTAATTGAAACATGACTTATGGAGAGCAGCGTTTGTTGTGGCTCTGGTTGTGAGTTGTTTTTAAGTTGTGTGATTTCGTTTTCCAAAGCGGTGATTTGTTTTTTCATCTCATCTATTTCAGGGTCACCAATTTGGGAGTGCTTAAAATAGCAACACTGTGACTATAAGACTCTGATATACATTTTGTAAGCAAGCACAATAATACTAAGAATAAATTGGTTAGTAGCAAGAGCATATGGGGAGAGGAAGGTTACATCACTTCTACCTCTCTCGATTCTTTTGTGGTGTCATGATATGACCGCCACAATCCTTTTAGAAACTCCTGCTTGTTCTGGAGTAAATGGCACTGTCTTCTGATGGATGATCCCTTTCTCCTTGAGGTAATTTTTTAAAACATTCGAGATATATTCTTTATCATTAACAGTGTGGAATATTTTGATTCTTTTTCCCAAATGATTTTTGATGAGGTTTTTTAACTCTAAATTTTTCAAAAAACTTCATCTTTATACTTTATCTTTTTATTAGATATCCAAAAGTTTTTCTGGTATAGTCATGAGTGAACATAAGGAGATAATGGAATCTCCTGAAGGTTATTTTACTCATAGGGCCACATAGGTCTGAGTGATTAATTCCTAGAGGTTCACTAGCTCGATTCCCTTTTCTTCAAGAAGCTGGTGTATGGGTCTGCTTACCCTTTGAACATCTAGCACACTTACTAAAAGAATCATAGTAGAAATTGAGTCCTGTTGAAATACTTTTTAACTTAAGTCATACTAGATATGTTCAAATGTTCAAGTCTTCTTTGCCTGGTAGGTTGATCAATAGCAAGATGTGCTACTTCATGTTTGCACTTCATTCTATAACAGCCATTGATGCGACTATTTCTGGTTTATTATTCAAAACCAGATCATGTTCCTCGAATATGCGGTAGGCTTCTACGTCAAAGAATGTTTCTAAACCTCTCTCTGTCAGCTTACCAACATCTAGCAGGTTTGCTGCTAGGCTTGACACATGCAGTACACGTGTGATAATAACTTTACCCATACCAGACACTTTTACACAAATATCACCTTTTCCTTCACATACCAATGATGTGTTGTTCGCTACTTACACTTTGGTTGAGTATTTTGAGTTAAAAACACCTTAGAGGTCTTTACAGTTCATATAAGAAGTGGCACCTGAGTCAATAACCTAACTGTCAACACTGTAACCTTCCTTCATCTCCTGCTGGGTGAGCATCGAAACCAAATGTTTGCCATTGTCGATTATATGGTGCACCAACATCGATGTTTTCTTACCTTCGTCCTAAAACCATCAATGTTTTTAATATAAAAACAAACTTTTAATCCCTCAAAAAATCGTATGCTAGCTATACTAACACCAATTAAAAATCCTGAAATTTTCAGAATTGCTAGTCAGTTCAGTCTGTTTGCCCCATTAATTTGTCTATGTAATAATAGCGATTTCCATCTTTCAAGAAAATATTCATCCTCCTATTTGGTGCTGATGTTAAGGCTAAGCTTGGATTCTACCCTGAGAATTCACTATATTACAGCACTGAAAATTCCCTGAAACACTAAATAACTTAATTTTCTTCAGAGTTTGACTGGACCCATAACTTTTTGAAGTTCAGGTTAAATAGAGCACATCTGTTCCATAAACAAAACACTTCATTTAACTCAGCTGATACACATAGGTCGAGCAGCCATTCAACAGACTTTGTAACCCAACTCTAATTTAATTACTATCTATATTAAAATATGGGGTACAGCATTATCATGCAACAGGATAGGTCCTTTCTTGTTCAAGAGTGTAGGCTGTTCTTTAATCATCATGATGTATTTGGTAAATTTCTTGGCAGTATGATTTATAGTTTCTCTTTTTAATAAAAAAGAAACATGGGTGACCCCGACCATAGATAGTTGAATAACCATTATTATTATTTTTTTTTTACGAAGATTTTGTTGGAGCATGTGACAAAGTGGCTGATCAACATCTAACCATCGATTGTCATATATGATCCATGGCAGTGGAAAACTCGTAAAATAAAAGGAAATTGCGTGTTTTCATTTTCAAACTTGAAATGAAACAAAAATATATAACCCTAATTGGGAAAAAACAAACAAATACTATTATTAAATGGAAGATTAGTAGGTCATATTCATAGATTGTGTTAATATTTTGCTGTGAATTAACAGGTAACGCATGAATCCTCTTTTATACATTAAGATTTACGAAATCAGACATTTCATGTTTGACAACCCAATATTAATATTAACTCGCAACGTATTTTTGAACTGTTTCGAGGAGGTATTTTATATTTACCTCCTCATATATTGGGCCTCCAAAGATATGAATATTGTTTATATGTTCACGAGTTGTGAATGTTACAGAATCTGTTGTGACCAAATTATTTCATGAGAAAACTCATTCATGAAAGATTTTCGAAGCTTAACATTTATTTTGAATTACCTATTTCTGTGGTGTGTTTGGAGAAATTCAAAGAGGACATTGTTTATTCTAGTTATTAAATTACATTTTTTAATATCTATTACCTTGAGGATTATATATTTTGAAAAATAATTCATTTATAATGATCGAACAAAATGTAGATTAATTTTTTATAATATATTAAAAAATTGTATATTTTGTAAATATGTATATATATGCTATTTTATTATTTTATTTGTGTATAAATATATTTGTTTTTATTTAAAATTTTATTCTATATGTGATAATTGATAATAAATAGATTATTGTACATATATTTTTTTTTTGCTTTTTTATGATTCTCTCTTCTTTTAATGATCTGCTTTGAATTTTAATTCATTGAATCAGTTCTTAGAAACAGTGATGATTTTTTATCTAAAATTTCATTCTGTTTAAATTATTATGCTTTGAACTAGGAGCTGGATTTTTATGTATTTGCATATTTTTTTTCAAGCCTTGTATTCTTTTCTAAAAAAAAAATTGTTTTATGTTATTAAAACAAAATAAGATATTTTTTTATTTACATAGTTTGGTCCACATTTAGTCAGATATGAAAAATTACGTGGAAAATGATTAAAAAAAAACAAGGTAAGTTTTTTTATTTTTTCATTTTTAAACTATTTGAACTCATAAACAAGAAATTCAGAGAACTTAACCCTTTGCACTCATTAGCCGGTTATAGTCCGGCAAAATAAAAATGCAATTCTACTCAGATTATAAGTTCCACTTGTCTGGCACAGGACTCATAAGCTGGGTACAGACCGGCATTATTTTTTTCAAGATCCTCTCTTGAAGATAATATTGTTTTAGTGATTTTTTTTTTAATTGTTTGTGTTTGTATTATATTATTGTATTTGAAGTAATAAAACAAAGTTTAAACATTTTTTATATACATATAAATATACATATACATATATTATATATATATATATATATATATATATATATATATATATATATATATATATATATATATATATATATTTATATATATATAACAGTGTTTTATTTAGTGAAAGCCACTATTAAAAAAGAATTGCCGGCTCATTTTCAAAAACATATGGCTTCGGAGTGCCAAGGGTAAGGTATCTAGAAGATTCCTTCATGTTTCTTCCCAGAATATTCTACTTACCATTTTTATAGATGTCTATTGTTGTTTCCCTAACCAATTTTTAGGGCATGTTTTTAAAAATGCCGAAATCCAAATCAACCTCAAAATAACTTGTTTCATAGTAAATGTATATTTTTTACATAGAACATAGAAAGGCTGTGATATAACTTATATCATATGTCAAAATGCAGAAAAGCCTTACATCAATACGAGGAATACTATTTATTTTTTAAAGTTATAAATTATAAAAACGTTATTTTCTATATTTTGTTCAAAGTTGTCAAAGGATTTTTCTGAAAAGGACTAAAGTACGTTTAAACATTGTATATTTGTGCATTCGTATATTATATGGAAATTCATGTGCTCCTCATAGATTGTTTATGAGCATGAAAATCATAAAAAATTTGAAAACGAATAACAAATATAACAAGTTTTTTAAAATTGTCCGATGTTAATCAGTTTTAATAAATGTAACTGAAAGCTTGAATGTTTTTAAAATAATGGGATTCTGTCAGATTTAAAACCTTGGATAATGATTAGTTGAATTAGAACTATGGTGTGGATTGGTGGCTTGTGAGTTGGTATGTAAGTATACGTATTTATGAAGAGCATATTAATCAAATTATTTAGAAATAAACTTCATTATGAAGGAAGACCAAAAAACAAAATTAGGTTAGGGCCTTCACATTACCTAATGCGGCTCAGAGAGTAGCGTTGGGAATAGGTTGGGCCTGACTTGCCCTCCTACGAGTGGGGTGATAAGCTTGGTTCATTGTTTCCCTGGAATGGTATTTAATTTCTTTATTTTTTTGTTTGTTAATTTCTCTATTTTATTATTTTCTAATTTATTTTACATTATTATTTAATATATTTACTTTACTTTATTTCTTTATACAAGGCGAGTACCTCTTAGTGTAAAAAACCTCACCTTTCTATTCCCATCCATTGCAGTTATACAATAAATCAAAGACTTTTTTGGGGAAACCACGTTTTTTACTATAAAAGCTGTAATATCTCCATTTTGTTTAAATATTTTTCAAACTTTGACTACATTTTCGGATTTAGCATTAAATTTCCTATAAGAACAGAGTACAGGTAACCTTGAATTTTACAAACTTGTGACCTAAAGAACAGCTTGATCTTCACCTTATTTAAGGAAGTTACAATGTCCTATATTAATTTAATGCTCACCGGTTTTCTAAAAAAGTATCTTCAAAACTGCAAATCTCACAAAAACTTGCAAATTTAATCAGCTTTGAATGATATGTTAAAAGTAATGCTTCTGTTTCAATTTCATGGAAAAATTTAGTTTTAAAACCGAAAAAACACGGTGTTCTCATTTGGCATACAAATCAGTTACTTGTGTAAATAAGACATCATGATAGTCACTTAATATAAATAAGCATTTTAAACATAATAACCTCTTCATTGGAATAAAAAGCAAAGAAAAAAATTATTGTTTAATATAAAATAAAGGAAAACTGTCAATAAAGTGACAACAGATCAGAGGATCTTATGTTATTACATTTATTTATTTATTATTATTATTTAGGATTTATTTTATTAGATTTTCAATTTATGGTTTAAAACCATGATGAACATAGACCTCAATTTTGCCGATAGCTTCTGAATGTAGATGATATTGAAGAATACCACTTTTTGAGGTGAATTTTATGGACGGATGAGTCTGGGAGCTTTTCTATAGGGAAAGGCATTTCTAACTTTCCATGAGGGGTAGTGTTAGTTTATTCATCTTTGTATTGCTGTCGAATAGTGTTGAAAAATCATAGTTTGCCTAACAGATTGAATGGTGAGAGTACTGCATGGGGAAAGAACCAGTCGAGCAGAGGTGTCAAGTTTCTCAGTATCAGAATTTTTTCTGGAATTCGTGAGCTCTAATTTCACTTTTTCATTTACAAAACTTGAATTCTAATCCAAACTATCTTATTAAAAAAAACAAAAAAAAACAGCGATAGTTTCATTAAGTTGGAATTAAATTACATTTTTTTTCATTTTCGATAAAAGTTGAGTCACCTGATTTCTTATCCCAACCCTTCAAATGATAATACAGGTAAACATACTTTAACTTTAATATAGGGAATAGGTAATGAATAGGTATTTATAGTTTAAACGAGAACACTTACAGATTTATTTTTCAAAACATTTAAAAAAAAAAAAGAAGAAAATATCTCTCTTAAGCAACTCAAATAAATTAATACCAAACATGTTCTATATATTAACAAGTTTTGAAGAACATATTACATTACTTAATACAAAAATAATAAAAATGCATTAAACCATAACAGGTACATAATTAATAATATCGATAAAACAATTTCACATTACCAAATAAAAATGCACAACTAGAAAAATATAAACTAACCATTCAAAAGACACAACAAATTTTACACTTGAGGTAGCCGATAAAAATACTTAAAAAAAACAATATACTAATTACAAAATAATATTAAAATTTACAGGAAAAAACAATACAGTTCACATTTAAGTAAATGATTTTATACTTTCGAACCTCAGTCATCAAATATATATATAAATACTGAACTTATTTATATATATACAAAATTTAAAATACCTAGTTATCTAATTTTAAATTTTTAATACATTAAATTAGGTAATTAATAGCTAATACAATGACTAGAACAAAATAAAACATAGTAAGAACTTTCCATTTGTTTCCATTAAAATCTGGCCTCCTTGATAATTATTTTTCATTCTGAAACCACAAATAATATACTGCTGGAGACTTTCACTACTAATATTTAGACGTTAGAATATTTAGAGTTAATATTGTTGTTTTAATTATATCAAGTTTCATATATATATTTTTTTTTTTAAATTCATTACACAAATCACCTTAGTTTGTTAACAGTTCTAAAATATATCTTAACTTACAAGCATAGGATAAAGGAATGTGGTAACAGTGTCTTTCCCTATTTGATTTTCTGCATAACAAGAGTATTTTCCCATGTCGACCCACTTCAGCTTGTTGATTTCAAGATCTCCGTTCTCCAGGACCTATAGAACAAGATAACATAAATTTTCAACTTCTAGAAAACATTTTTGTTGTGGTACTTTAGAATTATACAGTTTTAACATGGTACTTACCCTAAACCGAGAACCTGGGGCATTCGAAACCAGCTGGCCATCCTTGGTCACCCATGAGACTCTTGCCATTCCGTGAACCCTGCATGGGATCCTCACGTCACTTCCCATCGTCTGCATGATGATCGGGGCCCAGATACTGATTTTGGGAGCTCCTGGCTGGCACTCGGTTCTCATATCATCTGTATTTAAAAATCATATTTGAGAATTTGTACAACAATTACTAAAATATTTCTAGCCAATCATTTTATACTGAATTTTTTTATTTATTGTATAATAATAATTTACTCACCATCGACAATGACACGGGTGGAAGTACTGATAGCTGTCTCGCCACCTGCTATAGCAGTGCAAGTGTATTCACCTTCGTGGCTTGGAGAAGCACAATCTGCAACGAAGGTCCTTACGATTTTGGCCAGTCCGAATCCACGGACAACATTGTCTTCCTCCATAAGCTGCAAAAATATTTTCAATTCAATTAGACGATAAAAATCAATTTAGATTAAATTTGTACATGTTGAACTCAATACCTTATGAGCCATCTTAAATTTTGGTTTAAACTATTAGTCATGGAATAGGCCTGTGATTAATTATTCATAGTTTAAAAATAAAATCCGAATATATTTATTTTGAACAAGGAGTTATTATTGTAATTAATAATGTCTGAAAATGTACTTATTTATTGAAAATTCTAATTAATTGAAAAAATTTAAAAATACAATTCAGGTGTTAATTCATCAAAACACTTGCAGGATTATTCAACAAATAGTTAAGAAAAAAGAAATTAGGCAAAATTATATTATTTTTATTTCAAACTTTAAATTTATTTTATAATTAACATTAATGTTAAAGAAGATGAAATTTTTAAAAAACACAATTCAGGCTTTAATACATCAAAACACTTGCAGGATTATTCAACAAATAGTTAAGAAAAAAGAACCTAGGCAAAATTGGATTATTTTATTTCAATTTTTAAATTTACTTTTTAAATAACATTAATGTTAATGTATTTATTGCTTTATTATAACTTTCAACATATCTTTTAAAGACTAACGTTTTCAGTTAAACTTGCTCTTCTCTCAAGGTCCCTCCATGACTAGAATATAAATTCTTAAAAAAATTAAAATTCTGTTGGGGTATGAACAAACATCACAGAACAGTTTTGGACTTGTGGCAGTGTTGAACCTTCTGAATAAATTTGCTCCCTCTTAGCAATTATAAAACATTGGGTTAAAATTAAATAAAAATTACCAGGAATGGTCAAATTTTTACTTTCAAAATCCTATTCTGCAGAAAGTGTAATGATTTACAACTTTTTGATTATAACATTTTTGGATTGAATTAGCCATTTCTGCGTTATAGACTCTTAAACATAACCAATACGAACTTTTTAAAGTTCGCAAAATTTTTCGATATTGACAATCGATTGTGGGTAAACGCCTAAATCAAATTCAGCTTAAGGAATGTCTTTAGGCGCACGATTTAATAAACTTTAATTTTGTAAATAAAACATTTTTCGATTGAAAGCATTTTTCTGTTTTTTTTCCCCAAAATCTGAAAAAAAAGTTCAAAAAGTTTGGTTTTTTTTGCCCCCAAACATTTTCCCTTTATCAAATTTAGTTTCATTTTTTATATTTTATTCTCAGGACTTCTCTTTTATTTTGGAGGTAATCTAACTAGACTAAGCGAGAACATTAGAACAAAGTTGTGCAATTATTGTATTGTCATTGGTCCTTGAAACGTATACACATTTTTAAGTTAATCAGATTGCTGGAAATTGGTGAAAAAATTACGATGAAAGATTCGGTTACATATAAGTGAAGTCAATAAAAGCGTATTTACATATTCATTAGTGAAATATTGTTTTTTTTTTTTTTTTGAAAGATTAAAAACTAGATATTGTTGATATCAAAAGAAATGAATGACTTGTACGCAAAATGTTACGTGAAGATAACTGACCAAAACATGAAGTTAAAAAAACCTTATCTACAAATAAAACCTTCCTATTTCGTCATATGGTTGAGGTAAAGTAGTCCAAAACATGTTTGTTAGCCAGAGCCTTATAGGACTCTTTCAAACTGATAGGATTATGGGTTTTTTAGTTCATATTATGAAACATTTTAGAAGTGTTGGTTGTTAAAGAATATTTTTTAACACAATATATGGACTTATTATGAAATTAACTGACCTGTGTGATAGGCCTGGAACCCCTGTGCCATTGTATTCTCGGTGATGGACTTCCTATTGCCTCGCAGTCAACTACCAGCCTCTGACCCCTTCCAATCTTTATCGTCCTGTCTGTTTCGCTGATCTTGACCCAATCTTTCATAGAATCCTCTCGTTCTGAAACTACAAGTACATCATTAATGGCATGTATTAAGAACATTTTTGAATATAACCTAAATATTTCATAGAATCGATTATTTTTATGATATAAAATACACAATGAATGAACTATTCGAACAATTCTTAAAGTCAAACACGTACAGTGCGGAAACATCGATTTCGCTGCTTATTTCGAGTTTCATATTTACGAATAATTCTTTTCATAATCTAACTTCCATATAAACCTATAAACTTCCCCATTCACGTAGGTAAAACATGGGTTTTATTGTAAATTGGTTTGCATTATTTACACTTATTTACACTTCTCAAATATAAAATAATATAACGGAACTTATCGTCAGTTTCAACATGGATTTAGTGTTATATATATTGATATTTATAATCCAAGATATTAACTTATCCATAATTTAATGGATTAATTGCGTATTCCTTTTATCTTATATGAGGAGGTGTAACAGAAGTTAACATAAGTTACAACAGGGAATTATTAGTGTTTGCATGGGAGTAAAGGAGAATAACGTTCTCCCTGAAAAATCGATAAAAATATCGAAATAAATCGATAGGTCACAATCGAGAAAAAAGTATTTTGGGCAGGAGCTGGGGTGGAGCTAGTGGTTCCATTTCTACAAAAATTGGTCTGATTACTCTCGAGAAATCCCCACCCCAAAAAAAAAAAAAAAAAAAAACTGTTAATTGTTGAAAATGGCTTTTCTTTTTTATTAACTATCACTATTTGGTTATTCTGTATTAGTCTTTAGAAGTATACTGTCTCTAGTTTGCATTTAATCGATGTAAGATTGAGATTTGGGAGGCTTTGTTCGGAATCATCAAGAAATTAACAATTTAAACACTTTTGTGTTTTCATTTCTATTGTTGAAATAATTATTTATAAGTCAAATGTTTTATTTTAAAAATAAAATTATACTCTCTCTGATTTGAAATGAATACGAAGAACACGGAATCCGAATTTCGGTTATATTTTGTAAATGGGTGCTAAGCATATGATGCAGTGAAAAACAAAGATGACTATAAAATTATTTTTGAAAATTGAGTTTGAAATGTACAAAGTATATTTGTTTATCATGCAATTTATTGTCTTTATAAAGATTTTAATTAATTACGTTAATGGAGGCATAGCTCGTTTAACTGGGACCAATGTGTCTCGAATATCAAGTTGGCAGTGCATGAATAGATCAAGTCCTCCCTGCTTATCCAACGCCTAGGTCTATTAACAAAATGTCTATTACTTTTAAATATCGCTGAGCCTAATGATGCTACCGAAATAGTTCGTTGAGTGCTTACTCTGCAGATAGCGCGATAACCCGGAAGAAAAAAACAGTGTATTAAAAGGTCACCAACTTGCTTCTACGTACTTGTTCTACGCTTCTTTTCGTTCAGTTTAAGTCACCATATTCATGTAAAAGTAACAATAACTGTATTAATTAATGAATAAAATAAAATAAACATGTTTTTTTAGTAACTAACGTATATTAAAAATAATTGGTTACTGCAGAAAAGTAACCTATTATTTTAAAATAACCACTTATCCCTATCGCAGAGTACTGAAATATTGTTTGATTTTTAAGAAATAAAAATCGATTCTTGAACAATTATTATTCTTACATAAATTGAAAAGGACTGAAACGTTTTTAAGTTTATTCAAACATTTACAGCGCAAACTTATTTTTAAAATATTTATTTTTGGTTCATTTAAATTCAATTTTAAATCGACAAAGCTAGATAAATTAATAATTACATAATGTAAATTAAACTCACCACTATTCGATCCCATCGGCGAGAGTGTATTCTGAAAATAAGAAGAAAAAAAATTAAATATTTATAAAAATATATGCATTAAAATAAAATATAATTATGGTGAACAATAATATCAAGTAATAGGATTAAGATTAATACAACTGTAAGACAGAAAGACATTTTGTTTGTAATGTAAGACTACAGGGTCCTGCCGGTTATAATGGCCATTATCCACTGCCTTTGTTATCCAGGTGATAGATACCAACCGGAAGTACACAGCCTCCTGTATCCCATTCACAATACCAATATATTGCGGTATTTATCACTTCCGCTATCTGACTACCTGCGTATGGGTTCCATTCGATCTTTATCGCGTATGATTATTATTATGTACGGTATATTTGAAAGGTGTGAATACCTTGTTTTATTTTTTTCAATATAATGATTTTAACTGTTATCAAAAATGTTTAAATAAAATTATTACGAAAAAAAGGGTCAATGAACCGTCTTATGGATGGTTTCATAACTGCGATAAAAATGCAGAGCCAATCTACATGTTTAAAGGACAAGCATCTGCTGACAGCAGCAGAGCTCAGCAGCAATGTTCCCTCGACCGAAAGGAGCTCAGCTGAAATATTTTTTGTTGCGATAGCAGTTATTATAATCGATGTTTCAATAGTTCCTATATCGATAGTTATAATACTACTATCCAACTATGTAATATTATTTTTTACAAATATGAATTCCTCAGGCAGTTTCGAAACCGGTGTTGTGATTCGCGATATCAGTGTAAATACATAGATATTTATAACTAACCTTTCAGCTATTTATCATGAAGATGTTAATTATCGATACAAAGACAAGGAGTGTATTGTTTTCTATTTTTAGTTATATGGAAATATCGTTGTAGAAAACAATTTTCACTATCAAAAAAGAAATCGAATCGGAAACTTATCTTTTATTATGAGAGATAAATTTCAACTGATTTCATTTGTGTTAATTTTTTTTCTGTATAATGGCTGCTTTATTATTTATATTTTGATAGTTAGAACCCGAGTTCGAGTCCAGGTGAAGACAGAAAATTTATATTTTGTTATTTTAACTGTAAATGGACTTCCAGGTAGGTGGACCTTCCTCGGACACAACCATCCTCAATAAAATGGGTAAATTCTTAATTGAGGAAAACCATTGAACTCATTTCATAATCGTTGATTTAGGAACAATACATTCTAACTAAAGTAATGGACCCAAGACTCATCATGTGTTGTAGTGGTACATGTTTAAATTTGAAATTCAAAATGGAAAAAAATGGCAAGGTTAAAATCAGGAAACGCTTGTTATTTCTCGGTCTCAAAATTACCCAGTCCGAGCCTACTGTCGAGAAATTTGAAAATTACGATTTACGAGACTATTATCCAATCTAAAATTCTTTACGGATGCGAAATGTGGCCGCTCACGTCAAAGAAAGAACTGTGCCTTAAAGTTTTATAAAATATAAAATATGATGTAGAATATTTAACATTAAAAAAAAAGAAAAAAAAAAAATTAGTACTCTGAAGAGTTTATAAGCACATTTCGAAATTACAGAACATATACAATTTTATAATTTAACAACAAAACGAACACACACACACACAAAAAAATTAAACCAATATGGACATCCCAAAAAGACACATATTCATAAAATAGAAAAAAACAAAACAAAAACAAATGTGAATTGCTAAGACAAATAACGGACACGTCTTCTTTTGTTTTAAACTAAACTTTACTTAAGGACTTACGTATTCTCTCACAAAACACATACAGAAGAATTACAAACTATTTTGTGATAAATAAACTTTTCAATGTATATTTTTAGTTATATATTCTTTCACTTTTGTTTGATATCTTTGTCGGAGATAGACCGGAGAGTTAACTAAGTAAAAAAAAAAACATTGTTTCTATCAGCTGACAAAGCTTCGGAACAAATTTTTAAAATATTTATGTTTTTAATATTTCTTATTCTTATCAAAGGTTTTTTTTTTTTTTTTTTATTATTATTAGTTTCATATTATTTTTTATTATAAATTGACCTAAAAATTTCTATCGAACTCATTTCAGTAGTCTTCAATCAAAACCTCAATTTATCCCTGACTTGGAAAAACATTAGACTACGGATGTCTTTGTATAATCTACTACTTCTGATAAAAAATACTTTCGGCAAATTTTACCAATTTTTTTTTTTACAAATTTTTGTATTTTTTTTTTAGAGCGTATCAAAAAATCCTAACATTTATAAAATTATAGGCAAAACGTGACTTTTTTCATTCAAATTAATGTAGCTCCTAACCGGAAGGTCTTAGCGACAAATGTTATATAACAGATAATATTCTCCATTAAATTTCTCATGAGGAAACTATCGGAAAATTTTTTGATTACAGTTTAAAAATGTAACATTTTTGAGAGTGAAAAAAAAAAAATACGCTTAAAAACTCTGGTTGCCGGGAGGACGTCTTACATTACAAAAACAAAACACTATATACTCCCAGCTAAAAGACATATCCATGGCAACAAACAGAAAAGAAAAGGTTAAATTTCAATTATTAGTTAAGCTCAGACTTCAGGGTGACGATAGATGCGTTGTTTTGCCTCACAATAATAAAACAAATCTATGAGAAAATAATAATTAAAAAAATATGAAGAAGTGAAAATATATTTTAAAAATAAATTAGTTCTCTTCTTTCCGATGGATTAGGACTCTCACTTTCGTCACAGTTTACAACATAAGATGACATGATCTTAAGATTACACATTTGAGCAATATTTGTTTTGATTTACGAATAATTAATTATCTCATTTACAACTCTTGTATTTTTGAATTATCTTGTTAATCTGACACATTTTACCAGTTAATTGCTAGGCTCATTAACGATGTTTACAGTGAGATTAAAAAAAAAATTAAATAAATAAAAACACTAAGACTAAAAAGACAATACGGCTCGTATTTTTCGACTTCTTCAAAATTTACTAGAAAAACGTTCAAACCTTCCGATTAATTGCTAGAGGCTCATTTACATGACAGTAATCAGACCTATTTGGACTGAAGGATTTGAGCTTTGGGACCCAACTAAACCATCCAATACCTCTCGTATCAAACCTAAAATCCTTCAAAAAATTGAATTGTGTATACTTTGTCATAAATAAACTTATCCATAAAGATTTTAATGTACCATATGTTGCTGATTTAGCTAAAACCAGATATCAGTTCTTTCACAGCAAACCCCACAACCACTCAAATCTATTAGTATAACAACTTGCTTCATATTCTACTCCATTTAACCATATGAGGCTTCTGAAAATAAGA
Organism: Euschistus heros; assembly: GCA_003667255.2. Classification (NCBI taxonomy): domain Eukaryota; kingdom Metazoa; phylum Arthropoda; class Insecta; order Hemiptera; family Pentatomidae; genus Euschistus; species Euschistus heros. The sequence continues at coordinate 490,729 of RCWM02000509.1, forward strand.
TGGCCTCGGGACCTTCTAATATAGTACTTTATTATACAGAACTGTTTTATGTGCTACCAATAGGTAAGTTGCTTTACAAGCAATTGACATGTCATTTTTAGCATTATCACCACACTTACTTGATGCATTTTATTATATATAGTGTACGATTATAGATATTAATAGAAAAAAAAACAAAACAAATAAAACACGCTCGCAACAATATTGCAAAGAGGAAAAATGTTTTGAACAGGTTCAAAAAGGTAATGAGCCGGCCTGACCTTGTCCCAAACTGCGACTGAATTCCTTCCCTCGTCCTTAAGAACCAGTCTCAGCACTTTATTGTATATTATTCTTATTTATTATTAATAAATATTTATTTTTTAAATTCGGAAAATAAATAGGTCTGGTAATTAAGATTAATGTTAAAATGTGGGCGAAATAGATAAATTAAGGATTACGTATGAATTTATTTTCTGGGCGCCAACAATATCTCAGAAAAATGAAATTAAAGCGGAAATGATGGCAAGGTTAAAGGCGGAGAACGCTTCTTATTTCTCATTAGCGAAATTACCGAGTTAGCGCCTACTCTCCGGAAATTAATAAAAAATTAGAATTTAAAAGATTAATATACAGCCTACATTTCTTAACTATAGCGAAACATGGCCGCTTCCGCTAAGGGAAAAACATGGCTTTGAATCTTTCAAAAATGACTCATTTTGTAGATTACTAGACCCAGAAAATGTTGAGCACGCGGGATTATTTAGAAGGCCAAACAGTATGAAATTACAGGTTATTTATCAGCTAAATATAGTTCAGTTAACAGCAGCGCAACAAAACTTTATGGAATTTAAAATTACCGAATCCCAAAAAGTTGAGGTTGAACCGGTCTGTTTACGTCCGATGGGTAAACCGATACGTAGAGTTGAACTTATGAATTTATTATCGATGTTTCAGGTATCTATCCTTTCATAGCAAACTCCACAACCATTCAAACCCATTAGTATCATAACTTGCTTCTTATTCCATTCCAGATAATCCTCCGAAGCGCCTGAAAAGATGGCCTCGGGACCTTCTAATATAGTACTTCATTATATAGAACCACTTATAAGTGCTACCAATGGGTAGTTGCTTTGAAAACATGTGAAGTGTCATTCTTACTATTATAATCATATATACTTGATTTATTATATTTTTATATTGTATATACAGTTGTAAATTTCAATAAATAACTAAATAAATAAAAAATAAAAGGTATCGATCATATAGCATGGAAGGAGCGAACAATTTAGCGAACCCGAATGTCTGATGCCGACACCACTAACCTCTAACAACAAACCCCCAACATCAGTCCTGAGCAATCATCCCATCTACGCCTCGGTCTACCCTTCGGACGCTTAGCCAACGGCTCAAAACTGAATTTCTTTTTTGTAATACGTACATTATTAAATTCAAAGACTTTACATGTCCATTTTAACCGTCGCACAGTGGGGCAAGTAGCCCTAATTGTTGGCATAAACTAGATATTCTTACTTACATCTTAAATAATCATCAACATTGGTTCCTAAAGCTATATATCATACATTGAAACATTAAAAAACCTAAATCACTCTCTTTATTTGTGTTCAATACAGAAAAACTTAGAAAACAGTAAATAAAAAAATTCATACTTTTCATTAGAAACTTTCAAACTTTCGTTAGAATTGGGTCTGAACTCAACAAAAAGTTAATGAACATATCCTGGTTGGATTTTTCTCGAATTCACTTCCGTGATGTTCACGAATTTTTTTGAAATCCTTGTTACGAGGTTCCTGTGCTTCCTGAACCATGAATAAGAAACTTGTCGAGGGTCGGTGACATCGGGTACCATGTGTACTTTTCTACATAATGCTTTGCAGTATCGTGAGCAAACTCTTGATAGGCATTAGTATTATTTTCGTACCCACTTGATATTGCTATCAGTATTGTATGAAGCCTTTTAATTAGTTCAGCGTCAACTCCGGTAATTTCTGACGAAATATCAACATGAGATAAAAATCGCCTAGCCTTATTTCCATCGTTACTATTTCCAAAGCCAGGTTTAGGCATGTCAACAATCAAACCACACCTTTTTTTTTTTTTTAAACTTTCTTGGATTCGACTCTTGGTTTCTTTAATAACTTGTTTGTCTTCATTGCTGCGGTCTTGCCATTTTATTAGTGGAAACTTGTATGATAGGTGTATAGGATAGGAAATAAAATGATTTTTTCGTCTATGCACTAACAAAGGAGAAATATTTTTTCTGACGTTGGGGCAGATTGGGGCAAAATTTTTCAACGAAACCATAATATTTAGATAATGTACTAGAAGATGGTGGAAAAAATATGCTTGGACGGGTTTGGAAGTTTACTAAACCCTTCGCTACAGATAAACTAAAATCAATAATCTTGTTTTATTAAATTATTAAGGCAAATATAATGCTATATTTCAAAATTATATACCTGAAGATGATGATTCCATGTCATAACAATATACAAGTATTAAAACTGTATGTAAAAAAAACAAACGATCTGTTAATAACAAATTGATGCTGACACTGACATTGATGCAACTGAACTTTGTCCACTTTCACCGATTATCAGTACAAGACATGACCGTTTTCAGCTTTTGGAATTTCATTATTTTGTTCTGCAGAGCTTTAAATAACAGATAATTAAGTCATCACGTTGAAAGGAAAATTTTAGTTTCAGGACTTTCTGCCACGTTTTGCTTCAGTTTGCCCCACTGTGCGTCGCGCTGCTATTAAGTAAACTCTATACACCGGGCATAGAGTTCGCAATTCCGCATTGTGGTGCCTTCTCCATTCTACGGTATGTTCATCTTTTTTGGGCCATCTATCAAAAAAACTTTAAGGCGTTGTTCTTTTCTTAACGTTATCCATAGAGAACATGTTGGTACACAGTTCATATTATATGTATTTTTACTAAGGAATACGTATTCAGTTGAAATATAAAATCAGTCTTGAGATCTTTCAATTTCGAGATATAGATGTGAAAATAAAATGTTTCATGTAATTTCGTGAAAACTTGAAGGTTGCCCGTAGGTTTAGAGAAATATAGCTCTCAGATCTTATCAGCGGCAAACCATTATTAATTTAATGTACAAAGAAATCAGACGTTGTCGGTCTTAATAGTTGTAGTTACATATAAAAAAAAACATATTTTTAAAGTTATTGAAGTTTCTATACTACTGACTATATCTCTAGTTTTAAAAATAATTTTAAGAAAAAAACTGATATAATTATTGGTTTTTGGTTCTGATAGAGTAGGATGGAGAGAAATATGTGGCTATTGTTGGAGTCTTATTTTTTTATTTTCTAGGAATCAATCTAGTAAAAATTTAGTTCTCAAACTTGAGTTGATAAAGTTTAGATTGAAAATAGGTTTAAAAACAAAACAAAAGCCGATTGAATCTGAAGATCAACCTGAACGGAATAATTTCATTGCAAGGAAAAAAAACCCCAAAAAAAACCAACCTTGTACTCAATAAGTTATGATAATATTTATCATATAAAGGAAAAAAGAAATAAATAAAAAAAAAAAAAAAAAAAAAAAGAAAGAAGATTGTTTTCGAAAAAATACCGGCTTTCACGTCATTACTAAATCGAAAAAAAAATAATACATTCATAGTATAAAAAAACAAATGAAAAATAATTATGACGTAACGTTATCTGTTTTGTTATTTATATTACGCGAAGCGGTTATCGAACTTGTATTAATCATATTTGAAAATTCTGTTTGACCGTCCGGAAATAATTGCAGATCTATGATTTTAAAAAAACAATTAGAAATCATTTTTATTAATCAACATATAATTAATTTTGATTAAAATTATTACTTTTTTTTTTAATACGCTTTTATTAACATGACCTGTATTTAACGGAATCTTTAATCGTAATTTTCACCAATTTCCAGAAATCTGATTAACTCGAAAATTTGAGCATGTTTGAAAGACCAATGACAATACAATAATTGCACAACTTTGTTCTAATGTTCTCACTTAGTCTAGTTAATTTACCTCAAAAATAAACGAGAAGTCCTGAGAATAAAATATCAAAAAAGAAACTAAATTTGGTAAGGAGAAAATGTTTGGGAGGCAAAAAAAAATGAACTTTTTTTTTAATTAAAATATAGAAAAATTTTGAAACGAAAGACATAAATTTGGTTTAGGGTTTAACCACCACAAAATTGTTTGTCGGTTATGGCAAAAAAAAACAGTCAAACGTTTTAGTGAATTAACTAAATTTGGTAAAGGGGAAAATGTTTGGGTGGCAAAAAAACACAAACGTTTTGAAATTTTTTTCAGATTTTGGAAAAAAAAAATATAGAAAAATGCTTTTAATCGAAAGATGTTTTACTAAAAAAATTAATGTTTATTTAATTGTGCATCTAAAGACATCCCTTAAGCTGAATTTGATTTAGGCGTTTAGCCACATTCGATTGTCAAATTGTCGAGTTTTGCCAACTTTCACAAAAATTTAGTTTTGGTAATGTTTAAGTCTATAACGCAGAATTGACTAATCCAATCAAAAAATGTTATATACTAAAAGTTGTAGATCATTACATTTTGTGCAAGATAGGATTTTTAAAGTAAAAAATTTGCCCATTCCTACTCTGAGATATGTCAAAAAAAGATATATATATATATATTGTTTGGTTTTGGGTTAACTGTGTCAAAATTGCAAAAAAAATAACGAATTGTACAGGGAAATTAGCTTCGAACCTTGAACTCAAAAAATTAAAATTAAAATCTTATGTTTGCTATAAAAGCGCAGTTTACTAGTTTTTTTATAACTATAATTTTTTTCAGGGTTTGAAATCAATAATTATTTTTTTCCAAAAAATCATATAATAATTATATTTGATTTTTAATTTATAAATCATTCCTGATTTATAAATAAAAATTTCAATTGATCTTTGATGTTTATTTATTTGATTAAAAATTATGATCACTCACTGAGTGAAAATGTTGATCAGAAAATAATAATCACCTTTTACACACAAATTGATTAATATGTTTGTTATACAAAATACTCAAAATACATCTTGGAGATAATTCAAAAAAATTAACTTTCTGATTAAGAAAGGAACTACTCAAAAATTATTATGATTGTTAATTGTAAAAATTTTGTTCAAAAATAATGTTCAGAATTTGATTTTTATCACTTATGATAAAAAATAAAAATCATCAAATTATTTTTAAAATTCCATATAAAAATCTTGATCGGATTTGATTTTTATTATTTTTTTTTTTTAATTATCGATTTCAAACCCTGATTTTTAAAAATTTTCTATTTCCACACCAAGACCAGAAATTCCCCAAAATTGGGTAAAAATCCCTACACCTGGCAGCGCTGCATTTAGAAAACAATAATGACGTATTCTGCTGCAAGCGAATCGATAAAAACGCTGAGTATGATAAGAAGATAATCCTGGGGGGCAGAACCCCCGAATCCCCCCCTGCGATAAGCGGAGTCCCACGAGATAGAGATGCAACAGTTCCCAGGAGAGTTCGTGGAAGTTGAGTCAGCCTCTTCATTCACCGCTTCTAGTCCATTCAGTAGTCTTCCTCAATGACTACTCATCCCTTCCCCTGACCTCGCCTTCTCCGAGCATGTTATCCACCCGTCTACGTCCTAACCGCTATATTAATATTATATAACATAATCTAAATAAGCAATCAAAATATTTTCACGGGGTCACCTGTGGTGTAGTGGTTAGCATAGCAACCTACTAAACCCAAGATCGCGGGTTCGCAGCCCGGCAGATGACCTAAAAAATCCTTAATGCCGTCCTTCGGAAGGGACGTAAAAGCCTGTGCGATGTTATACCTGGATAGGCAAAATTTAGGAAACCGTATCCGATTTCACAAAACGTTAAACGAAATAAACAAACAAAATATTTTCACAAAATTAAATATTAAAAAAAAAAAAATTGATCAAAGGAAAACATAGAAACCTCAAAATTATTAAATAGTTCTAGAGTGCATAAAATATGCGATTATTTTTGACTTCATAGCTTCGTTAGGAATAGTTAGAAGGTAAACATACTAAAAGTCCCCGACCCAATGCTCTGAACTAAAGGTTAGGGGAGATAAGGTCTGATTTTTGGGTTTTTCGATTATATCTCGAAAACGGTGGACTCTAGAAAAATATGTTTTAAATAAAAATTAAACCTAATTAAATTTCCTATAAAATTGTTTTCATAAATATTTGTCGAACTTCTAACCGTTTTCGAGATATACGTTATAGAAAATCGCAAAAAAATAAATTTTTCCTCATTTTTTGTCATTTACTTCTAGTGACTTCCGCGATCGCTTCTCAGAAAAATTGTCAGTTACAAAGATGTAGAGCATTAAAATTATTTTAAGCTGATATATACGTTTCTGGCACTTGAAGCAAATGTTTGGACAAAAAGTGAGGTAAAATTATGTTTTTGCGATAATTATCGATTTTCCAATAACGTATTTCTCGATAACGGTTGGAAGTTCGGCAAATATGTATAGAAACAATTTTATAGGAAATTTAATTAGCTTTAATTTTTATTTCAAACATAATTTTCTAGAGTCCACTGTTTTCGAGATATAATCGAAAAACGCAAAAATGGGACCTGCGGGGACTTTTAGTATGTTTATCTTTTAACTACTCCTAACGAAGCTATGAAGTCAAAAATAATCGCTTATTCCATGCACTCTACAATATGTTTATTGACTGGAATACATGTTAATTGGACGGGTTCATAAGAACTGGAATATAATCGAGGAAGCATCTTCCACGATATGAAAACAATTAGGAATTTCACAATATTGATATTATGCGACCTCAGGACAATGATCCAAAGGGGCAAAAATCATTTGAATTATTTTTTTTAAGTCCTCTTACTGAAAAATATTGTTTTGCAAATAATAAAAGTTAGAATTTTTTTAATGTTGGCATTTTTGTTCAAACTTAAAACTTCAAACGATTTGTATGACCTTAAGACTGTCATATTTCAGTCTCAATTTTTTACAATTTACAATTAATTTTACCCGATATCGCCACTATTCCGTGGTCAGGGTTTTAAAGATTCTCAAACCTTTTTTTTTGTGTCCGATTTCGCTTCACCCTACAGGTCACAAATCTTGCTACAAACAGCTCATAAGAACATCGCAGTTAATTTGTAACGTGTTAAGTTTCACTTTGCAATAAAAAATTACAAGTTATAAATTAGATAATTCATTATTCGTAAATCAATACAAATATCGAATAATACGAGAAAATGGTTTAGGATAAAATCAGGAGAAATACAAAAATTTTAAAATTTAAAGTTTTTAAATGTAGTGCCGACGTTTCGACCTGCCTTGTTGGTCTTCTTTAGAGAGATCGAACAAGTCAGGAGAAGAGACGAACGATGACCCAGCACATTCAAAGTTTTTTTTAACTTAGACCTGTTTTTTTTCTCTCATGGTTGCATCCCAGTCCAAATCCTTTTTATATTATTCTAAAAACTATTCTTAGTAAACATTTATCAAGTGTTTAATCAGGCGATCTAGTCATTCAGGTTGTAAACTGACAAAACTGGGTTTCTAATCCATCGGAAATAGATCTAATTTATTTAAAAAATATAATTTGGGCTTGACGGGACTTATGCAATTCAACTAGAGCAGGAAGGACGGGTTGTACTAAAAGTTACCAACCTATTCTAAACAGGTTTGGAAGGCCAAGATTCATTCCGTGGATTCGCTTAGAAATAAATTTTAACTTATCTTGTTGGGATTCGAACCGAGTTTCCTATTTATAAAGAAACTGTTGTCAAATTTTTAATCCGAGCAACACAATCAGAGCTATAGCGTGTCAAAATGTTACATTTGTGAGTGTGAAAAAAATTATATATTTTTAGGGTGAATAAAAAACAACTATATTTCCCAAGCAAAAGACAAATCCATGTCGAAAACAGAGCCTGGGCAAACCCAGAACAAAATTTTCACAGTTTATTTCTCTAACTCTGTGATTCCCGATATACTGAATTACGTTAATATTTATTTTAGCTAACAAAGTGATTATACTGCAACAACTTTGGAAAAAAAAAATAAAAACTTTATTTTTTGTAACACTCTAATTTCCTAGTAACAAGTATATTTAAGCATGCCCTAGACAATGAAGCCTTGGTGTCTTACTTTGGTGTCGCACATTACTTGGCGTGTATCAGCTGTTGCATCAGTTACAATGGTATTTAAAGCTTTCAGTCACGCTGAGTTCCAACTTTAACCCAAAAAAAAAAAAACCATAATAAACTCCGAAAATTATATGTATTGCATCATTATCATTTTTTTTTTTTTTTTTTTTTTTTTTTTTTTTTTTTTTTTTTTTTTAATATAAAATTATTTAAGCTATGAACATTTATTATATTTAGTAAATTCGAAATGGAGGAGCTGAGATCACGATGACTTGGGCTCGAATCTTCTCGTGTAAAAGTAAAATTCATTTTCCATTAATATATATATATATATATTTTTTTTTTTTAATATATATATATTTTTTTTTTTTTTTTTTTTTTCTTTTTTTTTTTTTAACTTTTATTTTATGACATTCCAACTCATCCTACCACTGCCCTCACCACTTATGCGGACGACTCATGAGTGTTATCAGTAAACAATGATCCCTTCATTGGCTCCCAAACACTCCAATCCCATATCCTAACCCTTTAAGAGTGGTGTAAAAAATAGAGGATCAAAATAAATCCAAAACAAATTCACCAAATAACCTTTACCCTTCGTCGTAAAACTACCACTTTCTGTCCTACAGTAACCTTTAATGATATTCCACTAATCCCTGTTGAACAGATCCGCCACCTAGGACTCCACTTGGACAAACGTCTTACTTGGAATCCACATGCAAGACTAAAACGACAAGAAACTGCCCGTCGTTACAGATTACTTCAATATTTACTAGACAAACGTTCAAAGCTCCCAATTAATTACAAAAGACTAATATACATGACTGTGACGAGAACTATCTGGACGTACCGAGTTGAGCTTTGAGGCTCCACTAAACCATCCAATTCGTCTCGTATACAATCCTTACAATCCAAAATCCTTCGAAAAATCCTCAATGCACCTTAATTTGTCACCAATAAACATATCCATAAAGAGCTTAATGTTCCATATGTTGCTGATTTAGCCCAAACCAGATACCTATCCTTTCATAGTAAGCTCCATAAGCACTCAAATCCCCCAATTCCTTAACTTGCTTCCCTACCATCCCCGATAATCTCTTCTAGTGTAGAATTTTTATTAAAGTGCAACTGATGAGTAGTTTTTTTTTCAAATTTTGTCATGTTATTGTAATAGTTAACATGACATTTACTTGATGTATATATTTTGTACAGTTGTAAATTTCAATAAATTGTAATTAAAAAACAAAACAATAGTATATTACATTACTAGTACCGAAAGTGGCATTTTACGTTGCGAGACTGTGTTTGACTGGCGAGGCGAAGCCGAGCCCGTTAATTCGATCGAGCATCGTAAAATCACTTTCGGTACGAGTAATGTACGATACTTTTCATCACGAGGCAAAAACGCTTAACGCAGTTTTTAACTCGTGAATCTACAGATTTTAATAATTCATATTATTACACTAAATGATTGTTTTCCATTTTAATGATTATTTGTAACAGCTGATTTAGAGAAATAACCGTAGACAAGTTTAATTTAATATAATTACGTTTAATAACTGAAATGTAATTATTCAAAATACATTTATAAAAAGGAGTAAGTTTATATATTAATAAAAAACACTTCATTTTTATAGGGTCAGGTTAATATTAATTGTACAGTTTTGGTTTTTGGTAATGTTTAACCCATCAGTTAATGTTTTTTTATTTAGGTCAACAAACATCCGAATTTTTTTTTATTTTTAAACACGATTTTAACATGGAAAATTTACTCCATAAAGAAGAGGCTTTAAATTTTTTCGATAAAGTTGATAGGTATACTAACATCACTTCATCATTAACATGGTTAGGGTTAACACTTTCACTATAGCACCACTCACAAAACTTATTAAATTCTTCTTCGTATCTATTACGAGATTTCCCGGGCAATAACGAATCAGTTATTCCTTCAGCTTCTTTAATTAATTTTTGAGGGATGTTAAAGGCCATTTTCGCACACTAACAATGTAAAATTAAATTATAAACTAAAAGAAACGCTAGCGAACCTCGTGTTGGTAACAGTAAACACTGCTAGCTGCGAAAACTTTCCCGGCTAGACGTGTAAAATCATATGTTCGTTGTTTTACCTTGCTCTAAATTTTGAGATGTGTAAAGGCCTACTTTCCTTGCTCCCAGCTGTTATGGAAAGTATCTATTTTCCAATCCGAGTGATGTAAAAAACATTTATAGCATTTCATTAAATGAAAATTATTCACTATTTACTAGGGAGTCAACTCGACTTTTACCATATTTTATAAAACCACACCTGTCAAATAAATTATTGACAATTTCAAGAGATGCATTGCAATATATAAGTTTGTGTAAGTAGGTCTCTCATCCTATTTTTTTTCATTCTCCTTCTGGTATTCTCCTGTATGAGGGGTGTGACCACATCATTGATGAGTGTCCACTTAATTTTTCATGTAAAAGTCTGTAGTGTCTCCGTAAATATAATCGATGATTTCTGTTTACCGGCGTACTCTGTTAAAATTCTCTGATAAAATTTTATTTTATCTATTATTTCACAAATCAATATTTAATCAGTGTAAATATTTTATAACAGACAGAATATTAAAAAAACTTAAAAAGATGCAAAGAATTATCACAAAGCCAGGAGCGCAAAGATGCCGGTAGACGCAGTCCTGTACCAGAATAGACCAAGAGACGTGTCCCTAACTCAGTCCACGAGGTACCAATGACACAGGAAACCATGGTTGCATCAGCCTCACGTACCCTATTCCGTCCGAAAGCTCCTCGAGCAAGATGAAGGAAAGATTTTTTTGGTTCTGAGCGGTACATCAAAAGGTTTTCAACATTCCACACAGTTTGTTTGTTTCCACTTTTTGTTTAAACATAGATAAAACACACTTAATTTCTAAACAAGTATATAATCGTTGCATTGTAGTGTAAAAATAATTGTTTTTTAAGATTTACAGAAGCGGTTTTAAATTTCGGCGCTGAGAGAATTATGAAAGGAAGAAAAAAAATTAATGGAACAAAAACTGTGGTTATCAAGTGGGAACCTGTTTTGCGGCAACGGTTCCGAATTCCGTTTTTTTTTTTGTTTTTTTTTACGAGCATTCTTACTGGTGGCTAAAAGGTTTTTTTGTTTTTATTTTTATTATTCTTAGATTTCTTTATATTTAAATATGTTATAACTAAATAAGGATATGGTTTTACCTCTTGGTTGAGCGAGGCGGCGTGGAAATGTCCTGGAAAGTGAGTCCTGCCGGCAGCTAAGGAGAACATTGCTGCGAATACAGCCAGCGCAACTTTAATCATATCCATCTGCAACAGCACAATAAATTTAGAAATAATATTTCTATAAATATATATTAAAAAAAAAAAAAAAAAAAAAAAAAAAAAAAAAAAAAAAAAAAAAAAAAAAAAAAAAAAAAAAAAAAAAAAAAAAAAAAAAAAAAAAAAAAAAGTATTATTTTATAGGATTTAATCGAAAAAAATGTTGAAGATTGAGCGAATATTTAAAACAGTATATGGCGGCATATAATTTAAAACAGATGCAGAATTGGAAGAAGACATTGTGGCCTAGGAACGAATCATACGAAGGAAACGTTTGGCTGGGGACGCCAACCAATTTGATGCGTTTAAGAAAACTTCCGTATTAGCATATACGCTTCTTCAAGACAAGCAAACGTTATATTGTTTTGTTTATAAATAAGAAAAAAAATGGACGATCAATTTGAATTTCAACATTCGAAGGACTTTAATATCATTTAAACACTTTATTTCATCGATTCAAGCACTTTTTGATTCAGAAAAAAAAAAAAATACAATTTTTTTTGGCGGTTCCACATAACACATATTCAAAAAAAAAAAATTCACGCTACGTACCATATTATGATCCATTTGAAGTACTGTAGAGACGTACTCACCAGGTATGGCGATAACGATACTAAGATAACTGTGCAAACGAACACAAGAGAAGCCAAAGAACGACTGTGGACGTCCTCCCAGGGACTACGCTTTTATAGGATAGCCCCCACCTCTCTTCCAATCTCCATCCACAGCGGCAACAAGTGTCAGGGGCTCGCCTCAAACTCGCCCTCTCATTGGTCGTAATTAGGGGCCAATCCGATGTGGAATCGCTGAGTGGTTGCATCAGCCGAATCTCTCGTGAGTGGTACTTCAGTGTCTAGGAGTGTCACTTCTAGGATAAGGAGATAAAAAAAAAACGAATCCCTTGTACCACTGTCTATTTAAAACCATGATCCAAAAATTTTTTTTCAACATAAACTTGTCGAAGTATCAATACTTTATATAGGAAAAAAACAGTCGTAACTCTTCGAATCTGAGAGAATGTGGCAATCGGACGAAAAATAGTTTTAGAAATCTCAGGGACCCTAAAATTTTCCATGACGATATTGAAGTCACAGAATGACTTTAACCCCAGTGAATCTTAACAGATCTTGTATGTAGTTTAATAATTACATTATTTTTTTGTATACTAATTCTTGACTTGACATTAAAATATATATATATATATATATGTATATTCATTTTTACTGTAAATATCATAGAAACCTCTTTGAGTAAAATTCAATTTTATCAAATATTGATTTTTTTATTTTTTTTATTTTTGTTTGTGGAAATATAGATATCTATAATACAGGAAAGTTTCTCTTGTTTATTTTTACGGTCGATTTGTTGTAAATATCGCTTCATGGAGTAAACATTTTTTTTTTTAAAACTGTTTTAATAAATTAAATGAATATTCCGTGAGTCTATTAATACAAGATTTTTTTTTGAGAAATTACTTAAGGTAAAATTCAAGTTTATCAAATATTGTTTGACGAAATTTAAATATTGTTTTTGGTTTTTTTTTAATTTAAAAAATATCCAGGACATACAGTTTATGTAGTTTATTTCTGATTATGAAAATCATTTGAAAAAGAAAAACCTTTTTTCTCCCCTCCCTTTTTTTTTTATTCGTCTAGTATTCAGATGGGTTAAATAGAAGAAATGTTATTTGAGAAACTCCTTGAATGTTTTATAATATAATACAGGATATGTTTTTCTTGTTTATTTTTACGGTTGATTTTGTTGTAAATATCGCTTCATGAAGTAAACACTATTTATTTATTTTTTTTTTTAACAAAATCTGTTTCAATGAATTCAATGAATATTCGGAGAGTCTGTTATAATTTTTTTTTTTTTGTAGTTTATTTCTGATTATGAAAATCATTTGAAAAAGAAAAACCTTTTTTCTCCCCTCCCTTTTTTTTTTATTCGTCTAGTATTCAGATGGGTTAAATAGAAGAAATGTTATTTGAGAAACTCCTTGAATGTTTTATAATATAATACAGGATATGAAAAACCTTTTTTTTCTTGTTTATTTTTACGGTTGATTTTGTTGTAAATATCGCTTCATGAAGTAAACACTATTTTTTTTTTTTTTTTTTTGATGAATTCAATGAAATTTCAAGGATTTAAAAAAAAAAATGACTTAAGGTAAAATTCAAGTTTATAAAATATTGATTTTTTTTTTTTTTTTTTTTTTTTTTTTTTTAAATATCTAGCACAAACAGTTAAGTGTTCATGGTTTATTTCTGATTGCGAAAATCATTTAAAAAAGAAAAAACCTTTTTTCTATCCTTTTTTTTTTTTTTAATTCGTTGGGTATTCAGATAGGTTAAATACAAGAATTTTTTTTTGAGAAACTTCTTGAATGTTTTATAATATAATACAGGATAAGTTTTTCTTGTTTATTTTTACGGTCAATTTTGTTGTAAATATCGCTTCATGAAGTAAACATTTTTTAAATTTATTTATTTAGTTATTAATTTTTTTTTTTTTAACAAAAACTGTTTTTATATAATTTCAATGAATATTCGGTGAGTCTGTTAAAAGATTTTTATTTTTTTTTAAAACTTCATGAACTTTTTTCAAGAAATTACTTGAGGTAAAATTCAAGTTTATCAAATATTGTTTGACGAAATTTGAATATTGTTTTTGGTTTTTTTTTAATTTAAAAAATATCCAGGACATACAGTGATATATTCATGGGTTATTTCTAATTATGAAAATCATTTGAAAAAGAAAAAACCTTTTTTCTCCCCTTCCTTTTTTTTTTTATTCGTCTAGTATTCAGATGGGTTAAATAGAAGAAATGTTTTTTGAGAAACTCCTTGAATGTTTTATAATATAATACAGGATATGTTTTTCTTGTTTATTTTTACAGTTGATTTTGTTCTAATTATCATTTGGAAAATATGGATAAACCCTTTTAAGCCATATTTTTTAAAAATTATAATTTTATCAAACCTATCTGAAATATTCATTTGTACATTTATTCACAGCCTTTGGTATGTAACATGTAATAAAACACATTGACTCATGGCTAACTTGTAACCTTTACTTAAGTATTTAATTTTTAATTAATAATTGTATGAATTAAAAAAAATATATATATATTTTTAACTAACGGAACGATTAAAAAAACCCTGTGAGAGTATCGCTCGACTTTCTCCTATTATTTTATCTCCATTTTTATCTGAAGGTCTTGGTTGATATAAAAAACAACGAAAAAAACAATTGAATGAGGCTGTAAAGATGTTGAAAACAGATGTAGATTAGGGAACGAAAAAAATAGTTCTATTGTTTTATATATTTAAAACTAAAATCTGAATAAAAACCTATGTATATTTTACTTTAACCATCCTTTATTTTTTGAAAGTTGTTTATTTAAATTTACAAAATTATAAAACAAATTTATGAAGTAAATGTGATTATAGATATGCTGGTATGTCACAATTATCTATTATATATTTGTCAAATACCACTCACTCACTTAACACGAAATCTCAGAAACCACCGAACGGATTGGAATGAAATTCGATATGTAGCTTCCTCTAGGGCCGTAGGTGCTCGCTAAGAAAGGAATTTAAAAAAATCGGCCTGGATCGCGGCTAATTTGCGAAAAATGCGATTTCAGTTTTTATTGGGTGAATAATAAAAGATTAATTATCATATGGTCTTTGGATACAAGTTAAGTTAAAAAATAGGTTAGATCTTTAAGCCGCAAACTTTGACCACCGTTTAAGTTCCTTATAGTTGTAAACAAACAAAAATACGATCGATGTCGAAACGTTATAATATTGGTACTTTCTGTGAACTCATGGTAGCTGCAAAGGTTACTTACAACTTACAAGTTTGAGTTGTTTCGTGAAGAGAAGCTATTAAAAGACTTATGTTAAAGAGGAGGTTAAAAGACTTATGTCCTCTGGTGATGACATCTAAGGCCAGTTCGATGTAGGGACGAAAAACAGGTAAGAATCAATATTTCTACCAAGTGTATGATTCTCTTCAGTATCGTCTTAGGTTCTGCCATGGAGAAGACGGGTACAGTATTAACATTCCTCAGCGTGACCCGAACACCAATACACCACTTAAGAAAACTATTTCTGCAGCTGATTTTTACGCCTATATGTTGATGGAGCGAGAAGGCGAAGAACCTTATTTACTTAAATTTTGTAATCTCTTCAACCAATTTATGATTGATATGTACGCAAAAATAGAAACAGAAAGATTAAACTTTCTTCAAAAAAGTTGAGAAGTGGAGACTATATTCACTTAAAGTATGCCATAAGAAAAGCTGATGGTCTGGTATCAGAGCTGGGTAAGATGGTAGTGCTGCCTCGAAGCTTCACTGGAGGGCTATAAAAATAATATAAAATTAACTTTTGCAAATTGTCAAATTTACTTATTGAAATTATTCTAAGAATGGAATTGTTCAGGTTTATTTAACTAATAATAATTATCAACGTTAAGCTGAACTTTTACTAATTTAAGTTGTCTTCATCCTAATGATATTAAACCGTAGCCGGAGCAGGGTACTTTCAGCTAGTACTTTATAAAATTATAAGTCTCTTGTTTATATATGTTAATGTCTCCATACCAATTATGAGATAATACCGTTTTATTTTAGTTTGTTATTTTTGAATTATTATCAGGGGGATATAATGCCCTTGAATAACGATAATTTTTCATTTCATTTCAAGGGCTAGTAAAGAAATTAGGCTTTGAAATTGTCCGGTACCAGTTTTACATTAGTTGGGTCCCAATAGAATCTTCTTTTCAAACGCCTCCAGGGTTATCGGGATTCGAGTGGGAAGCAAATGGTCAAATTGAGAGGGTATTGAGTTAAGTTAGGGAAGATAGGAATCTGTATCGAACCAAATCTGCTACGTATGGGGGCATTATGATAATTATGTTTATTATATATAAATACATAAAGTACAGCGTAGAATACTGGCGAGGAATAATGGTAGTTATATCTGGTAAATATACTCGTAGTTCAAGTAATAGCAGTGTGATAATTATTGGTGTCCGTAATACCGATTAGTCAGTGCATATTTTAAGGAATTTTGACTCGGCGACATACGGGACGGCAAAAGTCCCGGGGGGGGGGTAGGGCGGGGGGACGAATTTTCAAAAATCTTTTACAAAATTAAGTGTCAAATGACGCATTTTTAGACCGTTTTAACTCTTAATTAACACTCTCCGTAAGGTTTTGAATACCGGGAACTCCCCACTTCAATTAATGATCCCAAGCCCTTCCTAGAAGAATGTGGTATTTTGAAAGCTTTATTTTGATTACGAGTTTTTATATATTTTAGTTTCTTAATGTACTTGTAAGAATATTTTCTTGGGAAACCAAATATTTTTTTTTTAACTTATCTTTACGAAAACTTAATTACGATAAGGTTTAATTTTATTTTTACTAGAAAATTATATATTTTAAGTAAGCAAAACATTGCGGAACACAATCATACTTGTAGTTTACTTTGACAGTTAATTTGGTCCACTCTATGACGTATGAACCCATTTTTAAATTGACACCAGGGGCCTATTTCATAAAGATAGAAGTACAACTCTACAGCTACAATTCCAAAAAACCCTTGACATTTGAGCTCCCACTGGTCGGTTTCAAGGTTTTTTTTTTAAATTGTAGCTGTGGAGATGAACTTTTTACTATTTTTTTTATTATGTTGAAAACTGTATTTAAACTGAAATTTTTGCTACCGTAAAAATTTGCCTGCACCTGCTTCGTTCACTGGCCGACAAAGTCATGGATCTGGGCGACACAAGTGTCGCCCGGTTTATATGTTATTTTATGCGATTAGTGGTGTAAAATCTTCGGGTTCGCTAAGCCTTAATATATATATATATATATATATATATATATATATATATATATATATATATATATATATAGAGAGAGAGAGAGAGATAGAGAGAGAGGAAAAGGTGTAAATATAGAGGCACCCTCTTTTATTTTTGATTTGAAGTTACTTTTAACTTGAAAAATTCTAGATTTTTGTCTTTCATTAACAACTATAACAAGTTTCTTAAATGCGAGAAGGCAAAACAATGATTAACATCAATTATTTAATTTAAAAAACGACGGTATACAAAGAGCTTTAAAAATAGTACCAGAAAAAATGGGGACTAAATATGGGTACTCTACAAAAATGTCACAAAAAATGGTTTAAAATAGGATAAAACAATTCGAAAAAGTAGAGAGTTTATTTATAACAGAAAAAAAAATTACAGAAATCGCAATCATAACTAACTCTTTCAGCCCCGGCACGATCTCAGTTCCCATATTTGGGAACATTATATCCACACCTCTCCCCGAGTGTCTTCAGAGAACTTTCCTACACAAAAGATTCCAGTTGTGATCTCTAATAAGAGATATGTTGAAGTTCCCAAGAAAATTGGGTCCATATTTATATAAACTCCACCTCAGAAAGATGTCCACTAGGTCACATGTAACCTAAAAGCATGCATGGCTAAAGGTTTGCTTCAAAAAGAAGCTGAAGATCTCCGCTTTCCATATATCGTTGTGAAATTATATGCAATGTTACTGGTGCATAAGGTATCGACTGTCGATACCATATCTACCAGAAACATTGGCATGATTATGAGAACAATGTAGTCTCGAAACGTCGCTAAAATAGTTGATTTTTTATTTATTGACTGAACCTCAAGAACCTTAGTAAACATATATATATATATATATATATATATATATATATATATATATATATATATATATGTGTGTGTGTGTGTGTGTGTGTGTGTGTGTGTGTGTGTGTTATTTAAAGTTATTCCTAAGGGACTTTGTCCCAGAATAGTTTTTTTTTTTTCTTTCTATCTATTCTATCTCTATCTATATATATATATATATATTTATATATGCACACACATTATTATAGAATAATAATGTATATATTATTTGGAAATTTAATGTTAAATGTTTGTTTAATTTGTGAGATTGAGATTGAGACAAAAAAAGGCAAACTTATGAAATACGCCGCCTTTTTCTGTGTGAAGTATAAAAAACTTATAAATTTACACCAACTCCACCTAAGAAAGACAACCACTATCACAGGTAACCTTAAAGCGTGCGTGACTAAAGGTCTGCTTCAAAAAGTAGCTTAACATCTCCACTTTCCAGATATCATTGTGAAATTATTTTTAAATAAACGTAAGAACTTGAAACGAAAACGATTTCACATGTCTCTCAAAAGTTTACAGTCCATAATGAACTCCAGTTCGAACAATAACTCAAGCTGCACCCACCCTAGTATAAAGAATGGTCCCAACTGTTCATTGCTATCTTATATTAGGAAATGGCTCTATAGTCTTCAATATCTGTCTTAGCCAGTAGGGAGGGATGCCCATAATTACACCAGTGCCCATGTGTTTATACCTTTTCCTGCTTGTATATATATATATATCCTTTTTTGTAACATTAAATCATTAGATAGAGTAACCAGCTGTTGCTTTAACCAAATCACCCATTTTACTTCAATAATAACAAAAAACAACTATAAAAATGTTCAGTGTAACAATTTTAAACTAACACAGCTGTACTTCGTAAAAAAAATGTTATAAAACTACAAAGGCTACAAAGGATCATTGCAATCAAAATATGCAAAGGATACCGCACGTTGTCATTTGATGCTGCGACATTATTGGCGGGTATTTTGCTAGTTCAATTAAAAATTGACGAATTAACGACATTGTTTAACATTAAAAACACAAAGACAGGATATAAAGACCTAACATTAGACAAAATAGAAGAAAAAACACAAACTGTAAGTTTTGGATACACCCTGCATCAAATTTGTGGACTACACCCAAATGTTATTCAGTTAATATCGACAAAACAGAAATCTATACGGACGGTAGTAAGGACAGCGAGAACGTTGGATGTGCATGGTTATTTAAAGCTCAAGATGGCAGAACCATAGAACATCAGTATAAACTAGATCGTACTGTTCAAATAACCAAGCCGAGAAATTTGCTGTTTTGAAAGTTACGGAATACATAATTAACGAACCTCAAAAGACTAACACACATATTACAATACATACGGACAGTAAAATTTTAATAGAGTCGATTAATAATACAGCCATACATGACTATTTGAACTGACCCTAATCAGACGAAATTTAATAACCATTAAGAACAAAGGGAAAATGGTCTCTATAAAATGGGTTAAAGTACACTCTGGAATTGAGGGTAACGAAAGGGCCGATTACCTAGCCAAAGAGGCGGCTAAAAGTAATTTGTTACCTTCGTATAACAAAGTTCCATTATCATATATAAAGCGGGACATAAGTTCTGATATGGTTAAAAAGTGGGACCAATTGTGGGTGACCTCATCAAAGTCACCAAGCTTACACAGATTTATACCTCACATTACACACAACAATTACAAACACATACAAAGTAACAACTACAAACTAACACAACTAATGACAGAACACGGAAACTCTAAACAATATCTCAAACGATTTAACATAATACGATCTGACATATGTAATGAAGACGGACAGACTCAAAATTTCAGACATGTACTTTATGAATGTAAAGCATTTGAAAGACAAAGGTTTAATCTAGTAAAAAATATTATTCTCAAACATGGAACATGGCCAGAGACAGAACAAAATTTGTTCTCTAAATTTAAGACTGACTTACTCACGTTTATACGAAAGATCGACTTTGACAAACTGACAAATGATGGGCAGCGAAGGTAGTTTCTTGTTGGCTTTTGTTTTGTTTTTGTTATTTCTTTTCTTTTTTTTTTTTTTTTTTTTGTGTGATTTTGTTTAAATATTTTTGTTATATTACTACGTTATGTACGTTATGCTAAACTAATCATGTTAACTTTTAATAACATTGTAAAACATGTAGTATGCCTGTAAGGCATGGAACATGTTAATATACAAATAAACGGTCCTTATATGGGGATACCGATATAAGGAAAAAGAAGGAAAAAAAAAAAAAAAAAAAAAAAAAAACTAACACAGCTATTAACAGAATATATTTTATGTATATACATTATTATTTGTTTGTTTAATTTGCGAGACTGAGATTAGTTTTTTTGAGAAATTTGCCTTTTTCTGCGGGAAGTTTAAAAAACAAAAGCGTCTCAGTTTAAACAAGAGACTAAAATCCTGTATCTAATCCTACACAATCGGTCGACATGAAAACTCCGACTCCGCTTAAATACGTATATATATTTACTTAAATCCATTTACAAATATGAAGTACACAAATATTCAGGACTACGAAAAATTGGAATTTAAAAAATAAAATTCAACTGTGTTAATCAAAAATATTAAGACGAATCGCGAAATCGCCTTGGTAGTGGATACACTTCATTCAGATTAGCATGTTCCTACAGTGAACGAACTCAAATATATATTTTAGAAACGATTTCATATCACACTTCATGGACATAATGACACTCATTCAAGGGTTATACTTATTATATACTTATTATTGTACACCCGGAAATACTCTCAGAAGGCTGAAAAGAAGTTGGACGAGAGATCCGCTCAAATGTTTTTCCTTTTTTTTTTTTTACGCATGCGAAGATGAAGTACTGTTGAGTGCTACTCTCCATCATGACTATCAGGTTTTAATTTAATTTTTTAATTCACTTATTGTTGCATTAGAGACAGGTGTGGATATTGTATATATACCTATATGCAGACGACCTTCAAATCTACCTATCTTTCCATCCTTCAGATATGCTCGAGGCATCTCGTAAACTTCAGGAAGACATTGATAACATCAACTGTTGGGCAGTGAAGAATAAGTTATATCTGAATCCAAAGAAAACTAAGGCTATCCTCATCGGTTCAAAACCCATCCTCCATACCCTTCCTTACTACCCATTGCTTTACCTTCATAACCTTCCTATTCAGTTCCAAAACTCTATTAAAATTTAGGAGTTACCTTTGATCATCACCTATCCTGGAATAACCATATCGCCCAAATTTCCAAAAAATCCATCATAATCCTTAAACAACTGTATAGATCCCGAGATTTCTTTTCCCAGAGAACCCGTCAACTTCTAGTGTCCTCTCTTGTTTTCCCTTGCTTTGATTACTGTTGTTTGGTTTATGGGGGACTGTCTGGGGATCTCGAGATGAAGCTGAGGAGACTGATGAACTGTTTCATTAGATTTATCTTCGGGATCCCTAGGCGGTCACACGTTACTTGCCGATACTCTGAGCATTGGTGGCTAAACGAATTTAGTCCTAAATTTCGACGGCAATACATTCTAGCAGGTACTTTCATATTCCAGCAATTGTAAGGGACCCAGGCCCAACCAAAAGACTACCTTCCTATATTCTTTGAAAATTATTAAATCTTTAGCGTTCTTCTATGAGCAAACCATTCAAGAAACACGTAGATTCCCAACCTTTTGACAAAAAACTAGATATACCCTCACATAAAACCGCTATAATAAAACATTGATCCTTCATCATTCGTGAAACCCTACCTCAAACTGTCTAGAATTCCTTACGCCACATTTGGAGTCTCTAGTTCGTAAAAAAGGCCGCAAGCTTCCATAACCTTTTACATGGGAAACATCCTCAATCTTCCGCACCAAGATGTCACTAATCAAATGAATACAATAATTTAAATGAAGATGAAACTTTTTTTTTTTTTTTTTTCTCCTCTTGATAAATCTTTAAAGGTCCTAAGACATTTGATATTGTTAAAGCGCTTTGCCATTGAAGCGTCTATGACGTCAAGACCTATATGTGACTATTATAATAGAAAATAAATAATGTTCTGAATATTGGGGAAATATTATATTAAATAATGATAGAATGTCTTATAATACTAGGGTAAACAGCGTGTGGGTGGAGTTCGCTGTCAGAAACTATCAAAACTTGTTTATTGCAAAGGTCAGGTCTCGAATTTCGGAGTTTCATATTGTCTATAAGATGGTAGAGATATTGTATAGAGATATAAGGCAAATATTTGATAACTCAATCTTTTATATAAAGCCTGAGCATATTCACCCGTTCGTTAATATTTACCTATGTGCATTCGTTGTTTTTTTGACAAGTCTTGTCAAATCCTTTTTTTTCTTCTTTTTAGTTCAGAATTTAA
This sequence comes from Euschistus heros, assembly GCA_003667255.2. NCBI lineage: Eukaryota > Metazoa > Arthropoda > Insecta > Hemiptera > Pentatomidae > Euschistus > Euschistus heros. The sequence continues at coordinate 513,384 of RCWM02000509.1, forward strand.
CTCTAATTGAGTAAGTATTAAAATCTGCTTCAAAGAGGACAATAAGTAATTCACAAAATACTTAATTACTTAGACTTATGTAAGCCAAATTTACTGACAGGCAAAAAAAAAAAAAATAAAAAAAATAAATAAATAAAATAAAATAAAATAAAAACAAAACAAAAAAAAAACAGACTTTCGAATTAAATTGTAAGTTCTTAATATTAGTAGCGCACTTGTCTCCATCTCTAACGAAACATCTATTACAGCCTTATGTATTCCGATTTTCACGAACCTTCTGAATGTTTTCAACCCAAGCATTTTTCATTCCCTCACTCTCGAACAAAATATAAATGAAATTAAAATGTACATTTTTACAGATAGGATTGATGAATTAATTGCCACTTGGCAATTGGAATTATTTTATTAGAAAAATAGTTTCGAATGTTAAACATTCATCTTCAGTTCTAAAACATACAAAATTTTCAACACACAGCACATGGATTATATATGTTAAAGTTTTCAAAATTGTAAGACAAGAAATCAAATACTTTGGTACTCACCTGAGGAGATCTGACATATATCTGAAATATTTCCATCGTGGAAGGGGGAAGGGCCAGGTAGGCTAAATGTTTGGGGTTTACCCCCTATGACACATTTGATTTTTCTGTTAATATTGGAAACAAATTTAATATGGGGTGATTGGAAATGTTTATCTGTTCATTTAAACAAAAATCTGGACCAGTTTTAAACGATTTTATTATTTATAATGATTAGAAATAATCAAGAATATAGATCTATCAAAAATAGAGATTTTTGTATAAATGGCCATACAAACGTTTTCAACAGCCCAATTTTAAATTTGTTTCCAATAGGAACAGAAAAAGCCAATGAGTGATAGGGGAAATCCCTAGATAAATTTAACCTACCTGGCCCTTCCCCCTTCCACGATTCCAGACATCTGCTAGATCTCCTCAGGTGAATACCAATATTTGATTTCTTGTCTTATAGTCCAGTCAAATGGTTTCAAAATAAGGCTTGAACTAGAAAGTTTATGGGTAATTGTTTTTGATGTCTTACTTATATTTTTTGGGGTGCTGAACACGAGTCTGAAGTTTTCCAACAAAATTTCCATCGGCAAATAAGAGAAAAATTAGAAATAGAAAAAAAAACTTTAATTTTTTTCATTATTTTGCTAGTAACTTGCAAAGTAATCATTTTAAGCAAAATACCTTTCTATATTGAAATATAGAGGAGAAAATGACGTACAATTTATGTCCTTAAGTTTTTTTTGTCAGATGTAAGGTATCCACAAAGGAATTTGGCCAACTGGGGGCCAGTTCCACTTCTCCGCAAAAATATGTTTGTCGTACTTTTTTGTCAATAACTCCGAAACTACTTGTTCGATTCAAAATTTCTTTTTTTTATCTAAAAGGTGGTCACATTTACTATTGGACTCTATATATGAAGTTTTTATCGGATCCCTTGAAATAAACATGCCAGAACGCTAAAGATCCCGTACTTTTATGGAATCACGTTTTTTTTTTTTTTTTTTTTTTGCCACATTTTTCGCTTTAACTACGAAGCTACTTGTTCGATTTAAAATTTCTTTTTTTTTATCTAAAAGGTGGTAAAATTTACTATTGGACTTTATATATGAAGTTTTAATCGGATCCCTTGAAATAAACATGCCAGAACGCTAAAGATCCCGTACTTTTATGAAATCCACGTTTTTTTTGCCACATTTGTCACTATAACTCCGAAACTACTTGTTCGATTAAAAATTTATTTATTTTTTCTAAAAGATGGTCAAATTTACTATTGGACTCTATATATGAAGTTTTAATCGGATCCCTTGAAATAAACATGCCAGAACGCTAAAGATCCCGTACTTTTATGAAATCCACGTTTTTTTGCCACATTTTTCGCTATAACTACGAAGCTACTTGTTCGATTCAAAATTTCTTTTTTTTATCTAAAAGGTGGTCAAATTTACTATTGGACGCTATATATGAAGTTTTAATCGGATCCCTTGAAATAAACATGCCAGAACGCTAAAGATCCCGTACTTTTATGAAATCCACGTTTTTTTGCCACATTTTTCGCTATAACTACGAAGCTACTTGTTCGATTTAAAATTTCTTTTTTTTATCTAAAAGGTGGTAAAATTTACTATTGGACTTTATATATGAAGTTTTAATCGGATCCCTTGAAATAAACATGCCAGAACGCTAAAGATCCCGTACTTTTATGAAATCCACGTTTTTTTTTTTGCCATATTTTTCGCTTTAACTACGAAGCTACTTGTTCGATTTAAAATTTCTTTTTTTTTTTTTATCTAAACGCAGGTCAAATTTATTATTAGACTCTATATATGAGGTTTTGATCGGATATCTTAAAATACATATGCCAGAACGCTAAAGATCCCGTACTTTTGTGAAATCCACATTTTTTGCCACATTTTTCGTTATAAATCCGAAGCTATTGTACCGATTAAAAATTTCATTTTTTCATCTCAAATCTGGTTAATTTTTTTTTTAATTTTTCTCATATACCAAAATATAAAGTAAGACATCAAAAACAATTACCCATAAACTTTCTAGTTCAAAATACCTTTTTGCTGGACTATTACATTTTTGAAAACTTTAGTATATATAATCAATGTAACATAGTACTGATGATTTGAAAATGTTTTAGAACTGAAGATGAATGTTTAGGATTCGAAACAAGTTTTTCTTATAAAATAATTCCAATAGTAGTAGCAATTAATTCATCAATCCTAATTATTTTTTCATATATTTTGATCAGTGATTATTTTTTATTTATGTAATAAAAAACAAACATAGATTATCTTTATTTTTTGAAAATCATATTTAATAATTGTTTAAATATATAGTATTATAAGAGGTACGGTAGCAGAGTGAGTAAGAAACTCCAGGTTGATACAGAAAATTATATCAGGAGAGGATCTAGCCTGACACACTTGTGGCACACCCAAATTCGAAAAACGTGGGTACCTTTAATTGGGGGAAACTCCAATTAAAGCTTTATTATTGCCGTTAGTCAAGAAACTGTACACCCCTACTGAAATAACGAACCCAAGAACCTTCATAAGTTTGTAGTGTAGCAGGTTTAAACTTGAAGGTTTCACTATTTAAAATAGAATGTTCCCTAATTATTTTTAATTTTAGGAACTGGCATAGTGAAAGAGTGGTCGTGAGGTTTCGCACGTAGCACATCTATATAAGTAATAGTCTAAATATGTAATATCTACATAAAAATGATTTTCCATATATTTCTAGATGTTTTTATGTAAGTATGTTAAATATAAACCCTTTATGAATTTATGTATTATATGTATATTCTGTCACATATCCTCCATAGAATGCAGAGGAAATAATAGTGAACTAGACAGCGTGATGATGGACACGTTTCTACGAGGCTACTGAACTCTTGGCATAATTTGAATTGTTTTAGAAGTTCTCAGAAATATTCCTGAAAAATCCTTTTTAATATTTTTATGAATGGCATAGTCATTATTTTTAATTATATACATTTACTTAAATAATAGCATATTTACATAAATATTTTAGCCTAATTTATTGTTTGTAAAAAAAAAAAAAATAAATAAAAAATATCAGGGTTTGAAATCGTTAATTAAAAAAAATAATAATAAAAATCAAATCCGATCAAGATTTTTATCTGGAATTTTTAAAATCATTTGATGATTTTTATTAAGATCGATTTTTCTTTTTGATCATAAGTGATAAAAATCAAATTCTGATCATTATTTTTGAACAAAATATTTATAATTAACAATAATAATAATTTTTGAGTAATTCCTTTCTAAATCAGAAAGTTGAATTTTCTCCACGATATCATTAAAAAAATAATATTGTATACAAACATATTAATCAATTTGTGTGTAAAAGGTGATTTTTATTTTCTGATCAACATTTTTTGATCGCAATTTAATCATTATTATTTATGCAATACCGTATCACTCAGTGAGCGATCATAATTTTTAATCAAATCGATAAACATCAAAAATCAATTGAAATTTCTATTTATAAATCAGGAATGATTTTTAAATTAAAAAACAAATATAATAATTATTATATGATATTTTGGAAAAAATAATTATTGATTTCAAACCATGGAAAATATTATTGTCCTAAATTCCTGTTTTTGAAAAGTTACTATGAAATTGATTTTGATTAAAGTTGTGATCTGTAGATCCAGTTTGAGCCGAACCGTTTTAAATAAATTATATATTTTGAGACCATTGGCTTAATGAAGGTTACATTAAATAGTAGTAATTTCTAATAAAAATATTAAAATGATATTTCTTTAAAATTAGATAATATGATTGTCTACCTCTGTAAAAAATTCAAATTCACCAGAATGTATGATAATATAAAACATGAAGATGAAGAAGAAACGAGGAAGAACTATGACGTGTGACTTCGCCACTCCTCTTCAGTCTGGTTCTAGAAAAAGTCATAAGAGAATGGCGAGAAAATCTTTTACAGAAAAGATTTTGGAAACCGATTAAAGTTGGAAGAAATGTGGAAATTAATTGCCTAGCTTTCGCTGATGACCTCGCAGTATTAACTGAAACGGAATATGAAGCAGTCACTTTGGTTGGAACTCTGGTGGAATGTTCAAAAAAGGTGGGCCTTCAGATATCTTTTGAGAAGACAGTGTTCTTTGGCACACAATTGGAAACCAAGATTCTGATCACAAAAAAAGGAATCACTAAAAGAGTTCCACACTTCAAATATCTAGGTGAAATTCTCGAGCCTTCAGGACTTGAGAAAAAATCACAAGAAAGCAGGGAACTGAAACTAAACGAAGCCTATGCAAGAACTTATCAAATCTACAATAAAAAGTGCTTATCCATTCAAGCTAAGATCAGACACTACAGCACTGTCATCAAACCGGCAGCCTTGTACGCAACTGAAACCCTGGTACTTAACAGAAAACAAGTATCAGAAAACATTAAGAAGGCAGAACGAAAAATAATTAGGAAAATTATTGGTCCATTAAAGACTAAAGATGGCTACTGACTCCAACATAATATAACTATAGAGAAACTTTCAAACATCGAGGCAGACATAAGGAAACGCAGACTGACCTATCGGATTCTGAAGGCAACAATAAACCTTAAAACAATGGCATGGAGCACACAAGTGAAGAAAGACCTAGAAGGTGCAAAAACAAACCCAGAGGAAGCTCTAGACAGAAATGCTTACGGACGAAAGGTGAATGCGTGGGAAGTACGGCCGGAAAACGGAGTCAAGAGGACTGGGAGAACTTGGTCGGAGGATAGGAGGAGAGAACATGGGGAGAAAATGAAGATCATTTGGGCGCGTCGTAAGGAGAGAGGAACCACAAGAGCTTCACGTGATCTATCTTAGGTCTAGATCGTGCCTAATAATATATATACTATAAGTATTATATATATGTTTTTTAAATACTATATATTGATATTTACAATTGTAAACAATATATACATTAAGTAAATATGAGGAAAATTATAGCAATGACATGCCAATAACCTGTAAAGAACTACTCACTAGTACTACTTCAATAAGTGTTTTACATTGGAAGGTCTCTTGGCCGTTTTCTAATCCGACACTTAGGAGGATAATCGTGAAGGTACTTGGGTGACGAGTGGATATGGAATTTACTATGAAAGGATAGGTATCTGATTTGGACTAAATCAGCAACATACGATCTTTCGGCGTGGTGCACACTGGAGAAACTGGTTTTATGAAACAAATTTCATGCAATGGTTTACAAGAAAACTGTTTCATTTGGACGTGCACACAGAAGCAACAGTTTTCCATCAGTTCCGTGATGGATTCTGACGACGATGTGCTTGTATAGTGATGGCGGCTAAGAAATAAGAGAAAAAAAAAGTACTGGGTTCACCCGTTGATCAGGGATCGGCAACAATGCTGTTTTGTAGTAGCTCGCGAACTAAGCAGAGATCCTGATAAATTTAAGGTTTTTTTGAATGTCGAAGCCACTTTTCGATCGCTTGTTCGAACTTGTGAATCCATTAATAACAAAGGACAGCTCTGAGTGCTGGGGAAAAACTAACAATTACACTGTGATAAGAAAAAACTGTTTTATTACTTCGAAATATTTTTAATAATTGTCAAATAGTATGTAACAATATGAACAATGTTGATAAGGGATATTCATTGAAGTGATGAAAAATCATTATAAAAAGAGGGAAGTCATTATGACTGAATAAATGAAAAAAATAAATACACTTGGACTGATGATAAGTGAAGCTGAAGCAACCTGAAACCGATTTAAGGTATTTCTAGAAATCAATAAAACTAGCGTTTCATGAAACCCTGTGTGGACTAACATACGTTAGGCGCGGAGCACACTTGTTGGTTTCTTGAAACATGAAAATGAAGTTGCTTGCAACGGATAGATACGATTAATGTAGGTTGGTGCACATAGCGTTTCATGAAACGCTGTGTGCAACATCCTATGTCTATTTTATCTATTTGTTGCAAGCAACTTCAGTTTTATGAAACGCTATGTGCAACAACCTACGTTAATCATATCTATCTGTTGCAAGCAACTTCAGTTTCATGAAACGCTATGTGCAACAACCTACATTAATCATATCTATCTGTTGCAAGCAACTTCATTTTCATGTTTCAAGAAACCAGTTTCTCCAGTGTGTACCGCGCCTAATGGAAAGATTTGTTTGTGATATAATAAAGAGGATTGAGGATTTTGGATTGTAAGGATTAGAATTTGTGTAGACTCAACTTATGTATATAAAATGGGTTTTAGTATGTTTAAATTGTAAGGTCCTGTTTAAGGTTTAACATGAACTGATCTTGGAAAATTAGCTGTTTCAATTTTGTATTATTCCTTTATTCTTGTTTTATTCCTGGTCATCAAACGTTAATGCTAAGTAATTTATAATTTAATTAGGATTTGCAATACTAAGAAAAAAATCATTACTTTTTATAAGTTCCGATAATCCGACCATTTGATTCTACGACACCTCTAATAATCCGGCTTTCTCGCAATAATTCTCCTTTGAAGCGAAAAATCTGACGATATTAAAGAATTCTTCGACCGCATTGTCACTATTTCGTCGTTGAAGCAGGAAGAATCATTCATTTCATTGGGAAAGTTATCATGTGAATAGGAGATAATTGTGACCTTAGAGATATAATGATAATACCGTAAAACGATCTGACTTTGCACCACTTTTGTTGAACTTCATTCTTTAATTACCTATTGATAATTCTTATAATGCAGGTATTAAAATATTTGCTTTGAATCATTAGCTTAAAAATGCTGTTGATTCATCACTTAATCTTAGAATTGCAAATTTTACAAAACTTATAATTAATTTTGTTTTATTTAAACTTCGGTGCCAAGTCAACCGGATACCCGTGACTTTGCACCACCATATTTTTTCAATTAAAAAAGCGTTGGAAACGTATTCTGTTGCAAAGTTAAAGCTTGATAGTTATTGAGAGGTGCAAAGTCATTTTTTGATAGTGTTTGTAGCTTAGCCTAGTGATTTTTGTCTGTATTATATTATTTGTCGGTAGGATTTTGTTATACGAAACAATTGTAAATTACAATGTTTTTATTAAAATAAAAAAAAAATAGCACAGAAGGCTTACTGTGCACCGATAAAAAAATACAAGAACATACCAACAAAATATTATTTAGAAACAAAAAAAACGACTTAAAGCATGCCTGAAACAATTATAATTTTGGTAAACAGGGAACAAAAGGATACTTATAAAATAAATTGCACACAGATTCTTGGGGAAACACTTTTGGAAAAATGCAATCTATAATGATTGACGAAAATTATTAAAAACGAAAACGAACAGTACGACTTGAAACAATTTAAAGCCATAACTAGGCATAATTCTAATAATATATTAATTTATATATTTAAATATTTAATATAATTCTAAACCTTATTAACAAGAAGCAAAACGCTATCCTAAATAATCTGGATTTTAACCAGCCTATTAACTCCTTAACTTCAAAGTATCCTCGTTTATTGATTGGTTTAGGAGGAGCAATGCTGACTTCATCCCAGCCATATTCTACTTCGTCTACATTCGATGGCCACTTCCAGGATTTTTTCATTCTTTGCATCGCTGAAACAAGTACTTTGTCCTTCATAATTTTCTGGTTTTTCCAGGGTTTAAGTACCCCTCATATATTACAACGTTATGCTCACCAACCGTTTTTTTTAATTTGGTTGAACGTAGGTTTCTCGGACTTTTCTGAATAAAACAAAAAATACATAACTATTCGTATGTATGCTTAAAAGTGAAATAAGGCTCAAATAATTTTATTAAAGTTAAGTGATATTTTGGGAGATGACTTTGTACCAAAATATACTTGGTGCAAAGTCATTCCTAATTCATATCAAAAAGGGAATTCTATTTATTTTCAAATACCACGACGTTTAGAAAATATTTTGAGCAAAATGGATATCATATATTTAAATTACAATAATTATAGAATAAAATTAATGCAAACCTTAATCGATTTTAAAAATATTTAGTTGTTGAAAGCACATTATCCCACAAAGGAACCACAACTGCTGAAATACTACAATCAACTAACTGTTATAAAACATGTTAGGCAACTAGGATTAGCGTGAAAATTCCTTAGACCCAATGAGTGTTGTCATAAGTAAGTAAGAATTATAAAATATCCATCATTTAAACAGCGAAACACATTTACTTCAACTGAAACTTTTTAGTAAACTTGGTGCAAAGTTAATTCACTGGTGCAAAGTGAGGCCATTTTAAGGTAATAATAATGAATAAAGGATTAGGCAACCCGAAAGTTTGCTGCCGACACCACCTGATCAAAACCCTCAAGATCGACCTGACGCAATTCTCCCATCTACATCTCGGTCTCCCCTCGAACGTTTACACCATGTCTCGAAATTGATTACCCTTTTTGGAATTCAGTTCTTACTAAATCCAACGACTTTACATTCCCATTTTAACCGTCGCACAGTGGGGCAAAATGAAGCAAAACGTGGCTGAAAGTTCTAAAAATAAAATTTTACTTTTAACGTGATGACTTAATTATCCATTAGTTAAGGCTCTGCATAACAAAGTAATGTAATTCCTCAAGCTGATAACGGTCATGTCTTTTACTAATAATCGGTAAAAGTGGACAAAGTTCAGTGGCATCAATGTCGGTGTCCGCATCAATTTGTTATTAACAGAGCGTTGTTTTTTTTTCCATATACAGTTTTAATACTTGTATATTTTTATGACATGGAATCATCATCTTCAGGTATATGATTTTGAAATATAGTATTATATTTGTCTTAATAATATAATAAAATAAGATTATTGGTTTTAGTTTATCTGTTGCGAAGAGTTTAGTAACCTTCCAAACCCATCCAAGCATATTTTTTTCCACATCAAGCAATCTCCTAGTGCATTATCTAAATATTATGGTTTCGTTGAAAAATCTTGCCCCAATCTGCCCCAGCGTCAGAAAAAATATTTCTCCTTTGTTAGTGCATAGACGAAAAAATCATTTTATTTCCTATCCTATAAACCTATCCTACAAGCTTCCACTAAAAAAAACGGCAAGACCGCAGCAATGAAGAAAAACAAGTTGTTAAAGAAACCAAGAGTCGAATCCAAGAAAGTTTTAAGAAACTATGTAAATATACTTGGTGCAAAGTCATTCCTAATTCATATCAAAAAGGGAATTCTATTTATTTTCAAATACCACGACGTTTAGAAAATATTTTGAGCAAAATGGATATCATATATTTAAATTACAATAATTATAGAATAAAATTAATGCAAACCTTAATCGATTTTAAAAATATTTAGTTGTTGAAAGCACATTATCCCACAAAGGAACCACAACTGCTGAAATATTACAATCAACTAACTGTTATAAAACATGAGAGGTAACTAGTATCAGTGTGAATATTCCTTAGACCCAATGAGTGTTGTCATAAGTAAGTAAGAATTATAAAATATCCCTCATTTAGACAACAGCGAAACACATTTTCTTCAACTGAAACATTTTAGTGGACTTGGTGCAAAGTTAACTCACTGGTGCAAAGTTAGGCCGTTTTAAGGTAATAATAATAAATAAAGGATTAGGCAACCCGAAAGTTTGCTGCCGACACCACCTGATCAAAACCCTCAAGATCGACCTGACGCAATTCTCCCATCTACATCTCGGTCTCCCCTCGAACGTTTACACCATGTCTCGAAATTGATTACCCTTTTTGGAATTCAGTTCTTACTAAATCCAACGACTTTACATACCCATTTTAACCGTCGCACAGTGGGGCAAAATGAAGCAAAACGTGGCTGAAAGTTCTAAAACTAAAATTTTACTTTCAACTTAATGACTTGATTATCTGTTAGTTAAGGCTCTGCATAACAAAATAATGTAATTCATCAAGCTGATAACGGTCATGTCTTTTACTAATAATCGGTGAAAGTGGACAAAGTTCAGTGGCATCAATGTCGGTGTCCGCATCAATTTGTTATTAACAGAGCGTTGTTTTTTTTTTCATATACAGTTTTAATACTTGTATGTTTTTATGACATGGAATTATCATCTTCAGGTATATGATTTTGAAATATAGTATTATATTTGTCTTAATAATATAATAAAATAAGATTATTGGTTTTAGTTTATCTGTAGCGAAGGGTTTAGTAACCTTCCAAACCCATCCAAGCATATTTTTTTCCAAATCAAGCAATCTTCTAGTGCATTATCTAAATATTATGGTTTCGTTGAAAAATCTTGCCCCAATCTGCCCCAGCGTCAGAAAAAATATTTCTCCTTTGTTAGTGCATAGACGAAAAAAATCATTTTATTTCCTATCCTATAAACCTATCCTACAAGCTTCCACTAAAAAAAACGGCAAGACCGCAGCAATGAAGAAAAACAAGTTGTTAAAGAAACCAAGAGTCGAATCCAAGAAAGTTTTAAGAAACTATGTGGTTTGATTGTTGACATGCCTAAACCTGGCTTTGGAAATAGTAACGATGGAAATACGGCTAGGCGATTTTTTTCTCATTCTGATATTTCGTCAAAATTTACCGGAGTTGAAGCTTAACTAATTAAAAGGCTTCATACAATACTGATAGCAATATCAAGTGGGCACGATATTAATACTAATGCCTATCAAGAGGTTGCTCATGGTACTGCAAAGTATTACGTAGAAAAGTAACCATGGTACCCGATGTCACCGACCTTCCACAAGTGTGGAGTACAGAAATAATATCATCAGCCATGTTGCCTATAGGGTAGATAAGCAAGGAAGCACAGCAAGCTCGTAACAAGGATTTCAAAAAATATCCTGAGCATCACTCACGGAAGTGTAGTCGAGAAAAATCCAACCTGGATATAATATTAACTTTTTGTTGAGTTCCGACCCAGTTCTAACCAGCAAACGAAAACTACCTAAGAAAATGTTTAAGTCACTACCGACAGGGGCTTTAAACGTTCTTTCTGGTCCTTTTGAAAATAGGCCTGACACAAAAGAAGAAGACAGTGAAGATGATGAGGAGATGCTCTAGATAGAAAGTGTGCTACTTATTTTAATGAAAAGTGTGAATTTTTTTTATTTACTGTTTTCTAAGTTTTTTCGTATCATGCACATATTGAGTGAGTGATTAAAGTTTTTCAATGTTTCAATGTATGATATATAGCTTTAGGAACCAATGTTGATGATTATTTAAGATGTAAGTAAGAATATTTAGTTTATGCCAACAATTAGGGCTACTTGCCCCACTGTGCGTCGAGCTGCTATCACCTCAACTATATTTACAGGATATAACTCCAACAGCTCCGCATTGTGAAGATTTCTAAATTTATTTTTCAGAGGTTATATCCGTGTTTCTTCTTCCAAATAAGCTTTAAACATTTTTATTTTTATAGTCGTTTACAGTGCATAGAAATAATTTTTTTTTTTTTTCCAACTTTTGGCGTTATATATCTTTACCTCCACTACTCCGCCATTTTCGGTAATCCGACACACCTCTGGTCCCATATGCGTTGGATTATCGAGAGTGTAATGGATATATTTATATTTAAAACTATTTGACCAAAAGGTTCCAAGAAGCCAGGTTCAGAAATATCTAAAAAGAGCTACGTGCAAAATCTCACGACCTATCTGTCGCCTCATTATTTATAGTCCATATTAAAATTAGAAAAAAAAAAATTACTGTACAGAAATAGAAAATAATAAATTCAAGCAGTATTTAGATATATTTTATTTTATAAATTGTAATTTATTAATTATATATATATATATATATATATATATATATATATATATATATATATATATATATATATATATATATATATATATATATAATAAATTTAGAAAATTCACAATACGTGAACTTGAAATTCCATAGTGAACTTTAGTTTATTTGAAAATTTATTAAATTCGGCTAAAATTATTTCATGTTCATTGTCGTCTGTAGGTATAGCAGTAAGGATATCATCTACATATTTGAATAGAGATGGGATGTTGAAAGAGATTTTCAGACATATACTTAGAGGATCTCCTAGATCCAGTTATCCTCAAAATCCCCTTCAACATCCCATTTCTAATTTTATTGTATAATAATAGATAATATTAGATGTTTTAGTTAGGAGAAATACACAAATGCATATATTTCACAGCCCTAATAATAACCCTATTTAAACATAAATTATTTAGGAGCAATGATACAAAAACAGCTGATGAAGTTAAACTAAACCTTTTATTTAAAACATGTGTTAGTTACATTTTTTTTTTTTTTAATTTCTAGTTAATCCTCATTCAATGTTCTTTTGTTGTTACCCATGCAATAAATGATTTTAGGATATATTTTTACATGACGTTTTGTCTTATTTTTTGAAGAAGATTAACTCTACTATATTTATTTCGTGCAGTTGCAAAACAAATTTGTTTCCTCGAATACATTCTTTAAGTTATAATTACTGGAAAGGAATTTGCTTCTAGTTAAAAAAAAAAGAATATTGTTTTGAATATTTTCGTTTAATACTCGTTTCTTCAACTCCATCCTGTTTTTTTTTTTCTATTGTTAGCTTTTCGTTTTTTTTTTTTTTTTTTTTTAAATTTTTTCCTCAACTTTGTTATTGCTAAGTGCTTCACTTTCCTGTTTATAGAAAATGCCAATAGCTTACTCGTAAAATAAATAAACATGCACTTATTTATAATTTCTGTTTAGAAGATGTTCAGTTTTTTTTATTCTTCAGAGTAAATTTAGACACACTTGAGGTAGGTATGATAGCATGGACGGATCAAAACAATTAGGTTTAAATCCCGCATTTGATATCGATAAACCATTGTAATGTATTGTTTGTTTGTTTGATTGAGCTTTGAGCTTAAAACATAAGTCGTCAACTCTAATTCGATCTTTATAGAAAATTCATCAATAAAATAAAGTTTAAAATTTATCTATATTTTATGAAATAGTTTTTCTCTGTATAGGAAGGTTATCATTTTATCAATCAGTTTTTCATCGTTGCCTAGAGCCCTTCAAATGCCTCGATGTACTTCAGTAATGCCTCGATTCAGTTAATCTTTTGGTGTAGTAAGGGCACTCGGTAAATATATGGTATATTGAAAAACCATTTCCACACATTTAACATTTGAGAGGGGCTTTTCTGGTTATAAGGTGAAGGTGTGTAATTCTTGTATGGTGAATTCTTAATCGTCCTAGGATTACTTCTTCTCTGCGCTTAGTACGGCAAGAGTAATGAACTGGTATGAGATTTTACGTTCAGTTTCACTTTTGGAACCAGTTCCGTTTATCGATCCACATTAGTTTGACTTACCTACTACATACAATATGCCGTTCCGACATAGAAGCGCTTTGAGAATTTATGGTCTGTTCCGCTTTTGGATCCACGTCAGTTTTACTAACCTACATGCATTTACGTTCCATCCCTTTTTGTAAATCCGAGCTGTTAACCTTCCCTTTCTATTTTATAATTAAATATTTTATAGGTAGCATAATATTAAGAAGGTTTAAATAGCTAAGTATACTATTTAAAAAAAAAAGTGTATACTTTTTAAATATTTTATTCAATCAAGAATTTTTTTTTGGGGGGGGGGATTAGCTCAAGTATAAAAAGAAAGAAAGAAAGAAAGAAAAAAGTTCTTTATTTATTCTGGGACCTTAAGTCCCTTAAGGATAAAAAATAATGTACAATCAGGGGGCCTACAGAGCCTCAAGATGGTTATGAAATATTATTAAATATAATAAAATGGTAATTAATAATTATAACAAATAAAAATTAAGCTTAAAAATATTGAAAAAAGGAAACAGAAATATTTTGTGAATCAATTGTGTAAAAACAATAAAATTTCGTGTACATAAGCTTTTATGTTTTATATAACTATTGAGTGGCTAATGACAGTTTTCATGGATCTGGATGGACAGTAGGTAGTTAAATAAGTGATATTTGAAAGAGGAAAGGGTGTTTGAATGGCGAATGGTGTAAGGGATGGAGTTCCATAAGGGCGAGGATCGGATTAGGAATGATCTGTCGAAAGCAGCGGAGCAATGAGCAGGACTGTACAAATCTGATGGGCGGGAACGGGTTTGGCGGGTAAGAACGGAGGATTTGAGCTGAAGGAGTTGAGAAATGTAAAGTGGACGTTGGAATTTCAATGTTTGGTAGAGAAAGGATGCCAGAAAATACTGGCGACGGTAGGAAGGAAAGAGCCACTTTAACTCCGCGTAAAATTGTGAAACATGGGCGTTCCTGGGGATCCCGAAGATAAAACGAATGCAGCAGTTATACAGTCTTTTGAGTCTTATAGCGTGAAATTGAGCGAGAATTTTTCAACTGCATTGGTTCCAAGAAAAAGGGAGTAATAAATTCTTTTGACTGGTCCATTAGCTTTTAAAAAAATAGCGACAAAATCATTTAATTACATTTCCAGTAAAACCTTTTGCGGTTCATTTCTCTGAATCAGGAAGAAGAAGGCGAGCTCTGTCGGTAGAATAGATAATTTCAAAGAAAGCGGTTTATTTTGAAGATGCCCATGCCCGGTGGGGCGATGGAGAGGGGGAGGGAATCAACAGCGGCTGGATCAATGTAACAAAGCAGTCGGAACGACTTTGGGTCAGTGTATATTTTAAGGAATTTTGACTGGGCTATATACGGGACGGCAAAAGTACCGAGGGTAGGGCGGGGGGTCCCGGAAAAAAATTTAAAAATTAAGTGTCAAATGACGCATTTTTAGGCCGTTTTAACTCTTAATTAACATGGTCCGTGAGGTTTTGAATACCGGGAACTCCCTACTTCAATTAATGATCCCAGGCCCTTTGACAATTAATTTGGTCCACTCTATGAGCTATGAACCCATTTTTAAATTGACACCAGGAGCATATTTCATAAAGATAGAAGTACAACTCTACAGCTACAATTCCAAAAAAACCTTGACATTTGAGTTCCCATTGGTCGGTTTCAAGGTTTTTTTTAATTGTAGCTGTGGAGTTGAACTTTTTACTATTTTTTTTATTATTTTGAGAAACTGTATTTAAATTGAAATTTTTACTCCCGTAAAAATTTGCCGGCACCGGCTACGTTCACTGGGCGACACAAGTGTTATTTTATGCTTTGCTTAGGGTGGAACGAAACCAGAGAAGCATTCTTAACTCTACTACACCGAGGGAACGAAACGAGAGATCTCTTTGCGTTGCTTTTCGTTCTAGGTGGAACGAAAAACTTGGGCGATTGGTTTTGTTCCAAACCGGTTCAAAGCTGGAACCAGTTCCAAGTTCCGTTCCACCCAGAACGACCCATCACTAGGCAGGAGCTGCTCAATGGTTTAATATTAAACTCATTGAAGTGTTTTAAGTTATCCGGTAGAAGATATTATGTTAACAAAGTTGGGGCGTCTGCGGACTACGATTTACCAAGGGGAAAAGTTGCCGTAGACGCCCCCGGGAAAAAAAAATATTGTTTACAAGTTCAGATTATAATTAAATATAATAATTCATCGAACACATCTTTATTAGGGTCTCTAACAGCTCGTCTCCAAAGATATTCACACAAGTGTGAATATAAATTTTGGGAATGATTTATGCCTGCATTATGGTGGCTGATCTCCATGGTGATTCTATGTTTTGAGTGTGGTATAATTGATTAGGATCTATGAAATGCAAGCTATGGTTCATTGTCTGGTGGGTGTGTCCCAATTTTGCAAGCTGTGTGTAGCCTCTCCATTCGTCTGTAATGATAGTGCTTCCGGGTTTGACATTTTTTATGATCAGAGGTAGCAAAGTTGAAGCGTCACGCTTATTGTGGGAGCAAATTTCCATCCGGAACTTCTTTTGCCCATCCCGTTCTATCATCACCAGAATCCAAATCCCGTCCACAACCCTTCCTCGATTATATTTTCTTGCTACAGTGATATTAAGAGTCAAAATGATTTTATTAACTCAAAGGTTTATTTTGTTGATATAGCGGGTTTGAGATTAGAGATTAAATCGGTGACGCAATAAACAATAAACAAAAATGTCCTTGAATTTTAGTTGTGACCTACGATAATATTTTAACATCATTTTACGTAGCAAAGGGCTGGCTGGGGGCATCTATGGAACTTTTTCCCTTGGTAAATAGTTCCGCAGACGCCCCCAACTTTTTTAAATTAATATTTTCAACATAATAATTGTATACACTTTAAATCATTAAGTATGGCAAGAAAATTAGTTAAATGTAGATTTAATAGCACTAATTGGATTTATGTTTTGGTAGAGTGACATGGAAGAAATAGGCATTTGAAAATGGGGGCGTCTGGGGAACTACACCCATAATTAAATTAAATATTGTTAATAATGGTATTTACAATTGCATACAGAACTTCTTCTCTATGTCGAGACATTAAATATATAATTCGCTTCTGAAGCGTCTCGATGTTAAATTGTTTTTCAATGTCTCCATAATAAAAGACAAGTTAACTGAGGGAAATTCTTATGTATATTCTCTTTAAAACAATATTTAATTTGCTTGTACTGCACAGAAAACTTGAATTAAGAATTTAAATTGAATTCTGCAATATGACAGAGTACGTTAGTTACCTGGGTCTAATATTTGACCGAAGAATGAAATGGGGGCACACACATTTCGGCGAAACGTAAAACATTAAATGAACGGTTACGGTTACTTTATTTACTCACTAAAACATATTTGGACATGAGAGTCTCAAATGCAAGGAGCTGCCAAAATGACATAACAGGTGCAAACATGAAGAACACATCAATGAAGAACACCAACAAATCTATTACCAAAAATTTCACAACAAACTTCAAGGTCATCCCTATAAACTCATACTAGACATGTCTATAACAATGATCCCCGTCAATGTTCATAGAAGTTTGAAAAGGAGCTGGATGAGAGATCTCAAATAAAATAAAGTATAATTAACTAGCGAGGGGTAGAGTGGGTGGAGTAAAAAAAAACAAATAATAATAAATCACTGTTATATAACCTTCCACTATAAATACATTTATTCATGGTGACTAAGTGCCCCTGCAGACTGCAGACTTTTTATCGGACGATAGTTTAGTCGAGTTGGGCTGCTAGTGCGCACACTGAGCCAACTAAACAGTCGGGTTGGTGAAGAGGGCGCAGACTGGCCAATAGTCGGCCGACTATTCTCGGACGATTTACCTAGTTACTTACAATTACTTATAATTTAGTTTGTGATTGACTGTTGAAGTAAGCGGTCGCACAATGAAAACATTGTCCAGAAATGTCATTATAACTCTAATACAACGGTGGAGGATAATCAAAAAGAGATTCCGGAAGTATTGGGTATAAGGCATCCCCTACTAAGTGACAGATTATTTAGTGAAAAATTTCACAGTATTCATTCCAAATTGATTGATTACCTGAAAAAGTTTTTCGCCTTTTATCGGATGAGCATAACCAGCTTCAACGAACTAGTCATGCTAATTTGATCAACTATAGTTTTACAGATCTGCCAGGATCCGACGCTTTTTTGAGGCCGAAGGACATCCTTGGCCACTCTCCTTCCATAAATAGAATTAGCTTTCGTCTTTAAGGATGCTGCTTTAAGATGGCGGAATTTCCATTAGTTTTTCGTCCTTAAGGATGCTGTTTTGAAATATTTAACGGTTTTTAAGTCATAATTACGAGAATAAATAATCGTCTACCCCCAGCCGGAGTCGAACTTACGAGGTGTAATCAAAAAGTTCCAGGACTGAATTTTTATACATTTATTCATACAACATACAGGTTATTCAAATTTGTCTCCTTCGAAGTACTCCCCTTGGGAAGCTACACACTTTTCCCACCGGTGTTTCCACTGATCAAAGGCCCCAGAAAACTCTTCTTTTGTAAAGGTGTTTAGCAGCTCCGTTGTTTTTTCTTTAATTTCGTCAGCTGTTTGAAATCTTCGTCCTTTCAGGTGTCTCTTGAGCTTCGGAAAAAAAAAAAAAGTCGGCTTGAGCCAGGTCAGGTGAGTAGGGGGGCTGAGGAATGACAGTCATTGCGTTTTTTACACAAAAGTTACGGATAACTAATGCAGAGTGAACAGGAGCATTGTCATGGTGAAGGACCCAATCACCACTTTGCCACAGCTCAGGTTTCTTTCTTCTCACAGCATTACGCAATTTTCTGAGGGTTTCAAGATAAACAAATCGATTAATTGTTTGACCTTGTGGAAGAAATTCATAGTAGACAACACCTTTACAGTCAAAAGAAAACCGTAAGCATGACCTTCACATTTGATTTGACTTGGCGTGCTTTCTTTTCTTTAAACCTCTTGAACCACCGATGGCAGTATGATCGGCTTAGACATTTTTTCTTCACCAAAAGCCTCTTGTAACATCAAAAAGGTTTCAGAAAACGTTTTGTTCAGTTTCACACAAAAAAACACGTTGCTCTTCTTTCACATTCATTTTCATAAAATAGCCAAACTCTATAAAACTAACCTCAAACAAACTGTGCTAATGTTACTTTCAGTGATGTTATAACTGATCTGCAAACACAGCTGTGTTCCTGTTGAGTCAGGCAATACAATGCTGCCAACCGCATCACTGTGAGACATTGCATTCCCATAGTATATAAAAAGTCTTGGAACTTTTTGATCACACCTCGTAGATCCGGGGAACTAGAGTTTCGGTGACCAACCCATTAGGCTCCCTCACCTCGTAACTGTTTTTGAAATCATTCAGTTCCGGATTTAAGATAGCGTATGTCAATAAATATAAATTTGTATTCATCTGTGTACCAGTAATATCAAATTAATTATTTTACTACATATTGTAGTTCTAGGAAAATTTAACAATAATAAAACTTACTAAAATAAAAATTTAAATGCACAATGTTCAGAAGCAGAAAAGAGGTTCGGCACATTGTCATATACTTTTATGGTTAGAAATTAAAATCCAACTGGATGAAATCAATGAAATTATTTCTTAGAATTTTTTTATAAAGCGCAGGCCTTCGTTCGACTTCTTCAATTAACTTGATGATTGATGTTTCAATAATCAAGGATTGTGAATAGGGTGATGCCATTATAAAAATATTCGCACTGTACGACGCCAAACCTAGAGCGAACTGAACTATCGGCCGATTAACAATCGTTGTGTTTGCGTAGTTCCTAGTTAGCCAACAATAATTAAACAGTCGGCCGGTAGTTGCCCGACGAATTAGCTTGATGGCAATCGGGAAGCCTATCAAACTTTTTTATCGGCTGATTCTGAATCGGTTTAATGTGCGCACATGCCTATATCTCCATACTAATTAAGAGAACGACCAATCTCTTAATTGCCGATAAAAAGTCTGCAGTCTGAGGGGGGCCTAAATCTAAATTATTAACAAAAATAATTTCCATATAAAGTACACTCTCGATGTGTCGAACTTCGATATGCCGAATTCTTAAATAAGTCGAACATAATCTGCGGTCGCCGGTACATTACACGTAAATTTCATCTCAATAAGACGATTTCAGGAAAAAAAATATATGAAAAATTGTGTAAATAAGTCGAACTGAAAATTGGGATCAAAAGAGGCGACTTGTCGAACTTCCACTTCTATGAATCAAAGTATTGGAAGTCATTGACTCTATAACTCGATTTCAACTCATGAAGATAAATCGAATGATAACCTCGATATGTAGTTGTTCAATAAGTCGAACTGTTGCTAAGTCGAACTATTTTTCAGGGTCCCTAGAAGATCGGCTTATCCAAAGTTGACTGTAAAAACAAAAATAGACTCACTGCTAAAAAGTGAAAAATAAAAATAATTAAAAAAAAAAAATAAAATAAATAGTGACTTCAAGATTAAACCTACATGTACAAATATAAACTAAAAATTTAAAAAAAATAATAAGAATAATAAGAAACAAAGAGCATAAAAAGACAATCAATGAAATTATCGATACTTATCTACCTATTCACAATATATGATCAGTTATTGGTATTTACAAAAAAATGGTATTTGTAAAAATCCCTCCACTTTTTCATCACCTTCACACCACTGTCTCGTGCTACTGAAAGTTTGTTGCAAAGACAAAATTGAAATGCCTTTCTTAATTTTCACCGACTTCAAACATAACAGAACATAAACTGTAAATAGGTAGATAAGTAACTATATTTTTGTTGATTGTCCTTTATTGAATGCTCTTCGTTTCGATGTAATTAAAATATTATTTTTTATTTTTTAGTTAATATTTGTACATGTAGGTTTAATCTTGAAGTTGGGTTTTTTTTTGTTTTTTTTTCTAAAAATTATTTTTATTCCTAGTCAAGAAGAAATCGAACTTTTTTTTAGCGAAAATATTCTAATTTCAAAACATTTTTTTTTTTTTTTTTTTTTTTTTTTGTTATTTATTATTAATATGTTTCTGTATTTATAAGTGATGATTAAGGTTATCCGGCGTTTTCACTTATTCAAAGCAGTCCTGGTAACTTCGAATAAGGAGCAGTTTACTGAGTTTTATATATATATATATATACTTGGTATGAAGGGATTTATTACCGTCCCTATCTCTTATTGCTCATGCGTTAGGTAGTTTTAATATTTTGTAAAAGCAGTTTCTGAAAATTTATACAGGCGGGCCACTGCCTTATTAATTGAAAATTCCCGAGAAGGACTGGTTAAGCAGCTGGATTGTTGACCCCCCCGTGATGTAGATCTCTTTCCCAAGTGACTGGTGATTGAGGGGTAGCCATACAATCTGATCCAGTTCTCAGAAGGTCTCTTTACTAAATCACTTCATTGCCTCTTCTCAAAACATCTCTTGACGTCACTCACTGTGATGGACGTGTCTTATCTTCCGAATGGGGAATGGACAATTACCAGGAGTAGTTTCGTAACCATCAATCAGAATGGTATTAGTTGATTCAGGAGGCATTTTAAAATTTTTCTTTTTATTATTTCTTAATTTTGAATATTTTAAGGGGGATTGGTAGTTTCAACTGGACATCTAGAAGGCAGCCCATGTTAGCACAGCCTCATAAATTATCTGCTGGATGAGTCCTGGCGCAATACTCCCATTTACGTTTCAGTTTTCCCTTCGGACGTTTCCTTTATCGTTGAATTATCGTTCGATTATCTTCTTAGGGATTCGTTCAATAATAAAGCAAACAATTTCACGTGCTGTTTTAAATTATCCAATGCGCCCATCCTTTTTTATGCAATGTATTCTTCGTCATGTTTTTTTTTTTTTGTAAAACTTTAAAGCGTCGTTTTTCCCTAAACTTAAGCGGCCATGTTTCGCATCCGTAAAGAAAAGTTGGTAGTATAATTGTCTGATATATCTGATTTTCAAATTTGCCAGTTCCGCTCATCCAGATAACTCCTCTTACAGATTAAAACGGAATTGGTCCCGAGACCTTTTTTAAATGTGTATTTATGTTGGAGTTTGGAGGGATTAGAACTAGGAGGTACGTCCATATTTACATTACAATTTGCGGACGATCAGGTTCTCATTGCTCAAGACAAAGATGATATAGAATATATGACTCGAAAGATCAAAGAAGAATATGAGAAATGGGGCCTATCAATAAATATATCGAAGACAAGGTACATGTGTGTGGGAGGTAGCACAGTGATTTGGAGATAGGAAACGACATAATTATGAAATGTGATAAATATAACTATCTTGGAGTACAATTGAATAATGAAGGGAAAGATTCACTAGAAATAAAAGAACGTCTAAGACAGGGAAGAAGAGCCATAAAAAGATTGAACGGAATTTGGTGGCACAATAAGATTTCGAAAAAAAGAAAACTGAATATACACTGCCGGTCAAAAGTTTGAGACCATCCTGAAACGATACCAGTAAATTTAAAAGTTTGATGTTAGGTGAAAAATAAATGGATTTAAATAAAATTAAACGCATTTATATAGTTTATACCAAGATCTTTAAAGTTCATCTACCTTTAAGAGAAGAAATTAAAATTAAGTTTTCAATACATAATTTAAAACAAACTGTATTTTCCATATTAATTCCAACAATTTCGTTTGCCGACAGAATAACCTTGGATTAAAAAATTTGAAATTTGAATTAAAAATTGAGAAACGAAAATCTCCCATTCATATTAAATGAAGGCAGCGGGAATTTTGTTGAGCCATTTCAAATTTAATTAGATATTTATGAACTAAGTTCCTTTTTTTCCTGAGTGGAATAGCTCGTAATTGATTTATTACGGAGAAAATCTCAAAAGTGAAACAAAGTGTTTTTACTTATAAATAAAAACATCAACATAAAATTAGATAGAAAAAGAGAGGCGGAACGATATTAAAGATATTAAACTTTTAAATTTACATACTTTGGCTCAGGGTGGTCTCAAACTTTTGACCGGCAGTGTATATAATGTTGTCGTAAAAAGCATAGCATTGTATAAAGCGGAAACATGGAAGCTAACAGAAAGCGATAAGAGCAAAATAAAAGCATTAGAAATGGATGTCCTTAGAAGATCTTGTGGAATCTCGAGAAGACAAAAGGTAACAAATGAAAGAGTAATGCAAATAACCGACATTAAAGAAACTATTATCGACAACGTTACCAAGAAACAGCTGATATTGTACGGTCACTTGCAGAGAATGCCAGAAAACAGACTTCCAAAAGTAGCTCTTAAATGGGTACCGACTGAAAGAAAGAAAAGGGGAAGACCTAGAAGAACGTGGGGCGAAGTAATAAGAAAAGCAATGAATGAAAGGAACCTCACGGATGATCATTGCCAGAATCGTGAACAATGGAGAACGAGTCTAGAGGTCGGACAGCGTAGACAAACGCTATAAACCGGCTATATATAATATATATATATATATATATATATATATATATATATATATATATATATATATATATATGTTGGAGTTCTGGCGATAGCCAGGCTTTTCAAGTGCCCCGCAGCTGAGAAAGCAGCGCTGCAGAAATTTTAAATAGGCTGAATACTGAAATAATAATTAAAATAATAACACTGGTCAACACAATTTTTTTTCCTTCATTTTTTGTATTGTTATTGGGTATTTCAAAGGCCCTGACTGAATACTGGGAGATTGCTAACAGCTTTATTTTGTGAAATGTAAAGTTTTACTGTTTTCATTCAAAAATATAAGGATTTAAATTTTATTTAATTAATTAATTTATCGTACCCGAGAAAAGAATCTGTTATCGTATTTTTCTCAAGAGAAGGATTTAGTCTTTCGTAACGATGTTGGTGGTATTTTGCAACAGATGGGTTTAATAATCTACAAGCATAAGGATTGGTGTATTTTTATTGACAGTAGCGAAAGAAGTTTAAAGTGTTTTGGTCCACAGCAGTGACAAGTACTGATCCATACCTATTGCACAATCGACGACTTTGAAAGAAGAATAAACAAATATTTTATGCAAAAAGATTTACCTAAAGTCGTTTATTCAAGAAAATCCTATAAAAGATCTTATCAAATGATGGAGCCATCCATGATGGATGGCTGTCAAAGAACTTTTGGACAGCATTTTCAACTTCCGCAAAATTATCAAATTTTTTCCCTTGAAGAAAATGGGCCATGGATCGAAACAAGTAATAATCCAAAGGTGCTAGGTCTGGACTATATGATGGATGAGGCAGGAGTTCAAACCCATGAAGTTCTGTAAACTTTTCTTTGGTTCGACTGCTGATTGTTGAGGAGTAAGTTCGTGAGGGACCAGTCTACCGGCCCTGGAGATAACATGGTGACTAACAGTATCTTTCGACACACCATACTCCCTGGCAAGTTCGCGAGTACTTGTGGACGGATTTGCCTCAACAGCTTCCTTCAGAACCTCATCAAAATTCATTAATGGCCGCCCGGAGCCCTTCTTTCTTTCCAACGTCGTATCTCCACTTCTAAATTTTTCAAACCAACGTCGCGCAGTGCACTCTTCAAGGACATTAATAATTTCACGAGTTGCTTCAGTGGCTGTGAAATATTTTTTCCAGTAAGGTCTTAAAATAGCGAGAATTTCGTATGACACTGTCATGTTTCTTCCTTGAAATAAATAACTGAACTGAGGCTTTTTTTTTTGAAGAAGTACAGTGTTAGAAACAAGTTTAGAGAATACTCTAAAGGGATTATTAAGTATTGTTAAATAATAAATAGCATTAATATATTTACTGACTTTTGAACTCTGGAATTTGATAAAACGGACATTTTTTTTTTATACGCCCTATTCTATTATATTGATTCTCTCGTTAAACCTGAAATACTTTTCGATCTCCTGATTCCAGTGACCGGTTCATTGCTAAAGATTTATGCCTGATATATGACAGATATAGATGGCATTGATGGAGATATAGATGGCACTGGCCAGTCGAAGGCGTCAGATAAAATACCACACATTGTCGGCCCCTTTGCTCCCTCTAGCTATACCAATATAGGCCCTGTCTCTTGGAAATTGATTTATTAAGTCTAGTTGATCTATTGTCTCTTACGTTTTATTTTCATTGGAAAATGAAGATATATATTTCTTTATATCGGTTCACAGCTAAATATATCTCGACAAGTATTTTCACAAAACACTGGTCGATCATGGATCCAGATATTTATTAAACTCAGAGGACACCCCTTGGTTTAAATCAGTAAAATACCTACTTTTAACGCTGGACTGATCACTAACTTTCACAAAACGTAGAAACAATTAAATAGATTAATATCATGTAATATATTAAGCAATTACTCCTCAACATAAATTGTTAAAATGATGTAACATGTTTCGGGATCATGGTCCCATCCTCAGACTTAAATACTCTCACTTAGTGTTAACACATGATATAATCAATATTAATAACTCCTTTATTGAAGAAAATATAAATAGATAAAGGTAAAAAAAAAAAGTATTCAAAATGTATTTATATTCAATAAAAAAAGTCCTGAAAACAAAATTATTCTATACTTACAGTAGTCCGAGCTCAAATTACACATGCTTCGCCAATGTAAAGCTCACTTGTGCAACCATAGGGTTTATCACAACAAACTAAAGATTCATGATTTTAACCTGATTGGCGAATTTATTTATCATTCAAATATATAAGCAAATTGAAAGTATTGTGGTAATTGTCCAGTCTAATATTTCAAAAAAATGTCCTTTTAAGGACAAAAATGGCGAAGTCCGCCATCTTAAAACCGTTAAATATTTTAAAACAGTATCCTGGAGGACAACAATGGCGGAAGTTATCCTTTGGATAATTTAAAAACTGTTAAAAACCTATTATCCTTAAGGATGAAAAAAACTAATAAAAATTCCGCCATCTTAAAACAGCATCCTTAAGGACGAAACTGATTCTAATTGTGGAAGGAGACAGTGGCCAAGGGTGTCCTTCGGCCTCAAAAAATCGTCAGATCCTGGCAGATCTGTAAAACAGTGCTGAAACGAGAGGTGTAAAGTGCAAGAAATAGGCAATTATTTTGACTTCATAGCTTCGTTAGTAGTAGTTAGAAGATAAACATACTAAAAGTCCCCGCTCCTGGGGGGTGAGCTAACGTTGGGGAGAGGGGAGAAGGTATCATTTTGGGGTTTTTCGATTATATCTCGAAAACGGTGGACTCTAGAAACATATGTTTCTTATAAAAATTTAACCTAATTAAATTTCCTATAAAATTTATTCTATACATATTTGTCGAACTTCCAACGGTTTTCGAGATATACGTTATTGAAAATCGATAATTTTCAAGGCAAAAAAAATAATGTTTACCTCACTTTTTGTCAAACGTTTGCTTCAAGTGTCAGAAACGTATAAATAAAATTAAAGTGAATTTAATGCTTCACAACTTCGACTCTGATATTTTTTCTGAGAGACGATCGTGGAAGGCTCTAGAAGCAAATGTTAGACAAAAATTAAAGTAAAATTTTTTTTGTTGCGAAATTTATCGATTTCCAATAAAGTTCATCCCGAAAACCGTTGGAAGTTTGACAAATATGCATATAAACAATTTTTTAGGAAAATTACTAAGCTTTAATTTTTATTTGTAACACATCTTTCTAGAGTCCAGCGTGTTCGAGATATAATCGAAAAACTCAAAAATGGGAACTTCTCCCTCCCTCCCACGTTAGCTCATCCCCCAGAGGCGGGGACTTTTAGCATGTTTACCTTCTAACTACTCCAAGCGAAGCCTATATTTAATGAACTCTACAATGTGTTTATTGACTGGACTATAAAATAATACGTTTGAACTGCAAAATACTTAAGATATAGTCAGAGCCAAATTGATATCATTTATAAAGCCAGTAACACTTAGTCGACTTTTCTTCGCTATAATTGCTACAAACTATAGTGTT
This sequence comes from Euschistus heros, assembly GCA_003667255.2. Taxonomy (NCBI): domain Eukaryota; kingdom Metazoa; phylum Arthropoda; class Insecta; order Hemiptera; family Pentatomidae; genus Euschistus; species Euschistus heros. The sequence continues at coordinate 540,193 of RCWM02000509.1, forward strand.
CTTGTTCATTCACAAAATAATGGTTCATTTATTAATAGAAATGAGTAATGTGAGGTTCATGAAAGTGAATAATATTGGAAAATAATTTTACATTGTCAAGGACCCGAGACATCTTGGCGACTTTTTTGTTTCATTCATTGAGGAGACAAAACTGGCGCCGTGCTTTTACGATTTTATGAATTAGCATTGGATTCTTATTGTTTCTATATAAAGCATTCTTTACAGCTTTGTGTCCATCTAGTACTGATTGCATAATTACAATAATTTGATAAAACATCTTTTTTCTCACTTGAGGTACGGATTGGTAAACTGTTAACCTGGTTTTTCACTATGACTCCGAAAATATATACCCCATTCAAAATTTCTTTTTTCCCTCAAAAATCTATTTCCCCCCCCCCCTCATTTATTGATATTTACAACTGTACAAAGTAATATACACTAAGTAAATGTGATGATAGTGAACACGATGGCATGTAAATAACTTGTGAAGAACTACTCACTAGTAGCACTTCAATAAAATCCACACCAAAAGGTCTCTAGACCATCTTCTTTTCAGACGCCTCGGGGGATTATCAGGGATGGAGGAGGAAGCAAGATGGGAGACTAGTGGATTGGAGTGGTTATAGAGCTTACTATGGAAGGATGCATATCTGGTTTGGGCTAAATCAGCAACATATGGAACATTAAGATCTTCATAGATAAGATTATTGGTCACAAAATAAGGAGCATTGAGGATTTTTCGAAGGATTTTGGTTTGTTAGGATTGGATACGAGATGAATTGGATGGTTTAGTGGAGCTCCAAAGCTCAACTCCGTACGTCCAAATAGGTCAAATCACAGTCATATATAAGAGTATTTTGTAATTAATTGAGAGCTTTGAACGTTTGTCTAGTAAATGTTGAAGTAGTCTGTAATTACGAGCAGTTTCTTGTCGTTTTAGTTTTGTATGTAAATCCAAGTAAGACGTTCGTCCAAGTGGAGTCCTAGGTAGCGGATCTGTTCAACAGGGATTATTGGAATCAAAAATCTAGTTAAATTTGCTATTACATTCTATATATGTAATTTATATTAAATCTTACTAGACGTTTGAACTAGTATTATAATATAAAGTAACACTTAGTCGACTTTTCTTCGCTATAATTGCTACAAACTAAATTAATAGAACACCCACGCTAGCACGCTACAAAACTGGCGCCGTGCTTTTACGATTTTATGAACTAGCATTGGATTCTCATTGTTTCTACATAAAGCATTCTTTATGTTCTAGGATATGTTTTACTAAACACCCACGCTAGCACGCTAAAAATCCCGTACCTTTGTTAAATCCAAATACGGAGTTTTTAGCGTTCTGGCATGTTTATTTTAAGGGGTTTGATTAAAACATCGTATATATAGAGTCCAGTAGTAAATTTAACCAGCTTTAATATGAAAAAAGTAATTTTGGATTGGACTAATGGTTTCGGAGTTATAACCAAAAGAGTACAACTAACGTGTTTTCGCGGAGAAGTGGGACTGACTGCAAATAGGCCAATTTCTACAATTTTTCCCAAGACAATAACTTCGCGAAAAATGGTCCGATTTCGGAGTTGTATTTTTTATTTCGTAGGTACTGTTTCCAACTACAATTAACATACACGGAAAATCGGGCGTTTTTTTTTTTTTTTTTTTTTTTTTTTTGCGATTTTGGGTATGAAGCCAAAGCAAACATTAAGATAATATATAAAGATCCTTTGAAAATAAAAGTTTGGCAGTTTTCATTATTGAAAACGGCCTTTTAGAGCCTTATTTTACTGCAATATATAGTTTAGAAGTGTTAAATAATGGGGCGTATAAAACAAAATGACTGTTTTATCAAATTCCGGAGTTCAAAAGTCTACGATATTATCGTAATTTTAAAACAAAAGGTTTCACAGCCGCTGAAGCAACTTGTGAAATTATTAAATATGAAGTGGAATGTGTCCTTGAAGAGCGTACGGCGCGTCGTTGGTTTGAAAAATTTAGAAGTGGAGATAAGACTTGGAAAGGAAGAAGGGCTTCGGGTAGCCATTAATGGATATTAATGAAGTTCTGAAGGAAGCTGTTGAGTCAAATCCGTCCACAAGTACTCGCGAACTTGCCGTTATCCTGCTGCTTATAAGAGCGTTATCAACCGAAAAGGAGTTTTATTCTAAAAAGATAATGCTCGTCCACAAACTTCCCGTCGAACCAAAGAAAAGTTTACAGAACTTCATGGGTTTGAACTCCTGCCTCATCCACCATATTGTCCAGACCTCGCACCTTCGGATTACTACTTGTTTCGATCCATGGCACATTTTCTTTAAGGGATAAAAATTGGTAATTTAGTGGAAGTTGAAAATGCTGTCCAAGAGTTCTTTGACAGCCGTCCCAAATAATGGTATCAGCGTGGCATCGAGCAGTTGGCTAGCAGATGGGTAATGACGGTAGATAACAATGGACTATACTTTTTTTAATACACCCTATTAGTTGCATTGAGGTTCCTTTTTGCGACATACATCACATTCTTTTTCAAAATTAAAACGATTAAATCAATTTTTGAAATGTACATTTCGAATAAATATAATGGAGATAGTCTTATCTATAATAAATTTTACAATATCGAGGAAAAATTAGGATTTTTGCCATTTATTATTTATAGAGGATTACACATCCCAGATATGATAAAAAACAACAATATTTTAAAATTTAGATAAGATAACATTCTTGATAGTTGTAAATCATCCGGCCCTGCCTCAGACGCTCAACTGTACGCCAGTGCTATCTTGATCTGAATCTATAGAGCACTTGTTCCCGGTACTCTTATGTATTACCCATCGTCATCATGTTATCTATGATAGTTACACTCTCTTGAGTTGGGATATGCACTGTCCACATTTAATTATAAAAAAAAAATCTTCTAATTGTTTGGCAAATAAGTTTTCTGTTTATTTTTTATATCATTACGGTCCATTTCTTTTCTGATGAATTAATCCCTAAGAAGAATTGTTTGTAATATGTCAACAAACATTTCGGCAAATTCATGTTCACATTAGATTAGTATTTTGGTTGCTATTGCACTGTGAACATGGAAAAAAATATCATTCATCATCGGCATATTTTCCTGTATTATTTTTTAAAAAAAGGTAGCCGTGCTGCAGAAGCACAAACAAAAATTGCAGTGTTTATGGGTATGAATCCTTAACCAAACGCACCTGGCAAAATTGGTTTGCCAAATTTCATTCAGGAAATGTTGATGTCAATGACGCTCCACAGTCTGGACGCCCACAAGATATTGAACTGAGCTATTGCCATCAGAATTAACAATTGATTCAACTCTATACTGTTCGCAATTAACAAAGTTGTATCAATAAATTAAAAAAAAAAAAAAAAAAAAACGCACAGGAATGACAAATCGCAAGGGCCCTCGTTGGTCACTCACAATGTCACAATGTCCCTCACAAGGTCACTCCTGGACTTCAGATGATTTAGTGACGTTTTTATGGGGAAGAATGCCCGAGAAGCCGGGCTCCACTCCTCTTATCAAGAATGATCTCCGTCCACTTTTCTCCTCAGTAGCTAGAAATGGCTTCACCAAAAATTGGGTGTTGGAAGTGCATCCAATGGTCCGTTTCTTGCTTTTGGAAATGGGCAAGATGGATGGAGGATGGTGGACGATAACCTTTAAGGACTACCTCGACGCCCCTCGGTGCACTAAATGTCAAGGTTACGGTCACACAAAAGCCACTTGTACAGTTGATGTACCAGTCTGCATCTGGTGTGCATGTAGCGGTCACATAATAAAGGATTACTTGAAAAAGAAAGAGCTGAAAAGCCCTTACTGCATAAATTGTGAGCGAGCAAATACTCCTGTTGGTCAAAGGAAGCACAAGGCAGGCAGTCGGGAATGCCCTGTGCATCTAAAGTGGTCTAATGAGGTAACGAAAAGAACCTTCTATGAATAAAATCACCATCCTTCAGCTGGGGTATTCCTTATAGGACTGCCTTTGGCAGGCTTACTCCACTACAGGTGATTACATCATTGAAGCAAGGATATTCATCCAGGCGACATACCCCAGAGACAACCCATCCGAAGACAATGAAGAAGAAGCATTCATGAGACGTACTACTACGTATCCATCTGGTACTGATATGTGCCCATCATGGGACATATGGGATCTTCGGAATAGCGTGGACAGACAGAATGTGGGAAGAGCACCAGGATTGGATTGTATAGACACGGCTATACTTAAGAACAGTATTCCCTACATAGAAGATAGGCTATTAGCGGTTTTCAATGATTGCTTAGATAAGGGATACTTTCCGAAACTATGGAAAACTGCAGATATTAGACTTCTCTATAAGGGAGTAGGCAAAGACAAGCGACTAGCGAAGTCATATAGACCTATTTGCCTCCTCCCTGTTATGAGTAAAGTGCTGGAAAACTTGCTGCTTAAGAGCTTGCAGCCAGTTCTGACAAGAGCAAGCCATCCACGGCATAACGGATCCACTAAAGGCAGGGGAACCGCTGATGCTTTGTTGAGGGTACGTCATGACGTAGCTGAGAGGGCAGATCGGTACGTCATGTTACTCCTCTTTGACATATCCTCTGCCTTTGATAGTGTGTGGTGGCCAAGCGTACTTTACCAGCTCCAGAGATACGATACTCCTAGCAATTTGAATGCGCTCGTAATGAGCTACCTCCAGGACCGACGTGTTAAAATACGCGGAAACTTCTATGAGTATGAAGATGTAGTCGAGAGGGGCTGTCGTCAGGGCTCTGTACTTGGTCCAGCCCTGTGGAAGTTAGTCTTCAATGATATGTTGGCTATACTTGAGGAAGAACGGTTCCCCGCGATTGCCTATGTCGACGATCTGGCTGTCGTGGTGTCTGCCAACAGTATAGTCCAATTGAAGCAAGAAGCTGAAAGATGTGCTGGCCTAGTTAGTAGATGGTGTAGTAAACAGAAGATGAAAATGGCGGCTGCAAAAACACAGGCCATTCTTCTGAAAGGAAACAAGTGTAGGCCTAACCCTATTATTAGGATTGAAGGAGAAAGAATACGTCCAACTGAGACTGTCACCTACCTGGGTGTGAAAATAAGAAGAAATTTTGATGTAACGCCTCATTTGGAATATCTTGCCAATAGGACGGCCTTATCATTGAACTGTCTCAGTAGGTTAGGGGGCGCCTTGTGGGGCCTCAGATACCCAGCTACGATGGCGATATATAAAGGAGTGATACTTGGGATACGGTATGCATCTCCCGCCTGGTACCAAAATCTGATGAGTAGGCTGGCAACAATTCAGCGTAATTCTCTGCTGCGAGTCACCAGGGCGTACCGATCAGTGTCTCATGAGGGGGTCCAGGTCTTAGCAGGAGGGGTACCTCTTGATCTTGTACTGCAAGAAGATGGTTTTAAATTTAAAATGAAAAGAGAAGGCTCGGTGGGACTACCAAATAATCTCCGGTCTCTGATCGACGCAAATCCAAGGAAATGGTTGGAGATAATCCTAGAGTACACGATAGAAGAATGGAACAGGCGGTGGGTAACAACCCCGAAAGGGGCTACTCTTCGAAAATATTTCCCCACTGTTAGGTCACGTCTTCAAGCAACTTGGGTACTCCCGGATTACTGGATCTCACAGTTTCTCACAGGGCACGGGGGCTTTCGAGCCAAGCTCCAGAAACATGGTAAAAATATTGACCCGCTATGTCCCAGCTGTGGTGTACCGGAGACCGCTGAACATGTGGTAATTTCATGCACTGCCTTTGAGGCATTGAGAGCCAAGCTACAGAGAGAAACAGGGCTGTACGTTCTAACAGAGAGTGATTTCCCTCAACTAGTATCAGCTGACAACTACCCGTATTACAAAAGTTTTGTGTATGGTTGGAAAACTGAAGTGGGGGTAGAGCACTTCAACCTAGGAAGAAGGGGCCACGCCCCAGAAAGAAACCAGGACAGGAATGATGCTGACGACAACCCCATCACCGAATAAAGCCTATATAAATTTTTTGATATAGGTATGTTGTTATTTTAAATTAGTAGGTTATAGTTATTATGTAGTTATTATTATTATGTATTATAGTATGTTATAGTTAGTATGTAGTTAATTTTATATAGTATGTTGTATTAAATATAGGTTGTTGTATTAGATATAAAGTATATTGTATTAAACACAAGTATGTAGTTATGTAAAGCGTTTAATGTATTTTAAATATTAAATGTTATTTTAAACGTGTAGTGTAATCTTGAAATGTTAAATGTTAAATGTAATATTGAAATGTTCTGTTAAATGTTTAAGAAAATTTATTCTTGCAATGTTAAAAGTAATATTGAAATGTTATGTTAAACTGTTAAAACCAGCAGTGATGGCTACAAGCCATCCCTGCAAAACCCGTGTAGCCGAGAGGCAAGGGAGGGAAATAAATAAAAAAAAAAATAAAAAAGGTCACTCACAATAAATTATTAAGCTGTGAATGGGACCATTTGCCCCATCCGCAGTATTTACCAGACCTAGCTCCAAGTAGCTACTACTTATAACGGTCTCTGCAGAACTCCATGAATGGAAAGCAATCCCAGAACATCAAAAACCTCTTGGATCAGTTGTCGACAATAAATCCCAGACGTTTTAAGAACGTGGCATTACACAATTGGTCGAATGATGTAGGGTTTGAAATCAATAATTATTTTTTCCAAAAAATCATATAATAATTATTATATTTGATTATTAATTTAAAAATCATTCCTGATTTATAAATAAAAATTTCAATTGATTTTTTATGTTTATTGATTTGATTAAAAATTATGATCACTCACTGAGTGATACGGTATTGCATAAATAATAATGATTAAATTGCGATAAAAAAAATGTTGATCAGAAAATAAAAATCACCTTTTACACACAAATTATTTAATATGTTTGTATACAATATTAATGTACACATTTATATATACATGGTGTCGCGAGTTTAAAAGGCAAAACTTCAGGAACTTATAGGGGACCGAAAAACTAAGACAAAAAGTCCTTTAGAGAAAAAGAAACAAAACAAGTTTTCACTTTTACACTTATTTATTTACATTTATATTTATGTTATGTTCTTTTTAATGTAAATATTGCTCAAAATGTTTTCCTCTTGCACCAATGCAAGCATTACATCTAGCACTCACTTGATAAATTGCAGCTAAAAATTGTTCTAATGATATTTGGTGCACGGCATCTATGTTTCGGTCTCTTAATTGCTCTCTTGAGTTGATTGACTCCGAATAAACTTTCTGCAAATTCTTGTTTACATTAACTTAGTATTGTGATTGCTATTGCACTGTGAACATGGAAAAAAATATCATACATTATCGGCATATTTTGCTGTATTATTTTTAAAAAAAGTAACCGTCCTGCAGAAACTCAAAAAAAAAATTGCAGTGTTTATGGGGATGATACCTTAACCGAACGCACCTGTCAAAATTCATTTGCCGAATTTCGTTATAAATTAAAATCCAGCTAGTTGAAATCAATGAAATTATTTCTGCCGAATATAAATTAATACCAAAACAAAATGTCGATCCTCTGATTTTTGGTATTGTGCGTAAAAATACGATTTATGGACTGATAATGCAGTCCGCCGATGATAATCCGCTAGAGTTTCTTTCTAAATAGTTTCTAAATAGTCTATCTGGGTCATAAACTCATACATTAAAACTAAAAATTGGATGTCTAATTATGTTTTAACGTTACCTTTAAGTTTTTTTAACCAGGTTAAAAGTTACTGCTATGCGTTAAGATATGATTGAAGACATTATGTCAATTGCATGGTTCAATACTATTTTTTTTTATCGATAAACAAATAAAACTTCAGTAATTAGTTAAAATTATTTAAGTTCTTTACTTGAATGAGGGTGGGCGAAGCAGCGACGGGGGATGCTAGTTATTAAGAAAACGTTGGAGTATTTCAGAACTAATGACCCCTCTGGATGTATTAGTTAGCACATTGAATGTTTATTTCATTGTTAAGAAGAATCAAGAATATAAAAAAAAAATCTCATTGGGCGAGGCAGTCAAAGTGCAATTACCATTGCATAACGATTACTTAAGTAAATTAAGACTTATCTTAAATTATTTTAATTAACATTATGTAAAGATTATTGACCCATTAAGATAACCCGCTATGAATGAGTTTAAAGCTGGGTGTGGTCAAGATTAATCACGAGACATTGACATTATGTACTGATTTTATTTTTTTTTTTCCAAGACTAAAACGACAAGAAACTGCTCGTCGTTACGGACTACTTCAACATTTTCTAGAAAAACGATCAAACCTCCCAATTCATTACAAAAGACTTATTTACATGGTTGTTATTAAACCTCCTCTATCACCAATACTGTTTATCTTAGTGTTGGAAACAGTATTTTGGCGTATAGATTGGAAGAATGTCGGCATAAAGATAATGGCTAAACTGTCTCCGATTGCAGACGATATTGCTTTGTTGGTGAGCAATGCAGCAGACCTCAAAATGATGATGGAAACTTTACTGGAGATATGTACAGAAGTAGGCCTCTCACTTAATTTTGATAAAACAAAGCTAATGACGAACGCAGAAAAGGTAGATATAAAAGTTGGAAATCATAGCTTACAATACGTAGAAGATTATAAATACCTTAGACAGTTGGTCTCTTTTACAAATAAATCGTGGAAGGAAGTGGACAGAAGAACATCCATAGGTTGGGATAAATACTGGTCGTTGAAAACAATAATGAAAAACGATTTCCCAAAAGAGATAAAAAAGAAAGTGTTCGATACTTGTATACTTCCAGCCGTCTCCTTTGGTAGCCAGACTTGGTCCCTAACGAAAGCCCAAACAAGGAAACTGATAAGCTGGCAAAGAGGAATCGAAAGAAAAAGATAAGTAGGAAGGAGAAGGTTAGGAGTTGTGTCATCAGAGAGAAGACTGGCCTGAAAGACATAATTTACCATATTGAGAAACGAAAATGGGAATGGGCGGGGCACATCTTAAGGAGAATTGATAAAAGGTGGTCAATGGAAGTGACTGTTTGGACACCCTATTACTACAAAAGGCGAAAAGGAAGACAGTTGAAAAGATGGAGTGAATTCTTTAAAAAGAAGGCCGGACCACTGTGGTGGAGAATGGCAAGGGATAGAGTCGCGAACCCGGCTTCCCAGTAGGCTGGTCATCTTGGAAAGTCTAGACCTATACTTCCTGAGGGAAGGCCCATGTTCAAACTCACAGAAGAATTTTGTTTGTAAATATTATGATAATTGTGGACTTATTTGTAGATATGTTAAAGTTTTATTTTTATTGTATTTATTTCAATTATGTTTTATTTGTTGAGTTATGGACATAATAAAAGGTTATTATTATTATTATATTATTATTATTATTATTATTAAACCTATTTGGACGCACGGAGTTGAGCTTTGGGGCTCTACTAAACCATCCAATTAATCTCGTATCCAATCCTTACAATCCAAAATCCTTCGAAAAATCCTAAATGCCCGTTACTTTGTCACCAATAAGCTTATCCATAAAGACCTTAATGTTCCATATGTTGCTGTATTAGCCCAAACCAGATACCTATCCTTTCATAGTAAGCTCCATAACCACTCAAATCCATTAGTTTCTCATCTTTCTTCCCACTCCATTCCCGATAATCCTCCGAGGCCTCTGTAAAGAAGATGGCCTAGAGACCTTCTAGTGTAGAAGTTTATTGAAGTGCTACTGATGAGTATTTCTTTTCAAGTTGTTACATGTCATTGTAATCGTTATCAGCTCATTCACTTGATGTACATATTTGTATAGTAAATTTCAATAAATTGATTTACATAATAATAATAATAATAATATTTTTTTTTACATCCAAAATATCACATTTGCTTTCATCTGAAAAAAAAAAAAAAATGCATGTTTCCTGAAAGAAAGCGGTTTGCTGGATTTGTTGACGCTTATGGCATGTTTTCTTGTGATTCACACATTGATAGAGAACGATTTTTTCCTCAAACCTTTTTTTTTGTTTGATATGTTTTTAAACTTTTTAATAATTTATTTCACGATCGAATAGCACAACCGCAATCTTCCACAGATATATCGAAGACTCTATTGTTGGAAAAGTTCAAAAATTTTATCTTTGCCAGCAGAACTCAATTCTTTTGATTTGTTGCCAATTTTGGAGTAATTCTTTCAGTACTGAGTTAAACGTTGATTCATTTGTTTACAAGAGAGAAAATTATTATTATTAAGATGAAAACATTGATTTGAACAATAATTTTTTTTTCCTAAATTACATTGTAGGTTTTTTTTTTTTTTTTTTTTTTTTTTTTTTTTTTTTTTTTTTTTTTTTTTTTTAAATTTCCTTGCTGGTAAGAACTAACGCAAAATTTCAATCATCATTACTTATTTTGTATCCACTGAATTATTATTGGTAGTTTTCTCCTCAAAAATATTTTTTCTTTCTTGTATTAATCTTATATATAAAGTTATAAACATTTTCCTATTACTGCTTTCTAGCATTTTAAGGAGTCATATTTTGTTTATTATAATGTTGTTATCAATTAATATATTGGGTTGTTTCACATGAAATGTCCGATTTTATAATATTTGAAATACATAGAGGTTTTTGCGAGTCTCTGTTGTTTACTTCCAAAGTTCACATATCATAATCAAGCAGTTACTAATCCTCTACTTTTCTTTTATAAACATTAGCTTCCCAATCAATTACACACTGTTTAGTATACCTTCAAATATGAACATGGAAACACGCGATTTTCGTGTAATATTTTTTTATGAGTTTAAACTAGGTCGTTCGGCAGCTGGATTGCTTATGACAATCAGCGTCGGTCAGGGCAGTGGTTAGACATCGACGAAAGCCCAGGACAAATGCCAAAACCAAATTTGCACCCGAAAAAATTGATGGTTACAGTATGGTGGTCCATGGCTGGAATCATACATTATTCCTTTTTGCCTAGAGGTGAGACCATTACCTCTACAACCTACTGCAATGAAATTGGCCAAACGCACGAAAAATTATTGAAAAAACAACCTGGATTGGTAAATCGGAAGGGCCCTACACGACAACGCTAGACCCCACGTTTCAAAACTTACCATGCATAAATTGAAAGAGCTGGGGTACGAAGTTCTTCCGCACCCACCATATTCTCCCGACTTGTCTCCAACAGATTATCACCTTTTCAGGAATTTAGACAACTTCTGCAGAGGAAAAATTTTTGCAAATGATGCTGAAATCAAAAGTGCGTTTTCAGATTTTGTTTCACTTCAAAGCTCAGAGTTTTTCAAATCCGGGATAAAAAAGTTGTTGTCACGTTGGGAAAAATGTGTAGAAAAAGAAGGTAAATACTTCGAATAAAATTATATTGTTTTCATATTGTATTTTTACTAAAATCCCTTTACCTTGAAAACGGACATTTCATGTGAAACAACCCAATAGTCAAATTAATAATTAGGTCATGGGGCTCAACGTTTAATTAGGTGTATACGTCTTAACATTAAAATAACTTAAATCTATAATTTTATATATGTATAAAATAATTTTTACTATCTCTTTGGTTCCCTTGCGGGTGAAATTTGGCAGTACAGAATATTTGAGATATTTCTTAAGGTATCGAAAAAGTTTTCTGTTCTATCGGCCAAAAACTCCTTAAATATTTTAACTTTTGATTCCTCATATATTTTCGTAGTTTACACTCTTTGCATTGTAGTACATTTTACAATTTTTCTCATTACACCATTTTGGAATGATATGGAATGTGTGTGTATATACAGGGGGAATATCTCTTAGTGTAAAAAAAACAATTGGGTGAAACTAGATTAAAAATGTAGCAAAATGCCGCAGACCTCACCTTTCTATTCCAATCCGTTGCAGACTCATCTACCCATAAAATTCACCTCAAAAAGCAGTATTCTTCAACACAATCTGCATTCAGAAGCTAACGGCAAAATTGAGGTCTATGTAGATTATCATTGGATTTTAAACATTACATTGAAAATCTAATAAAATAAATCCTAAATAATAATAATAAAGAAATAAATGTAATAACATAAGATCCTCTGATCTGGTGTCGCTTTATTGACAGTTTTCCTTTATTTTCTATTAAACAATAATTTTTTTCTTTGCTTTTTATTCCAATGAGGAGTTTATTATGTTTTAAATGCACATTTTCATTAAGGAATTGTCATAATGTTTTATTTACACAAGTAACTGATTAGTATGCCAAATGAGAATACCATGTTTTTTCGGTTTCAAAAGTGAACTTCTCCATGAAATCGAAACAAAAACATTTCTTTTAACATATCATTCGAAAGCTGATTAAATTTGCAAGTTTTTGTGAGATTTGACGTTTTGTGGATAATGTTTTCGAAAAACGGTGAGCGTTGAAGTAATATAAGACATTGTGACTTTCCCAAATAAGGTGAAGATCAAGCTGCTCTTTAGATAAAAAGTTTGTAAAATTCAAGATTACAGATACTTAGCTATCATAGAAAATGTAATGCTAAATCCGAAAATGTGGTCAAAATTTGAAAAATATTTAAACAAAATGGAGATATTACAGCTTTTATGAAAAAAAAAAACGTGGTTTTTAAAAAAAGTCTTTGATTTGTCGTGTATCTGCAACGGATTGGAATAGAAAGGTGAGGTCTGCGGCATTTTGCTACATTTTTGATCTAGTTTCACCCAATTTTTTTGTTTACACTAAGAGATAGTCACCCTGTATATACATGTACCTAGAACTACTGAACGTATCTCTGCGAATATTGGTGATGTCAGTTTTAATAATGGCGAAGTGTAAAATTAATTACAACTCAGTATATTCTGAATTTATTCTTCCTTTCACAAAATGTGAATATTAAAGTAACAGAAAGAATTGAAATTAAAATTAATTAAGTTTCCTATTTGGATGAGATGGGAAGCAGACGTTATACTGGCCAACATTTTGTTTATTTAACATCTAGGAGTTCACAAATTGTCCTTTGACCCATGAATCAATTTATTCTTAGTAACTGAAAAAAAAATTACGGTTTTTTTGAAAGTTACTTCAGCGATTTCTGTGAAAAAACGTTGGGGCTTTCCGCGGTAGCCACATGTATGATGCAATCATAAATGATCTTCAGCGTTAAAAAACTGCCATTATCATGATTATGTATGATTGTCGTCTTTATCAGTCATTCTTCTGATTTTTTTTTCTTCTGAGAGTCAAATTTTCCTGTTATAATGTTTTCTTTATTCTGTTCAACAAAATGTGAATGAGATGAGTCCTTTGCCTCAAAACTTACTCTCCTCTGCCTCAGATTACTGGCATATAGATGGATGAAAGTAATGTTCAATAATATTTAAAATACCTTTTCCGTCGGATTAAAGTCCGAAGGGTAGGAGGAGACGTAGATGGAAGGGTTGCGTCAGGCAAGATCTTGGGTGAAATGAAATGAAAATATAATCTTTATTCTGGGACATATTGTCCCCTAAGAATAACAGACATGTATAATAAGTTGTACAATAGTCTGGCTAACTTAATTTTAAATGAAGATAATAATACGTATAAAAGGTAACATATGAATATGTAATTGAAAATAGAACTTTGTGATAAATATATACATGAAAAAAGAAGAGAGAAAAAAAAAATAGGATAACAAAATAATAATAACCACATGCTAATATAATAATTGCAATGCGTTCATAAAACTAAAGAAATAAAAAAATAAAATAAAATAAATATAGTGAGTAGAAAGGAAAAGATATACAGAGAAAAAAATATTAACACCTACAAGGGGAGGACACACTCAGTCTCTCACAGATCTTATTGGCAATTTTTTTGGAGGTTCCTGGTCAAAATATATTAGACACGCATTTTGCCGTTACGACCAATGAGCCCTAGAAGCCCAGAAAAAAAAAAAAAAATAGCATTAAACTAATTAATTTTTTATCTCGAGTTTAAAAAATGATATCGACTTGATTCTTGCACCAAGATTTTTAGTTTTGATTGCGGATTTAAGGAAAAATACAGTCTCTCCATAGATTTTGGTTTAGGTTAATTAAATTCTAAAAAAAAGATTAGTTTTTCAAGCAAACTACCTTTATAGATTTTTTCACACAAAAATTGAGGTCAGATTCTAATTCAGCACCCTTAAAAACATTAAAAAACGCTTATTCATCAAAATCAAAAAATTTCATTTTTTTCACCCTCTTCCAGGAAAATTAAATTTTTAAACCGACTATTGGTTACAGACCTTTAAATCGCCTTTACTTCGTCACACAATTCACTGGTATCGCTGGAAAGAGGAGAGTCTCAGCTTTCTTTTGATATATATAAATGTAAAATTCGATGAACAAAAACCTATTTGGAAAATAGGAAAAACATTTTGATTTTTAACTTGAGTTTGAAACCAGATAGGATGATGAAACCAAATACATTTCAAGCGTATTACCACCCTATATTTTGTGTAAAAAAAATAAAGTTTATACGTTAAACCGTCTAAGCGTAATTCATGTTTTTATCAATCAAAAGTTGAGACTCTTTCCAGCGATACCAACCAGTGAATTGCGTGACAAAGTAAAGGCGATTTAAAGGTATGAAACAAATAATCGGTTTAAAAATTTAATTTTCCTGGAAGAGGGTGAAAAAAATGATATTTTTTGATTTTGTTGAATAAGCGTTTTTTTAATGTTTTTGAGGGTGGTGAATTAGAATCTGACCTCAATTTTCGAGTGAAAAAATCTATAGATGTAGTTTGCTTGAAAAACTAATCTTTTTTTTTTAGAATTTAATTAACCTAAACCAAAATCTATGGAGAGATTGTATTTTTCCTTAAATTCGCAATCAAAACTAAAAATCTTGGTGCAAGAATCATGTCGATATCATTTTTTAAACTCGAGATAAAAAATTAATTAGTTTAATGCTATTTTATTTTTTTTCTCGGCTCCTAGGGCCCATTGGTCGGAACGGCAAAACATGTGTCTAATATTTTTTGACCAGGGACCTCCTACAAAAATTGCCAACAAGATCCGTGAGAGACTGAGTGTGCCCTCCCCTTGCTAGTTGAATGGTAATATGATTAAATATTTACAAATACTTAAAAATTAATATATATACAATTTATAATAGCACTTTATCAATTAGAAGAAAGAGAAAAGAAATAATAATAATAATTTATATGAGACATATGAGAAAAACAAACAATTGTTGGGGAAACAAATGTCAAAAATGAAAATGAATTAAATTTATACAATGATATACTTATTGAAGCAAACTCATCGGCATCGGATATGCTGAACCTGATTAACTTGACTTTTAATTATCACTCATATTGTCGGCATCGGACTGGGATTTAAGGAGATATTGGAATAGGAGAGTTTTGAATGAGTTTAAGGAAGAAGCATGTCTAATTTCAGAAGGGATCGAGTTCCAGAGGGTGGTGGATCGAGCTTGGAAGGAGTGTTGGTACAAAGCTGTTCGGTGGAAAGGAGTGTATAGGTCAGAGGAACGTGATTTTGTTGTGAGTTGGGAGTGGACGGAAGACTTGAATTTCAACAGGTTATAGATGTAGGGTGGGCAGTGGTTATTAATGACATGGTACAGGAAAGTGCCCAGGAAATATATTCTACGGGAGGATGGATAGAGCCACTCCAAGGCAGTATAGAGGTGCGATACATGTGAACGTCTCGGGGTTCCGGAAACAAATCTGATAAAACTGTTCATGATTCTTTGTAATCTGTCCCGGAGACCCATCTGAGGAAAAATGAATGAGGAAACTAGGAGTTTTCGTGTGGATTGAGGAAGGCAATGGCGGGAACGATGGAATAATTTGAGGATTCCTATTTATTTACGGGCTATTTGGGCGATCTGATGCTTCCAGGAAAGGTTTTGGTCAATAATGATTCCTAGGTTTTTAGCGGCGGAACAGAAGGTAGATATGTTGATTATTTAGGTTAAGGGTAGGAAAATCCGTAATGGATCTTAGAAAGGGATTTGAGCCGATTATAATAGATTGAGTTTAACTTTAAATTATGCAGGTTGGCCCAAGCACTGATTCTATCGAGGTATTCCTGAATCTTAGAAAAAGCTTCATATAATTCGGCAGGAGGAAAGGATAAAAATATCTGGGAGTCGCCTGCATAAAGGTGGTGGCAACAATGAAAAATTGACTTGGGAGATCATTAATGTAGGAGTTGAAGAGGAGAGGGGAAATGCTGGAACCTTAGGCTACTCTGGAAGACAGAGGTAGGAAGTCGGATAAGGGTTGATTAGGGATAGATTCTGCTTGAGTGCGGTCAGAGAGGAAGGATTGGAACCAATGGATTGAACTATTGGAAAATTTTAAGGCTTGTTTTATATTATCCGGCAAGACACGTAGCGTATCAGACACGGCACGGTCAGACAAATACATGGTGTATTTATATTATCAGGCACAGCTGGTTCCAGCACGGACCGGGAGCACAGGCGAAGCGGAGATTTTTTTTTTAGTGACTTTTTGTTTATAGTATATTACTTCATACTTGTGTTTAGTCATTAGATTTAGTCCAGATGTGTTATTTGTCCAAGGCAAAAAGATAAAAAAAGTCAAGAAAGCATGCACTAAATGTAGAAAACCTACATGTCCTGAACATCGAGTAGAAATTTATAAAAATTGTTTTGATTAGATTTTTTTTTTTATAATTGCATATGTTAAATTTCTGTTTTTATATCCTTATATTAATATAAAATGTTCAATGTTTTACTCCTTACGCATTAATTTTTCAACATCCAGTTTTGCAAAAAAACAAAACAAAAATGGAATCAAATTTAAACACGGAAAGAACTGGAACGGGGCAAAGTCAGTGCAGTACTGCACAATCGGAGTCGGAAAGTAAAGTATACTACGAAAAAGACACCTTAAGACACTGTCAGACACGGTCCGGCACCAAATATTCTTTTCGAGAAATGTCTTGATGTCTTGTCTGAAACGTGCCGTGTCTTGCCGGATCCGACCCGCTATATATACGCAGGTGCTATAAAACTAACTATACTAATATTTGTCTTGTCTGAAACGTTACGGTCCGCTACGTGTCGTGCCGGATAATATAAAACAACCTTAAAGCTTTTAATTCGGAAAAAAGGATACAATGGTCAATGGAAAGGTGTTCGGGTTTTAAGAAATTAGGTTGGAGGGCGGTGTGAAGACAGAGATTGGTGGTGTTAGCCAATAACCTTTTACCGGGTTTGCCAAGCCTTTTATTTATTTATTATATTTCCTTAAGCTTGAGTGAAGAAATAATAATATTTACTGACCACTTGAACAATATCTGTATTGTTACATAACGGTCTGCCAGATATTCTTCCACGGCCGACTGAATATTGAATAAATAACCTCGCTGCCTCCTTGATACATTTGGCACACAATGTCAATGCAGATTTAACACGTGCTGTGCGATTTTGACGGATGACGCCTTTCGCAGAATATGTTCCGCATCTCATCTGATAACCAAATTCAGATTCGCAATATACAAGAATAGAGCTGCTTCCCAAACCTGAATAGTCTGGGCAGCTTCAAACAAAATAATAAAAAATGATCAGAATATGGAATTCACAAGATATTTTTTATTAAGTAGCTGTTAATAAACTTAGACTATGTTCCGAAACCTTTTCATAAAATATAATGTAATATAAAGTCATTTTTCAATCGTTTGCTAAGCGTGTTCATTCATAAAACGTTCACTCATTCATCTCTAGGAAATGAATTAAGTGAGATTGACACTAGAGATTTTTTATTGTAAGTACTTGTACGTAAATGGCGCCAGGGTGTGGTGGCGGCATTTTGTTATCTCTTAAAGAAAAAAAATATGAATGGTTTTACAATTTTATGAATCAGCATTGAAGTAGTTGTTTTTTTCAATATTTATATAATGCTTCAAATATTTTACAACACTGTGTTCAATGTGGTACTGGTAACATAATTAAAATGATTTTAAAAACTATAATACAAATAAAAAGATAGCATTTACAATAGCAACAAAGGAAATATTTATTGAGGTTATATAAGGTTACATAAGGTTGTTACAAACAATGAATACTTGAACAGAACCCTTAAGGGGTTAGCGGGATAAGATAGGTCTGGCGGCCCCCACGGATTTTATTCAATCGACCCCAAAACCTTGAAGAGGGCCAAAATTTTTTTGAGATTTTTCCGACCCACCCCCCCCTCCCACCCCTGAAACCCCATAAGGGGAAAAACATGTTTTTTTTTAAGCGGTACCAACGCAAGTAAAATTTTGTTTGGGATGTGTAGATGTTCCCCGATTTTTTTTCAGATTTTATTTTAATGTAAAATTGAATGAAACATAGCTTAATATCCAAACAGAAACGTAAAAATCGAGATTTTTCAGTAAAAACTCTATGGTATTTCAGAGCAGACTCAATGAAAGGCCTAAATAGCATTGAAAGATACACTCTTCCTCTTCAATATGGCGCCGATAAACTTGAATTTGGTTGCTTGCAGTCCGCGACAAATCGATTTGAGTAAAACGTAAATTTTAAATTATGCAATTTAGGCCTACAGAATAAGTCAATATTTAATTAAATATATGAAAAATAGTTCATATAGGGGTTTTCGAGGCCGCTGATCACGAATTTGATGTCAAAAATATATTTTAACAATTGACAGCTGTCAAATGTAAAATTGTGTTTCTAATTATAAATGTATCAAATTCGTGATCAGTTACCTCGAAAACCCCTACTCGATAAATCTCAATTTTTTTTTTTTTTTTTTTTTTTTTTGGCCCTCTTCAAGGTTTTGGGGTCGATTGAATATAATCCGTGGGGGCCGCCAGACCTATCTTATCCCGCTACCCCCTTTATACACTTTATTAATGTGAATACTTACTTTGACTGAAATTCCTTGTGACTTAAATTAGTTTTATTTTAAGTTATGTACATTTTTTAATTGCTCATTTTTTAATAGGTTGGATCTTTGATCTTGACAAGGAAACAAAAATTGGATTTGATGAGTTCTTTCCCTCGAAAACAAAAAGGAGTGCTCCGGCATTTAATCAATTTACTGGAAGAATCTTTTGGAAAGGATTGCGTCCATTGGCCGAACATCACGGACAAACCCAAAATATAATGTACTATACTTTTTTCCCAAAACGATCCAAAGGAACCAAAATGTGGCAGAACTTCGATTGATCAATTTCTTCGGTGGCTATTTTTTTTAAATATTTTTTTCTTCTAGCCTTACAATTGCGTTATAAAAATGTAAATAACGAACTCAAGTCATAAGGAATTGGAAGATTAGGCAAAGTAAACATTTGAAGAGTACCGGAGAAAATACAGGACTACTGTTTTTTTTTTTTTTTCTTTTTTTTTTTTTTTTTTTTTTTTTTTTTTTTTTTTTTTTTTAAACATTGAACATGTTTTACCTGTGACCTGGTTAGTCAAAAGCGATAGATACGTGGTTGGAGGGCGTTGCGCGTAGTTTGATAGTTTAATATTAGGAGGGTAGGGGCAGTTAGGAGATCAACCCTAAGCTAAGAATTATATAAATTTCTTGAAATAACAAAAAAGCTTTTATGAGTTTTTTCGTTTTATTTGTCGAAATATCAACGATTTTTGAGATATGCGTTATTAAAAGTCGATAATTTTCGACTAAATTTTTTTATACGCCCTATTCTATTATATTGATTCTCTCGTTAAACCTGAAATACTTTTCGATCTCCTGATTCCAGTGACCGGTTCATTGCTAAAGATTTATGCCTGATATATGACAGATATAGATTTGATGGAGATATAGATGGCACTGGCCAGTCGTAAGGCGTCAGATAAAATACCACACATTGTCGGCCTTTGCTCCCTCTAGCTATACCAATATAGGCCCTGTTTCTTGGAAATTGATTTATTAAGTCTAGTTGATCTATTGTCTCTTACGTTTTATTTTCATTGGAAAATGAAGATATATATTTCTTTATATCGGTTCACAGCTAAATATATCTCGACAAGTATTTTCACAAACACTGGTCGATCATGGATCCAGATATTTATTAAACTCAGAGGACACCCCTTGATTTAAATCAGTAAAATACCTACTTTTAACGCTGGACTGATCACTAACTTTCACAAAACGTAGAAACAATTAAATAGATAAATATCATGTAATATATCAAGCAATTACTCCTCAACACAAATTGTTAAAATCATGTAACATGTTTCGGGATCATGGTCCCATCCTCAGACTTAAGTACTCTCACTTAGTCTTAACACATGATATAATCAATATTAATAACTCCTTTATTGAAGAAAATATAAATAGATAAAGGAAAACAAATTTTATCCAAAATGTATTTATATTCAATAAAAAATCCAAAGTCCTGAAAACAAAATTATTCTATACTTACAGTAATCCGGGCTCAAATTGCACATGCTTCGCCCATGTGAAGCTGACTTGTGCAACCATAGGGATTATCACGACAAACTAAAGATTCATGATTTTAACCTGATTGGCGAATTTATTTATCATTCAAATATATAGGAAAATTGAAAGTATTGTGGTAATTGTCAAGTCAATGAGTGCTGAAACGAGAGGTGTAAAGTGCAAGAAATAGGCGATTATTTTGACTTCATAGCTTCGTTAGTAGTAGTTGTTTGGAAGATTAAAATACTGAAAGTCCCCGCAATAATTCTACTTTTGAGCTAACGCGGGTACGAGGGGAAAAGGTTCATTTTTTGGGGTTTTTCGCTTATATCTCCACTGTAAAGGGGGGGACTTAGAAACATAGCTAAGAATTATATAAATTTTTAAGCTAACAAAAATTTCCTATAATTTTTTCGTTTTATTTGTCGAAATATCAACGGTTTTTTTGAAATATGCGTTATTAAAAGTCGATAATTTTCGAGAAAAAAAAATAAAGTTTACCTCATTTTTTGTCAAACATTTGCTTTAAGTGCCAGAAACGTTGATGTGAACTTAAAGCAAATGTAATGCCCTACAACTTTGATTCTAACATTTTTTTCCGAGAAACGATCGTGGAAGGCACTAAAATCAAATGTTTAGCAAAAAGTGAGGTAAAAATTATTTTTTTGCGAAATTATCGATTTTTAATAACGTATATCTCGATAACCGTTGGAAGTTCGACAAATATTTATATAAAAAATTTATAGGAAATTTAATTAGCTTTAATTTTCATTTGAAATATATTTTTCAAGAGTCCACTGTTTTCGAGATATAATAAAAAGAACCTAAAAATGGGACCTTCTCCCCTCCCCCACCGTTAGCTCATGCCTCAGGGGCGGGGACTTATAGTATGTTTACCTTCTTATTCCTAACAAAGCCCTGAGGTAAAACATAATCGCATATTTAATGCACTCTACAATAGGTTCATTGATTGGACTAATATTCAATTGGGGTCATGCATGTTCTTTCATATGAATATCTAAGAAATTAAAAACATTGCAGGCCTTAATTTCAAACATATGCAACGTACTGTCGTCATTTCAAACTGTATCTTCTATCCTGCATGTCGCAATATTCACAGAAATTTGTAAATGAAAACAGTCGTAAGAAAGCTGATTCATTTGGTAATTTTCGCAGATAAAAAAAATTACGGGTCACTGCAGATGTTTTTTGAAACAAACTATTTTTTTTTTTTCAGTAAACTATTACGTATTGCTAAAACTGAGAAATTTGGATTAATTAATGAAATCACTCAATATGACAGATTGACATCATCTTTGTTTATTTAAGCGTTTTTTTTTTTATTTATCATTTTTCATCAAATAGGCTTATCGTTTCTTGTTTGTTCATATTTTAGGTTACGTAAGTCTGGGATACGTCAGGCCTAGGTTGAGCTTATGTTGTGTAAATTAATATGCTAATATACATTTTACGTTAGTGCTTTAAGAATAAACAATAGAATAAAGATTGTTTAATTGATCACTCTTTATTCCATTGTTTCTAAGGCATAATTTATTGGATAACAAAATGGCGGCCTAACAGTTATAATTAAAACAATTATAAACATAGAGACTTTCTTGATTATCAAGAATGAGTTTATTATTAATTTGATTAATAAAAAGTATTGATTATAAATATAAATTTAAAAATTAAATAAGACTAATAACGGACTCACTTATCTACGTTTCTAACGAAACATTACAGTCTTACGTCTTGATCCAAATTCAGAAGAACTACTAGCGATTTTAATATAATTTAAATGAACAGGCTTGTAAAAAATATAGCAACAGTAATCCTTGATTGGAACGGCTAAGGCTGAATAAGTGCTGGACGAGAGATCTCCTAGTCAAAATTTTTAAATTATTAGCTGTCTCATGCTAAGCCATACCATGATTATCTATACTATTGTATAAAAGGACAAGCCATTTTTCGTTAAATGATCACTAACCGCGGAAACTACTGAACCAATCTTTTCCAAATTTTAACTACATTACCTTCATAGTTCAAGGAAGGTTTAGCAATAATAAAATTTACTGATTTTCAACTAAATTTTTATTGAAAAAGCGATAAATATAAGGTGCGTGGTTAAGTTTGAAAATCAGCCGATAGTTGGCGAGCGATATTCAAGAGAGGTTACAATAATACGGTGTTATCTTGAGCTTGAAATTGATAATACAATTGTTTTTAAAATGCTATAAAGATAAATATGTGGATATCATTGAAGTTCAAAAATCGATGGATATGCAGCCATTCTGTAACTGGCCATTCTGGTAAAACTTTTGAAACCATCTGTACCAAATTTTAACTACATCATTGTGGGGAATCGATAGGCGAGCGAGTTCGGTTGAGGGTCTCAGAGCACTAGGTACTGAAGGTCGTGGGTTCGAATCCCGCCTGGGCGGGTTAAAATGAATTTTGACCTTCCCATCTTAGCTAGAATATGTTGGTAACCTGTAGGATAACCCATCCTTCCTGTCCTAGTTGGAGTACATAATCACTTTAAGTATCAAATACGGATGCTCAGTTGGGAATATAAGTAACGTTCGAAAAATGAATGCAACCTATTTGAAAGGGATTGAAAAGAATATGAGCCTTTACTCTCAGATACTATAAAGCGCGGTATTATTCGTTCTATTCGATTTGGTGAAGTTGATAATGCTGCTAAAATACAACTGAAGCTTAGAAGGTTTAATAGTATCAACATCAGCGCTGAAGGAGTGCGCTGTGTCTTGAAACAAACTGGTTTGTGGGAAAGGGCAAAAGTTAAAAAGCCATTGCTAACAGATAGGCACAAAAACTATTCGCCAAAGAATATGCCCACTATACTGAAAATGATTGGTCAAGTGTCATATGTTCTGACTAGACCAAAATTAACGAAGGACGAAATGAACAATCAATCTCCAAGCATATGCGATTAGATAAATTTCGTGAGTCACTGTATATTTTTAATTTATATATTTCACTTATATGTACATTGTATATTATTATTGTATATAGCATAATTCTTTTCTATTCTCTTTTTCATTTTTTTTATGGTACATAATATGTGGATGTAATCTTAAAGCCATCTATATTTCTTGTTGCTCACATTTGTGGCAGATAATTCCTCAATAAAAGTTTACGAGATATCAACAACAGTTACACTTCACTTCATTCAAACTTTAGACGCTCACGAACGAGCCATTAAATTTGGGTCCCACCGAGATAGGAAGATTGATACAAATTGGCTGAGTAGCCGAAATACCCACTTGTAATGTAATCGCCTCTGCGGCTGTATGGCTCTATAGTCGTCCTCTCGTTTTCGGGAAATATTTCATAACCTACCGCCATTATTTCCTCCATGGCGGTAATGATTGGAAAATGTTTGTCCAAATCCAAATACATATATATGTTGGTCTAACCTACGGCTTTTATTAAAAGTGTAAAAAAGTACAGTCAGAACAATAATGTTCTAACCCATTGGGTGGCATTTTTTTCAGTGTCAGTGTGGCTTAAAAGAAACCACGATGGCTTAGAAAATTGTCTCTTGAAATGAAGATGGATTCAGGAACCAGCATTATCTGAGCTGTGCTAGGTGTTAACTTTGGTATCGCTGCCTCAACGAGATGTCTCAATATGTCTATCCAATGATTTATTTTTCACTTCTTAAATTAAAAATTTTGTTTCAAAAAATGAACTCATAAATTTTTTATGATATTCATTTCATTATTATACTGCCTTGTTCTCGGAACTCGCCAGTCATAAAGAAGTTCATTAAGGATGGCGTCTGTATATGATTATTTGCTATGTATATTACTCGCCATATATTACATAACTGTCGCTCGTATGGCGTTATCTTTTGTATCTATAACAGTTTTGTCATCATTCATAAACTTCAACATCACAGTCACTGAGCGCGTGATTTTAAAAAGTCGGCGAATTCAGGTCAATTAAGAGTTGTGAAAACCAAACAGAATATTTTTTATTTTTTTATAATGGAGATATACTACAAAAACTCTTGGCCAAACATCTTGTTAACACTTCAGTTTAAATAAGTACCAGGTTACAATGTATTACGGTTTCCACTTTAACTCAAACGTCCTCTCGACCAGTAAAGAAATTCGATTGGAAACAATTGACTGTTGAACCTTGCATTAATTAGCAAGGCTCAACAGTCAACAGTTTACGTGATTTCAATTACGTGAAATGAAATGAAAAATAAACTTTCTTCTGGGACATACTAACCCCTAAGAATTACAATAATGCACAATTACTAGCACAATTGTCTGGCCGTATTATTTACAAATTAAATGCTTCAGTGATTACAGCACAAATTGTCAACAGAAAAAAAAAATACAGTTACATATGAAAATATTATTATTATTATTTTTTTTATAGATATTTATTGAACTATATATACAATATAAAAATAAAATACATCAAGTAAATGTGATGATAATGTTAAAAAAGACAAGTCACTTTTTTTTTAAATCAACTACCCATTGGTAGCACTTATATAGGTTCTATATAATGAAGGACTATATTAGAAGGTCTCGGAGGCCATCTTCTTTTCAGGCGCTTCTGAGGGTTATCCGGAATGGAATGCGAAGCAAGTTGAGATACTAATGGATTTCAATGGTTGTGGAGCAATGATAGGATTGATATCTGGCTTTTTTTGTGACAAAGTAAGGAGCATTGAGGATTTTTCTAAGGATTTTGGATTGTAAGGATTGGTTACGAGATAAATTGGATGGTTTAATGGAGCCCCAAAGCTCAACTCGGTATGTTCAAATTGGTTTAATTACTGTAATGCAAATGAGTCTTTTGTAATTAATTAGAAGGTTTGAACGTTTGTGAAGTAAATGTTGAAGTAGTCGAAAGCGACAGGTCTCTCTTCGTTTTAGTCTTGTACGAGGTGTGATCAAAAAGTTCCAGGACTGAATTTTTATACATTTATTCATACAATATACAGGTTATTCAAATTTATCTCCGAAGTACTCCCCTTGGGAAGCTAGACACTTTTCCCACCGGTGTTTCCACTGATCAAAGGAAAACCTTCCAGAAAACGTTGTTTTCTTCTTTTTTGTAAAGGTGTTTAGCAGCTCCGTGAGTAGGGGGGCTGTTTTTTCGTTTTTTAATTTCGTCAACTGTTTGAAATCTTCGGTGCAATTTTTGTTTTTTGTTTGACCTTTTTTGTCTTTAGTCAAAGAAAAAACAGACCTTCCATTTGTTTTTTTGGCACAAACTTTGCTGCTTTTGTTTCCACATCGTAAACCAAAACAAGAACGACGCTTTTTGAGTTCGGTGTTGTTTTTGGTTTTCAGTTTTTAAAATTTCCTGACATGACCCAAATTAAAAGTTGACACTGACCCTTCTGCCATTTCACGGATTGTTAGTCGACGGTCTGATCGTACGAGAGCGTTCACTTTAGCAACATTGTCATCATTGATTGACGTTGAAGGGCGTCCGGAACGAGCATCGTCGTTTGTGGATGTTCGGCTATCTTTAAACCTCTTGACCCACTGATGGCAGCATGATCGGCTTAGACATTCTTCACCAAAAGCCTCTTGTAACATCAAAAAGGTTTCAGAAAACGTTTTGTTCAGTTTCACACAAAACTTCACACAAACACGTTGCTCTTCTTTCACATTCATTTTCATAAAATAGCCAAACTCTATAAAACTAACCTCAAACAAACTGTGCTAATGTTACTTTCAGTGATGTTATGATTGATCTGCAAACACAGCTGTGTTCCTGTTGAGTCAGGCAATACAATGCTGCCAACCGCATCGCTGTGAGTCATTGCATTCCCATAGTATATAAAAAGTCCTGGAACTTTTTGATCACACCTCGTATGTGGATTCCAAGTAAGAAGTTGTCCAGATAGAGTCCTAGGTAGCGGATCTGTCCAACGGGGATTAGTGGGACGTCATTAAATCATATTGTAGGATGGGAAGTCGTAGGTTTACGAAGAAGGTTAAAGGCTATTTGATGGGATTTATTTTGATTCTCCGTTTTTGACACCATTCTTGAAGGTTTTAGGTTATGAGATAGGAGTGTATGGGAGGCAATGAAGGGATATATATAAAAATTAAACAAAATTAAATATTTATTTAACTATTTACATATTTGAGGAAGATTGATTGTCTAAAACAGTGGTTCCCAAGTGGGCGATTAGGGTTATCAGGGGGGCAATAAATCAGTGGGAGCGATGAGCATTCAGAGGGGGGAAATCAAAATCTGCTGTACAGTAGAACCTGTTACAGATATTTTTAAAAAAATGAACGAAGTCAATATAAGCTGCGGTGTACACTGGAGAAACTGGTTTTATGAAATATGAGACTGAAGTTGCTTGAAATACATAGGAGATAAAATTTATATAGGCTGGTGCACACAGGGTCACATGAAACTTTAGTTTCATTGATTTGAGGAAACCGGGTTTCAAGAAATTCGTTAAATCGGGTTCCTGTTGTTTCACTTTTCATCAGTCCGTAGTATATTTTATTTTTTTCATTCATTCCCTTATAATGATTGTCCTATTTTTAAAGGTAGTATGTAACCTTATCAACAATGTTCATATATATAGTTACATAATACTTGACAATTATAAAAACATATTTCGAAGAATTAAAACTGTTTTCACTTATCTCAGTGTAATTGTTGATTTTTCCTCTGCTCTCAGAGCTAACCTCCAGCCGGTGCCTTTCTTTGTTATTAGTGGATTCACAAGTTCTAACAAGCGATCAAAAAGTAGCTACGACATTATTAAAAAATCCTTAAATTTATCAGGTTCACTGCTTAGTTCGCAAGCTACAACAAAACATCTGTGTTGCCGATTCCTGATCAACGGATGAACCAAGTACTTGCGTTTTTTTTTTTCTTATTTCTTAGCCACCACCACAACACAAGCACATCGTCTTTAGAATCCATCTCGAAACTGATGGAAAACCGTTGCTTCTGTGTGCACGTTCCAATGAAACTGCTTTCTAGAACCCATTGCATGAAATCAGTTTTATGAAACCATTTTCTCTAGTGTGTTCCTATGGCTTCAAGGAAACAAGATAAACCTTTTCAAGACCCAAGGAATTATTTCATAATTTATATCCAAGTTTGATATTCACAAGGTAAATATTGGCCGTAA
The DNA here is from genome assembly GCA_003667255.2 of Euschistus heros. Classification (NCBI taxonomy): domain Eukaryota; kingdom Metazoa; phylum Arthropoda; class Insecta; order Hemiptera; family Pentatomidae; genus Euschistus; species Euschistus heros. The sequence goes on from RCWM02000509.1 coordinate 567,754, forward strand.
AGAGCTGACTCAGTTTCCGACCCCTAAAATGTGTTCAAAGTCAGATAACTAAACTCCTGGGGTCACCTGTGGTGTACTGGTTAGCATAGCAACCTACTAAACCCAAGATCGCGGGTTCGCAGCCCGGCAGATGACCTTAGGATTTTTTAAAGGGAGTAAAAGATCCTTAGCTATGCCGTCCTTCGGAAGGGACGTAAAATGGGGGTCCCGAGCCTGTGCGATGTCAGGTACTCGTTAAAGATCCCTATCCTAATTATACCTGGATAGGCAAAATTTAGGAATCCCACCGTAGCATCGTCCGATTAGCCATAGCAGCATAAAGTGACGTTAAACGAAATAAACAAACCAAACTCCTGAACTTCCTGAAAAAATGAAAAAAAAGTTAAAAATTTGTAATTTAAAATGTAATTTAAAAATTTGTCAACTCTCTTAATTGCTCCAGATTCCCGTTTAAAAATGAGAACATGTACTCCTGTTTTACACGTACATCACTTCTTTTTTCTTTAAAAAAAAAAATCTGTAAAACTTTACATTTTAATTTGTCTTATATTTTGCTTAAGATTAATTAGTGCTTTCATCTGTTTGCTATTTTTAGGAGAATCATTTGAACTAAGGTGGAAACTAAGACGAAAAAAATAAATTTGATTTAACAAAGAATACAGAATGTTCTTTCTTTTCACCATTATAACGAGAAGAGATTTCTTTAATTAGATACTTCTGTCATTCAAAAATCTTACGATATTTCAGAAAAGGAAAATAAGAAACTTTATATTTATTATTATTAGGAATAATTAAATGTATTATAAAATAATAAATATTTTAAAAATGGTTAATATTATGGACGATTCCACCGATTCTGATGATCTAATGTCGATTCCCAAGAACCAATCAAAACCGCTGACGTCGGCGATAGTATTGTGAAACCCAATTATGTAAGTATTATATTGTCTTCGATTATCTTCGAAATTATAAAATTTCTATTGGAAGCCTACGCAGGGATAGGATTACAATTTCAATCACAGAAGCTGAAGCAGTAACGAATTAAATGTAGCAGGTTTAAAGCATATTTTCATTATAATTTGTTCTTTTTATAATTCTTAGGGAATTAATTTTATTCCCTAATATCGCTTCTCTTATATTTCATTACAAGTTGATACAGGTTTTTAAGTCTTAATATATTATTAAAACAACATTCAGAGAAATATCAGAACATCATTCCATCTACAGTGTTTAGTGAAAGGTTTTATTAAAGTTTGCGATTCCTAAATGAAATACAAAAGAACCTTTGGAATATTTACCTTTTTAAAAAATAATTAGTGAATTGATTTCTCTTTTGTTCATAGTCTAAATTAAAATTAATGGACGGTTGTTGGAACTACAAACTTTAAAGTTACTCCGGACTTAGTCCGATGGATTCACCGACCATCCTTGGCCAATTTTCTTCCCCACTTAGTATTAGTTTTCGTCCTTAAGGATACTATTTTTTTTTTTTCAAGATTTAACGGTTTTATTAGGTTTCGTCCTATTGGAAGCCTACGCAGAGATAGGATTACAATTTCAATCACAGAAGCTGAAGCAGTAACGAAATAAATGTAGCAGGTCTAAAGCATATTTTTATTATTAAGGACACTATTTTAAGATGGCAGAAGGGCGTCTTTGGACCACATATTAGTTTTTGTCCTTAAGGATATTATGATGAAATATTCCAGGATTTAACGGTTTTTAAGTTATCCGAAGAATATTCCTCCATTGTTAACCTTTTATTTTTTGTTATTAAGGATACTATTATAAAATATTTTAGGATTTAAGGATTTTAAGATGGCGGAAGGATTACCTGAAGGATATTTTGCCATTGTTGTCCTTTTAGTTTTTGTCCATAAGGATGCTGTTTTGAAATATTCTAGGATTTAACGGATTTCAAGCTATCCGGAGGATATTTCGCCATTATTATCCTTTTATTATTTGTCCTTAAGGATATTATTTTGAAATATTTCAGGATTTACGGTTTTTATGTTATCCGAAGGATATTCCGTAATTTTTGGTCCTTTAATTCCAGGGTTTAACGATTTTAAGATGGCGGAACATCCTTCCGCCATTATTGTACTTTTAGTTTTCGCCCTTAAGGATACTGCTTTGAAATATTCCAGAATAACTATTTTAAGATGGCGGAAGGATATTCCGCCCAAGTTAACGCATTCAATTACGCCCGAAAGGGTACTGTTTTTCAGATCTGCCAGGATCTGACGATTTTAGGCGGCCGAAGGACACTCAATCACACACACACACACACACACACACACACACACACATATACATATATATATATATATATATATATATATATATATATATATATATATATATATAAATATATATATAAACGCTAATCAGGTATTTGTTGTTCAAAAAACACTCATAAGAGTACCTCTTAGTGTAAAATAAAAATTGGGAGAAACAAGATCAAAATGTAGAAAAACGCCGCAGACCTCACCTTTCTATCCCAATCCGTTGCAGATATAAGATAAATAAAAGACTTTATTGAGGAAACCACAATATTTACCATAAAAGCTGCAATATATCCATTTTGTTATATATTTTTCAAACTTTACACAATGTCTTGTATTACTTCAACGCTTATCGTTTTTCGAAAAATCTATCCAAAAAACTGCAAATCTTACAGAAACTTGCAAATTTAATCAGTTTTTGAATGATTTGTTAAAAGTAATGATTCTGTTTCGATTTCATAGAGAAATTTACTTTTGAAACCGAAAAAACACGGTGTTCTCAGGGATACAAATCAGTTACTTGTGTAGATAAAACATTATGATAATCCCTTAATGGAAATGTGCGTTTTAAACATAATAAATTCTTCATTGGAATAAAAAGCAAAGAAAAAAATTATTGTGTAATAGAAAATAAAGGAAAACTGTCAATAAAGCGACACCAGTTCATAGGATCTTATGTTATTACATTTATTTATTTTTATTTCTTTTTTTACGAAAAGGCCATAGAGACCACGCGAATATTACGAAGATGGATTTTTAATTCTGTTCTTTCTTATCATCTATATCTCCTTCATTCTTTCTGATTGCCTCTGTTTCCTCTCTTCTCTCCAGGCCATACCCTCCACCCTCCTTCGGCTCCTTCCTGTCCACAAGAACCGCTATTCCTTGTAGGTTTCTTCTATATTCTTTTCTATCAAGGCAGTCACAGTCCTCAATCCTCAGTTTGCTGGTCTCCTCTTTTAGCTGTTTTATGTATCCTTGTGCAATGTTGTAATCCCATATTTTCTGAAAAATAGCCTTATTAAGTCTTCCTCAGGCATTCTTACCATATGTCTATAGAACTTCAGCCTCTTAATTCTTATCTCCGTCTCTATGTTCGTTGTTTCTTTGTAGATCTCTTCATTTGATCTTAACCTGTATCCTTCCTGGGTTTTCTTTCTACTTTCAGCATTCTTTCCAGGTTAGGGAGGTTCATGGTCTCTGTCCCATATAGTATAACTGGCCTTACAACAGTATTGTAGTGCCTGATCTTTGCTTTTATGGATAGGCTCTTTTTATTGTAAATGCTACTGGTTACGAAGCTCAATCTCTCTAGTTTAGCGATCTTTTCCTTCATGCTCTCTCTTTCCAATCCTCTACGGCATATGATCTCTCTTATTTATTTATTAATATTATTTAGGATTTTTTTTATTAGATTTTCAATGTAAGGTTTATAACCCAATGATAATGAACATAGACTTCAAGTTTGCTGATAGCTTCTGAATGCAGATGATGTTGAAGAATACCACTTTTTGAGGTGAATTTGATTTAGACAGATGAGTCTGGGAGCTCGATATCTTAAAATTAAGATGTTTAAGTAAGATTGGACTTGGACACTTAATAGATACAGACGGTGAGATTTCCTGACGTAGTGGAATTCATCGGATATGTACACAGGCTGTGTTATTGTCGGCAGAATTCCTTCCTTGGCCTACGACCGAGGGAACAAACAGAGAACGGGCCCGATAAGTGCTCGACTGTTCCAGCTGGCTCACCGTTCGCGGAAGACAATTGATAACGAACCTTCTGGAGAGATAAGGGGGCGCCGTCCTCCTGTCGATGACCGAAGGGTACCGCTGAGCTGGTAGCGAGTGCAAGATGGGTACCTGAACCTTCGAATAGAACTTTCGTATGGGAACATCATTCTATGTCTTATCAGCAGGATGTCACCTATCGAACTCTAATGATTATAAAATGCTAAATTTCACTATGATAAAATTTAAACTGACTTGATAGATTTAATTTCTTTTTATGTTAAATATATTTCCTGTTTTCAACTTTTCAAAAATTATATTCCACTGATCCCTTTTGAACAGATCCCCTACCTAGGACTCAATACGGATAAACGCCTGATTTTCATCAGCTGTTACAAAATCTTGCGACCTATGTTTCGATCTAGACCTTTAGTATCAGATTCAGCGTAGGTTATTTCAAAGAGTTTAGTCAAATTAAATAAAATGTTTTTTTATAGACTTTTTCAAACATTTAAAAAAAAAAAAATTGATATTTAAAACAATAAAAATGAAAATAATCCTACGAACTTTTTACTAATTCTGAAAAATTTAAAATTAAAAATTAAAAACAAAAAGTTAATAAAAACATCATAATTAAAAGTAAATTATTGATTATTGTAGTCAACGTGTTTTTTTATTTTATTTTTATTAATCTTGTTGTAAATCTACGATTTTCAGCTACAAAGTTGAATCTACTAATCCAAGTTGAACAGATCCACTATCTCGGGCAAACGACTGACTCAAAATCCACATTTCTTGTGAAACGAAAAGAAACTTGACTTCAACATTTACTAGACGAAGAAGAAGAAGAAGAAGAAAATAAATTTTATTCTGGGACAACTTGTCCCCTTAAAATAACATATGAGTACAAACATAGGACAATTAACTGGCTATGATAATTAATTATAATAAATAATAATAAAAATTGATCGATAATTAAATTGTGAGTTACAAAATAAATGAGAAATTTTGTAAAACGGTACATCTTGTATACTTATATAGACGAACGCTCTAAGATGCTGATTTCTTAGTTACATTACAATAATTAGAGGAATTGAGATCTGGGGCTCCACTAAACTACCTAATTCATCCCGTATCCTTGCAATCCAAAATCCTTTAATAATTCCTTAATGGTCCTTACTTTGTCTCTATAAACTTATCAGTAAAGACCTTAATGTTCCAAATGTTGCTGTTTTAGCCTTAACCAGGATACTAGTCTCTCAACATGCTTCCCATTCCATTCTAATTGTATTGGAGGTGAACGTGCCTGCTCACATAAGACTAATATTGAAGTGTAATACCAGTGGGTATTGGCTTGACAAGCAATTGACATGTTATGAACGTTTTAATGGATCTTCACATTCACAAAAATTGTTTATATATAAACTGCGCAAAAATGAATAGGGATATTGCTAATTTTTGGTTATTTAATTTGCCTACCATTCTTGTATTATTTTTATTGTAAACTGCATTAATATTCATTAGAAATTATTATGTTTTTTGCTGAAATTAAATAAATTTAACGGGTTTTAAAAAATAAAAAAATAAAACGTTTTAGTTTCATAATTTTTTTTATTGAACAGATTAGATTTCGGAAACAATTAATACCTTGTATAATGTCCTCTGTTAGCCAAAACCTGTGTGCACCTATTAGGCATAGTATTAATAATGTTGTTACTGGTTTCTTGAGGAATTTCACCCCAGAGATGTTGCAATGCTGCGCTTAGTTATTGAAGGTCAATTAGCGGCGGATAATGATTAAAAAGCCTTCTCTGTAACGCGCCCCACTCATGCTGAATAGTATTGAGGTCTGGAGACAATGGGGGAAGGGGCAGGCGGGAAATTCCCAGGTTTTCTAAAACTTGATGAACATCTATTCCTCTATGAGGTCGAGCGTTGTCATCCAGAAATCGAAAATCTCTCCCAATGAGATCCCTAGTTGGAGGGAGGTGTTCCTCAATAATTTCATGTGCATATCGAGCTGCTGTGAGGCTACCTTTAATAATATGGAGGTTGGTTCGTCCTCCTGTGTAAATGCCGGCCCAGACCATTACACCACCTCCTCCAAACTGCACTGAAGGCACAATAAACTGGGGCATAGTTCGCATTCCTTGTTCTCTGTAGACTCTTCGGCGTCTGCTGTCACTATACAGACAAAAACGTGACTCGTCGGTAAACATCACAGCATTTCAATTTGTGTCCTCTTCTTCTTTGTGTCGTCTCAAAGGAGCATACGACGTAAGGCCAACTTCCCACAAACGATTACGAATCGTTTGTGTTGATAAATGTCTAGGTAAAACACGTTCAACTTCATTGAGGATCTGGCGTGCACTATGAAAAGGGTTTCTCCTGGCAGTGATAACAATATTTCTATCCTCTCTTTCAGTTGTAATGCGTTGTGATCCACTGCCCGGCCTTCTATTGGCACTCCCAGTCTCTCGGAATCGAGCTAAAGCCCGGGAGACGACACTCTGGGAAACGCCAACCGCCTCTGCAATATCAACTTGTCGGTGGCCTTGATTACGCATTCTCACTATAATTTCGCGAACTTCGGGTTCAAGATGATGTCTTTCCATGTTCATTGAAAGTACTACTGGATTAAAATACGATAAAAACTGTTTATTTACAAAATGAGAAATCTTCATGTTTACTATTCTTAAGAAACCTTGTTATAACTAGAAGGATTAACAATTGTTTTGACTTTGGTTTGTATTTTCAATTTTGTTGTATCCTACTAATATTGAATATATTGGCTAATTTAATTTAAATGGCCGGATAAGGGATAAATAAGGCATATCCCTATTCATTTTTGCGCAGTTTAGTATAAAATAAAAATAAAAAAATTTAAATAATTCAAATTATTAGAAAATAGTTATTTATGCACTAAGGAACTAAAGTAACCGAATATTCCCCTGAGTGATATCAGTTGGTTTTAAACTTACGATTAGTCCAGTCAATAAACACATGGTAGAGTGTATGGAATATGCGAAATTTTTAATTTCATAGCTTCGTTAGGAATAGTTAGAAGGTGAACATACTAAAAGTCCACGCCCCTGGGGATGAGCTAACGGTGGTGGGAGGGGAGAAGGTCCCAATTTTGGGTTTTTCGATTGTATCTTAAAAGAGGTGGACTCTAGAAAAATGTGTTTCAAATCAAAATTAAAGTTCGATCAAATTAATAAATAGTTCAAAATGTTTATACTGTTATTTAAATTATTACATATTGTACAATAAAAATGAATGTATTTATATTTAAGCATAATAATAAAAAAAAAATAATGCTATCATGAATAAATAAGCATTCAAGGTTAGTCATCTTTATAGATGTCTTCGTTGCCATCTATATAAAATAGAAATACAGCCTTGGCCAAAAGTATTAGGCACCATGAAAAATTATCTTTTTAATTTTAATAATTAATTGTTCAATCATTGTTATAAACCTTAAACTCGTTTTGTTGACAAAAATACTTCCTTTAAATAGATTATTTTCAACCATTGCCCCCTACTTCATACGATACACCAGGGGAAACAATAATGTAATAGAAACTAAAGGACTCAGTACAGTCTCTGCTCTCTTTACTTCAACTTGAGAAAATTTTTGTTGCATTTAATTGTGAATATTACAAATAAATTACATTTTGGGCTTTTTTGAATTCAAAGAACTGAGTGAGATTGAACGAGCAAAGATTTTATGTCGTCGGAAGGGTATAATCTAAGATTTTTAAAACTATGAAGTGCTCCCAAAGTGCTGTTTAATATACACTTATGAGACAGCGGACCTTGAACACATTTTCCTCGCTACCTAGAATAAAAAAAAAAAAAAAAAAAAAACAGGTGCACGTTAGAAGAGATTTTTCGTGAGAACATTTCTTCAAAATCGCAAGAAAACATCAAAAGAACTGACTGAAGAGATTAAAACCTTGTGTTCTGGCGATATTTCTGCTCGGACAGTAAGAAGAAGACTAGGAGAGAAAGGTCTGAAGGGATGTAAAGCCAGGAAACCGTGGCTTAGTGAAGCCAATCGCAAGAAGAGGCTTGCCTGGGAAAAACTTCACCAAAACTGGACTGCTGAAGATTGGGCAAAGGTAATTTGATCAGACGTAAACAACTTTGAGGTAATTAAATTATTGTAAATTGAAATTAAAAATGTCGAAAAATCCCTAAAATAAGTTTCAACTGCAAGAATATAATTATTTTTACGAATTCATTAAAATATCTTCTGGAGCAGTTTTTTTTACGATGGACGGAAGACGAAGCCTATCACCCACATTGTGTTGTCCCTCCTGTAAAACTTGGTGGAGGAAACATAATGTTTTGGGGTTCTATGGGGCTTCGGGAGATCGAGAAATATTTTTGTGCGAAGGGAGGATGAGTAACGATACCTACATATCAATATTAAACCGAATTTTAAAGCCTTCATATGAAAAAATATTTGAACTAAGGACAGTGCCAACATTATTCTCAACAGGATAATGCTCCATGCCACGTTTCACGCAAAAGTAGAGAATGGTTCGAAAAAAAAACAATATCAATGTTCTTGACTGGCCTCCTCAGTCCCCAGACCTCAATCCCATTGAACAGCTGTGGGCTAAATTAAAAATCAGAGTTGGTAAACGTAACCCTACAAACAAAGACAATTTGTTTACATTATTAAAAGAAGAGTGGGAAAAAATTATTAATTCCATGCTAAAAAGAATAATTGGGGTAATAAAAGCAAATGGTTTGATGACGAAGTATTAAATCGTGTTTTTTATGATTAAAAAAAAAATTTGTTTAAATGATTGAAGTTATATGTATTCTCTAATACTTTTATGTAGGTGCCTAATACTTTTGGCCAAGGCTGTATTTACATTAATCCGGTTGGAAATAAACAAGCAGACGTAGATATGAAATTAATGTAAATTTAATGCTGTAAAACTTAGATCTGGACAATTTTTCTGAGAAACGATCGGTGAACGCACTAGAAGCAAATGTTTGACAAAAAGGGGAGGTAAACATTTTTTTTCTTGAAAATTATCGATTTTCAATAACGTATACCTTGAAAACCGTTGGAAGTTCGACAAATAAGTAAACAAACAATTTTATAGGAAATTTAATTAGCTTTAATTTTTATTCGTAACATATTTTTCTTAAGTCCATAATTTTCGAGATATAATCGAAAAACCCAAAAATGGGGCCCTCTCCATCCCTCTACACCCCTCATTTCAGCACTCATTGACTGCAGTGTGCAAGACAAAGTGAATACAAAATTTTATTTCTGGCTGGTGTCCTAAAAATATTCAAGCTTATAATGAATAAATGGCAAGGAGGAAACAATTATCAGTTATACTAAAGTAAAGAATCCATAGAGCAATTACTTTACTAAAGTTCCATAAATTAAACATTTAAACATAATCATCAATACTATCCATATTTATGTTTGAATGCTGTAAGTTAATTACTAAAAGAGGTTAGCTAATTTTTAAATTTTAATTGAAAACAAAACAACTGAAAACGGTCAAATAGTTGAAAGAAATTGAACATATGTTTCGGATCAAAATTGACTCCAATAAAGTGATGAAACGCACTTTTGTTAAAATAACATAAATTCACTATTTTAAAATTAATAAATATTTTAGCTCCAAAGAAAATTGAGTGATATTATCATTTCAGAATGGATAAATAAAAAAAAAGTTTAAACATAAAACTTACAAGAGATTACATAATTTTAACTACCTTCAAAGGAACCATATACGTATTATGCTGAAAAATCAATTTTTTTTTCAAATTTTATAAAATATGTCATTATAGCATAATAGAAAACTTACTAGTAAAACGTGTATTAAATAAACAATTTACTTACAAACTATTTAACACTTGCACGTGCCTCAATACGAGGCAAGGTGCTACAAATGATATAATTATTAGTTTTAAGTTAAGAACTATTGTTAATACCTAAAACCAGGTGTGGGACACGCTTTTAGCAACTGTTTAATTTTCTAAATACCTCAGAATGTCTGCTGCAATAAAAATAAAAGCAACAAGAAATTTGCCAAGTCCATGGAATGGGATGAGAGGAAGTGTTAACTGATTCGAACTGACTGGAAAAAAAAAACAATGTTTTAATGTTATGTTGGGCGATCCAACCGGATACTGGAGCAACTCGATTAGTCAGCAACAGAGATAGGAATCTTGTACTCATCAGTGGTGGGAAATATGATAGGCACCTGGCAGTCTGATCTAGGAGGCTATGGATAGTTCGAGGTTACGTAACCACTGGCATTATGTTGACAATACAAATTCACATCATTTTTAGTTCTTTAAAAAAAGGAAAAAAAAATTGTAAACTTCTTTCGAAAAATATTACAGTATTGCCCAGAAATTTTTGAAAGATTGGTGGTTTGAGATACCCTTTATTAAGTTTCTATTTCAAATGTGTTACAAAAATTTCACACAGCATACTTATCATTTTAAACAGTCATATGGTAATACACGTATGTATAAATAAATAGAGATCAAAAACAAAAACAAAACAATTTTCCCTGACTGTCGATTTGTTCTCGCCGCTCGTCGCAACAGTCGCGGGAAGGCCTTAATTTCATATTTTGGTTCAAAGTTTATTTTATTTTTGCAATACTAGTTTTAGATTGCTTATTTCCTTAAAATGATTTTTCGCGATTTGCGGCGAAACGGTACCCGGGATAAAAAAATTCACCGGTATATGGTAAAATGGATTCAAAATTTGATTTTCTATCGATACCCATCATAAAAAAAAATACCACATCCCATTGGGAATTCCAAAGGTAGGGTCGCTGGAGAAGAACTGGAGAAGGTTGGGGAGCAGACTATAACCTGAAAAGAAACTTTATTTGACACAGTTAAGACCCTGAGAGTTTCGTTTCAAAATTTCAAAAACTGCAGAAAAAAAAGGGGATGGCCATCGAATATTGATCACCCTGTATATATTTAATATATCATATAATCTCTCTCTCTCTCTCTCTCTCTCTCTCTCTCTATATATATATATATATATATATATATATATAGTCATATATATATATATATATATATATATATATATATATATATATATACTTGAATATATACATACTGGATTATATTTAAGCAGTAACATGCTGCAGGGGTAAACAAATTTTTATTTTTGGAAGAGTATTATTCACAAGACATCCGTACAAAGAAATATTCAGGTAAATGTAAACAGTTTAAAAAAAATAAAGATAAGTGATTTAATGAAAAAACATTTTAATAAAATTTCCGTACAACCCAATACTGCATTTAAATTTCCTGATACAATTTGCTCATATTTTTAATACTTAAAAATTGGAAATAATAGTTTCAAAACTTAGTACATAGGTATGTTTTTTTATTTAAGAGAAAAATAACCCAAAAATTAATCAAAATTAAAGTGTTACACGTTTCCTTTGACTAATCTCTTGAGGAACATCCAACTATGCACTCACAAGTCCAGAATTCAGAATCTTAATCTGTTATTTAAATATCAAATTATTTAAGGTATATCAATAACTTATTCGAAACCACAACGAAGTACGCCCCCTGGATATGGAATAAGGCATAACCAAAAAAATCATATGTTAATAGAAACATATGTTCAGTAGTAATTTTTTTGTAATTTAGTAATTTGTACTATACTTATAAGTAATTTATACCCAGAGTTGGTAGTTCTCAAATATGCGTTAATAATTTTATAATTAATCAGTAATAACATTTTCGTTTTCTATTGTATTGTTTTTAACAGACTTCAAAAAGGAGGAGGTTAGTAATTCGACTTTTTTTTTTTGTAAGTTTATTTCGCGATTATTTCGTCAATAATGAATCGATTCGATAATTCTTCTAAAGATCGGTAGGTCATACTTTAGAGGTAGTCCTGTAAAAATTTTATTGAAATCAACTCAGCGCTTTTTAAGGGGGGAGGGGGAAGCTTTAACTTCAAGATTAAACCAACATGTACAAAGTTGGACTAAAAAGTAAACACATACGAAATTCACACACTTACTACTAAAAATTGTAAAATAAAGTTTTTTAAAAATCAATTTATTGAAATTTACAACTGTACAAGTATACATCACGTAAATGTGTTAAAAAAAGTTTACAATAACATGCCAAAACTTGAGAAATACTCATCAGTAGCACTACACAGTAAAAAATAAAAGAATCTACACAAGAAGATCTTCTTTTCAGACACCTCGGAGGATTATCGGGAATCGAATGGGAAGCAAGTTGAAAAACTAGGGAATTTGAGTGGTTATGGAGCTTACTATGAAAGGATTGGTATCTGGTTTGGGCTAAATCAGCAACATATGGAACATTAAGATCTTTATGGATAAGTTTATTGGTGACAAAGTAAGGAGCATTGAGGGTTTTTCGAAGGATTTTGGATTGTAAGGATTGGATACGAGATGAATTGGATGGTTTAGTAGAGCCCCAAAGCTCAACTCCGTAGTCCATATTGGTCTAATCACAGTAAAAAAAATGAGTCTTTTGTAATTAATTGGGAGCTTTGGAAAAATAAAGTTAATTTTTAGAAAACAAAAAACAAAAACCGACTATAAGATTGAACTACATATACAAACTTGAACTAAAAAGAAAAAAAAAAAAATTTTAATTTCTTCAAAACAAAGAGCATTAAAGGACAATCAACGAAATTATCGATACTTATAAAACCTATTTACAATTCATGATCAGTTATTTTTGGAGTCGGTGCCAGCGAAAACAAACAGAAATCGAAACAGAACTGATAATTGCAATGAAGTACATTTGGGACCAACCAATGTTCCATTTATGGAACGAAATTTTAAAATTCATTACTATTTATATCAATGATAGAACTGTTTAAATTCCATGGTAATGTAATGCTGGTACTACCTTTTCCAGAATTATAATCAGCTGGTATTTTTTATTAGTACAAATAAAGCTTATAAATATAATGGATCTTATTGTTTTATTGAATTACATAGAAAGTAAATTGTTTTAGAATTTATTTTTATCTATATTATGTTGTTTAAAAATTGTCATTTCACTGTTTTGTCACCTATAAATATAGTAAATGAGAGTTATAAAACTACTTTAAATAGCATAAGTTATACGCCATCGTTCCACTGGTACCATAGAATATACCATTTGGTGGGCTCTATGTATACCACAGTTCTTTGTAATAATTTAAAATATATATCTTGTTAAATCACACGAAATAACTATTCGTCCTGGTGAAAAAAAAAAAAAAAAAAAAATTTCCTAAAATCAATTATAATTACTATGCTTTACATTACCTTTGACTGGTCTCTGAAGGGAGATTCGCCTACTAATACACAAGTCAAGAACTCAGAATCCCAAACTGTTATTTAAGTATCGAATCACACAACTCTGAAACTGATTAAACTGAATAACCTAAACTGACACAACGTGGAAGAACGCCCTCTTGATACGAAATGAGGTTTAATTAATAAAATCATATGTTAATAAAAACATATGATCGGTGGAATTTTTTTTCTTGATACCAAGAGTTAATGATTTTCACATATGTTTTAAGAAATTTTAATAAATCAGTAGCAAAAATGTTCATCTTTATATGTAAAGGAATTAATTTAACCAGTCTGGGTAAGTAGTTTAAGAAATTTTTTGTTCAATAATTTTTTTTTTGATATTTACAACTATAGAATACATTTAGTAAATGTGTGGGAAAATGATTTAAAAAAACATATAAAGGACCTACCCACTAGTATAAAAGTTATACATCAGAAGGTCTTCCCTTATATCTTATTTTCAGACGCTTCGGAGTGTTGGACGGGAATGGAGTGGGAAGCAAATTGGAGACTGGTGGGTATTGGAGCTTATTATGAAGAGATTCAGCCAATTTAGATCATTATGGGTAATTTTATTTGTGATATAATAAGCAGAATTGAGGATTTTGGATCGTAAGTATTCGATGCGAGAAGGGCTGGTAGGTTTAGTGGAGCCCTCAAGCTCAACTCCGGATGTCTAAACAGGTCTAATTATTTTCATGTAACTGAATTTTTTTTTCGTCTTTTTTTTCTGTAATTAAATTGAAGCTTTTATTGAAGCTTGAAGTTTTTTTTTTTTCGTCTTTTTTTTCTGTAATTAAATTGAAGCTTTTATTGAAGCTTGAAGTTTGTCTAGAAAATTTTGGAGTTGTAGTATACCGACGAACAGTATCTTGTAATTTTAGCTTTGTACATCAACAGTTTCTTGTCGTCTTAGTCTCGTTTGTGGATTCCAAGTAAGGAGAACAAATTGTTGTTAAAAAAATTCGGCCTCAAAAAACTACAATAAATTAAAATTTAATCAACTAATAGGCATTTGTTTCAACACAGACAATAATTTTTGTCCAGGTGGAGTCCTGGTTAGTGCCCTAGCGAAGGGGTTCAATGGAATATCGTTAAAGGATACTGTAGAGGACAGAAAGTCTTAAGTTTACGACGAAAGTTAAAAGTTAATAATTTAAAGTACATTTGTTGTTAAATTGTACCTCTATTTGCTGGCCTAAAGATGTAGACGTTTAGGCCAATTTATTTAATATATGATTATGTGAATTATAGAAATATAATAAAAGAATATTAACACTGGACAAGTTAGGAGGCTAGTGGATATAGAGCTTATCATGGAAAGATAATAACTTTTGATCAACATCTTACTTGGAATAACCTTATCTATCAAATCACGAGGAAATCTATTTTTATTCTTAAGCTACCTCCACATTACCGTGATTTATTACCATTAAGTACTCGAAAACTTTTAGTATCATCACTCGTTTTTCCCAACTTTGACTAAGGATGCATATTATATGGAGTACTGTCTGATGAGTCCGAGATGAATGTAAAAGATTAATGAACTGTTTTATTAGATTTATTTTCCGGATCTCCAGACTTTCTAGGTGCACTTCCTTGAAAACCAAGAACTCCACCTACGAAGTGTGATCAAAAAGTTCCAGGACTTTTTATATACTATGGGAATGCAATGTCTCACAGCGATGCGGTTGGCAGCATTGTATTGCCTGCCTCAACAGGAACACAGCTGTGTTTGCAGATCAATCATAACATCACTGAAAGTAACATTAGCACAGTTTGTTTGAGGTTAGTTTTATAGAGTTTGGCTATTTTATGAAAATGAATGTGAAAGAAGAACAACGTGTTTGTGTGAAGTTTTGTGTGAAACTGAACAAAACGTTTTCTGAAACCTTTTTGATGTTACAAGAGGCTTTTGGTGAAGAATGTCAAAGCCGATCATGCTGCCATCAGTGGTTCAAGAGGTTTGAAGATGGCCGAACATCCACAGACGACGATGCTCGTTCCGGACGCCCTTCAACGTCAATCAATGATGACAATGTTGCTAAAGTGAACGCTCTCGTACGATCAGACCGTCGACTAACAATCCGTGAAATGGTAGAAGAGTGTAACATTTCATTTGGGTCATGTCAGGAAATTTTAACTGAAAAAATTCAAATGCGTCGTGTTGCAGCAAAGTTGGTGTCAAAACTGTTGACTGAAGACCAAAAACAACACCGAACTCATGTTTCTGAGGAACTTCTTCAAAAGGCAAATGACGACGAAAGCTTCTTGAATCATGTCATTACGGGAGACGAGACATGGGTTTTTGGTTACGATGTTGAAACAAAAGCCCAATCATCACAATGGACATCAAAAGGTTCTCCATGACCCAAGAAAGCACGCCAAGTCAAATCAAATGTGAAGGTCATGCTTACGGTTTTCTTTGACTGTAAAGGTGTTGTCTACTATGAATTCCTTCCACAAGGTCAAACAATTAATCGTTTTGTTTATCTTGAAACCCTCAGAAAAAATGCTGTGAGAAGAAAGAGACCTGAGCTGTGGCAAAGTGGTGATTGGGTCCTTCACCATGACAATGCTCCTGTTCACTCTGCATTAGTTATCCGTAACTTTTGTGTAAAAAACGCAATGACTGTCATTCCTCAGCCCCCCCTACTCACCTGACCTGGCTCCAGCCGACCTTTTTCTTTTCCCGAAGCTCAAGAGACTCCTGAAAGGACAAAGATTTCAAACAGTTCACGAAATTAAAGAAAAAACAACGGAGCTGCTAAACACCATTACAAAAGAAGAGTTTTCTTGGGCCTTTGATCAGTGGAAACACCGTTGGGAAAAGTGTGTAGCTTCCCAAGGGGAGTACTTCGAAGGAGACAAATTTGAATAACCTGTATGTTGTATGAATAAATGTATAAAAATTCAGTCCTGGAACTTTTTGATCACACCTCGTATATCCATGACCTTCTGACCCTGCGCTCCTCCATCAACCTCTTAAATACTAGAACCCAACCCATCAACCTGTACACTCTTACACGTCGAACTGCATCCTTCGAGAAATCCTTTATTATCCGTGCTTCCTCCTTATGGAATTCATTGCCCATCACAATTCGAAAAAGCTCCACTCTTACTTCCTTTAAACATCATCTATTTCTTTACCTCCTTAATTTTCAATATTCCGAGCAAATGTGAAACATGAATATTTATGTAATATACATTATAATATTATACATAAGATGTATCCATTTACAATATTTCTCTGTTATTTTGTAACTCATAATTTAATAATTAATCAATCTTTATTATTATCTATTATTATTATTTAAGTTGTCCCAGATTAAAGTTCATTTTCTTCTTCTTCTTCTTAAAGATGGTCACTGGTTTGGACCAATTTAGCAACATATGGGACATTTAGATTAAGGACCATTTGGGTCATTAGTTTATTTGTTTATAACATAATAAGGAGGAATGAGGATGTTACGAAGGATTTTGGTTTGTAGAGATTGAATACGAGAAGAATTGGTAGATCTAGTTGTTATGTTATGTTGTTAAATTATATTTCTATTTGCTGTCCTAAAAATGTGGAAGCTCAGACTAATTTATATCAGATCTTGTCAATCACAGAATAAAACACAGGCCAACGATGAAAAAACTTTTTTACTTAAAACACCTTATTTTTCTGTTTTTTAGGGTGCTAAATCCAAATATAACATTAATTAAGCCGTATCACCTACCATTTTTTCACATTTGCACATCAATATATTAATTGTTTTGATTTATTACAGAATTTAACAGCTTTTATATACTACAAACAAAATTGTAAAATAATTTGTGCTGGATGTAGAAGAGTTGGCAGCACTGCTGAAACAGATATAGATATAGATGAGCAAGATGATGAAGAGTTGCAATGTGCTACAGCAAATATATAGTCTAAACTGTTAACTCAGATTGAGCTTAACGACTTAGTTAGGGATCTTGGGTTAACAAAAGAAAAAGCTGAATTGCTTGGTTCTAGACTAAAAGAAAAGAACTTGTTCCTGTGTGTATAGGATATATGTGTTTAGGAAGAGAGAGCAGCAGTTTTCGAAATATTTTTGAACAAGAAGGTGATTTAGTGTACTCCTCAGGCATTCCAGGTCTGATCAAAGAGTTTAGAGTTGAATACAAAAAATAAGACTTGAGGCTGTTTATTGATTCTTCCAAAACTAGTTTAAAAGCTGTTTTATTACACAATAGTAACACTTATGCATCTATACCTGATGGCCATTCTGTACGTATGAAAGAGAGCTATGAAAACCTAGAAATAGTGTTGAATAAAATTGGCTATTCGGCTCATGGTTGGATGATAAGTGGTGACTTGAAAGTAACATGCATGCATCTTGGTCAGCAAGGTGGTTTTACCAAATTTCTTTGTTTTTTTTGTGAATGGGACAGTAGAGCAAGGGATCAACATTGGTGCAGAAAGAACTGGCCTGTGAGGGAGTCTTTAAAACCCGGCGAGAAGAACATTCTCCGCAAAAACCTTGTAGATCCTATCTTACCACCTCTACAAATAAAGTTAGGCCTCATGAAACAGTTATATAATGCTTTTTATTTATATGAAACAGTTATATATGCTTTTTTAAATTATATAAAAAAAGCTAATTTATTAAAAACTATAGGTGATACAAAAAAACTAAGACCAGATTTGGGTTCAGCACACAAAAACCTATAAAAATCAGCTAATTAAGTAAACAAAGTTTTCAAAAACATTTTTTTTGTTGGCCTGTGTAATCAGAGGCTATTAACACTGACCACGCTCTTGTTCTTAAGTTCAATTTAAATCTCTCTTCTATTAGTATGAGTCAGAAACAAACAGCCATCCATATTACTTAAGGCAGATTGTAATACTTTCTAAATAAAAGTTAAAAAAAATAAAAATCTATAAATAATATTCCATTGCCAAACTACCATTTTTGTTTAATCCCACACATTAATTAAAAAACACTTCAAACAGAAGATACTGTTTTCCTCATAGCTTTTGTTTTTTTTCTCATTGGATGGGTCTTCACATTCAAATTTCTAAACACTTGTATTTATCAACTAAAACAAAAAGAAGACTTGATTCAATGGAAGACATCTTCAATGGTAATTCACTTGTCATTTGAATTGAAAAAAAAACAACAATCATACGTCATTTGTTAATGGATTAAAAAAAAAAAAAGAACCTTGAATGGGATTCATAAGGTTAAATATAAGCAAATAAGATGCTAAATAAACATCGGGCTCTCGAGAGAAGAGGAATTTGTTTACCTATAATTTCTTGAATGCCATTCCTACTCGATGGAATTTGCTTTATCTTGCAAAACTGAAGCCACGTACAAGATAAAATTAGCGAATGTGCCAACATTGAAACACGTTTCTTAATACAGCTACTTGAAACTTAAATATGTTTTTTTTAAAACAGTCTGATCACGAGAGGTATGTCTACTAATGATAAGACGTGTTTTGTAAAATGTTTCATTCATAGTCGACATATTTGGCTTATTGGAAAACATCATTGAAATCAAAATAATCTTATACTTTTTTATAGAATATATTCAATTTGGATTGATGAATTTCTTGCCCCAGATCTATTGAAATTTTTCCAATGACTTGTTTCGAATTCATTGACAGTTCTAAAAACCTACAAATATGCTAGAAACCAGTATTAATTTTATGAAAAATTTCCAACTCGCTCGACCATCGAGGTCCACAGATCTATATATATATGCTGCTATGGCTAATCGGACGATGCTACGGTGGGAGTCCTAAATTTTGCCTATCCAGGTATAATTAGGATAGGGATCTTTAACGAGTACCTGACATCGCACAGGCTCGGGACCCCCATTTTACGTCCCTCCCGAAGGACGGCACAGCTAAGGATTTTTTACTCCCTTTAAAAAAATCTAAGGTCATCTGCCGGGCTGCGAACCCGCGATCTTGGGTTTAGTAGCTTGCTAAGCTAACCACTACACCACAGGTGACCCCTACAGATCTATATTTAAAAGATTTTTGTTACAGAAAAAAATACAAATAAAGTAGTACCTACTTAAATAAGTGAAAAACCATGGTTCATATAGTAGATGGAAAAAACGTCATCTATATCCAGATAATAAATCGGCATCTGTAAAATGAATAAGTTCTAATGAATATTCAGAGGTAATTAAAGAAAAATCCTAGAATGGCCTCAGTAAACGACATTTTCCATAAACGTAATAATTAGCCCGCTATTTTGGTGACATTTAAGTCAATAGGAATTTGTTTTTTTTTTCCAATAACTAAAGTTATGGTAAAAGTGCTGCCCGGAAAAATTGTGCTAGAAAATTAGAAAAGTTAGGATGTATGAATTAAAAACCACTTCTATTGGAATTTTTACTATTAATTATGACACTTCTCCAATAGAAGTGGCAATTAATGCATCAATACTAATTGTATTGATCCTTCTATACCATCATGCGTACCTCAACTGATAAACACGTATATATAATGTTACTGGTAGGGAGGAAGGAGCAAGATCTAAAATTTCCCAAAAATTTTTATCGGATTTCCCATCTCTTTTCGAATTTTTTTTTAGAAATGTCTCAAAATCTCAATTACTTTAATTAAAAAGTATTTCTATTGGTTACAAATTTGTGTAAAATATTTTAACTATGACTTTCGGAGGTTGAAGTAAGTTTTCAAATTTCTCAACTACTTGAGTTTTCAAATTGTTTAGAGATCATTCATATTTTAACTCCTTCGGTTACGTCTCTGTGTATAATTACTCTTTACGATGAATCATAACACATATTTAATAGCGTTGTAGTTCCAAGCTCATTGAGCCGCTATCCTTTGAAGTAGAGGTCGCCGCAGGAAGAAGGACACCATTGAGAATACACAAACAGGATAAGGAAGGAATGCAGGATCAGCAGGAGCGATAGGGCCCCGGTGTAGAGAAAAGGAGAAATATTGAAGGCGGTGAGCTGCTGCGTTCGGTGGCTAGGTCAGTAATAGAACTCTGTATTACGTCACAACGGCGTCTTGTTATCGTTCGCTGATTGGTCAATCTTGGATGTCTGTGTGGATATAGGAGCTTATATACATTGTTTTGAAGATGGTTTCAAATGGAAATTCAAGTGACAAGTGACAAGTTACAAGAGGTACAACATAATGGTATAGAAATATCTATACAATTAGGATTGATGATTTATTTGCTGCTTCTATTGGAATTTATTTTTCGAATACTAGTTAAACATTTATCATCAGTTCTAAAACAGCAATTTGAAAATCAGAAATTATGTAAAATTGGCATGTCCGGCACGAGAGAGTTCAGCATCCATCGGTACCTACTGTAGTCTTGCATTTGTTTAGATTTATAGATAGATAGATAGAAAATACATTTATTAATAATATTTACAGAATTTTAAGTTATTTACAAAAGTGTTCAAAGTATTATTTAAGTGCTACTAGTGAGTAGTTCTTTACATGTTATTGTAATAATTTCCCTTAAATTTACTTGTTGTATATAATGTATACAGTTGTAAATGTCAATAAGTAGTTTAGAAACAAAACATGTTTATAAAATTCGTTGAACTGTAGTGCAGTAAACAACAATTCTATTATTGACTAGATATTTGTAATATAATTCCCGATAAGAAGAATTGTGATATCCAGTTGTAGATTGGTGATTGTTTGCGAGTAATGATATCTTCACACTGTGGATAATCTTGAGAAATCTGCCAATGTGTTGTGACCTCAGAGATAATTTTTGTCAACAACTTTCATAAAATTTTTATTTTTACTGCATCAGTTTCATATCTCAAAAATGAAAAAAAAAACATTATTTAGGTAAATTCAAGAAGAACAGTTTTGAATGTATGAACGAATTAAAATTACAAATAAACTTATCCATAAAGATCTTAATGTTCCATATGTTGCTGATTTAGCCCAAACCAGACATCTATCATTTCATAATAAACTCCATAAGCACACAAATCCACTAGTCTCCCAACTTGCTTCGCAATCCATTCCTGATAATCCTCCGAGGCGTCTGCAAAGAAGATGGCCTAGAGACCTTATAGTGTTTAATTTATTGAAGTGCTACTAGTGAGTAGTTCTTCACAAGTTATTTACATTCCATTGTATTCACTGTCAACACATTTACTGTATATTATTTTGTACAGCTGTAAATATCAATAAATGAAAAAAAAAAAGTAATTAAATTGAATGTTGGAGTTATACCGAAGAAGAGTTTCTTGTACTTTTAGTTTTGTAGTTTCTTGTCTTAGTGGATTCCAGTAGAGTTCTAGGTAGCAGGGATCAATGGAATATCGTTAAAGGATACTGTAGAGGACAGAAAGTCTTAAGTTTACGACGAAAGTTAAAAGTTAATAATTTAAAGTACATTTGTTGTTAAATTGCACCTCTATTTGCTAGTGATTAGTTCTTCACAAGTTATTTACAACCTACGTATTCACTATCAAAACATTTACTTGATTACTTGTATGTATTTTGTACAGTTGTAAATTTCAATAAATTTATATATATACAAAAAAAGGATTCGCATTGTTCTTTCACTAAATGGCTTGGTTCCTGTTGACCAAAATGGGATGTACTCTGCCCAGATGTTCACAAAAAAGGCTCGACTCAAATGCCCGTCAAACAGGAACATGCTTAAAATGCAAAACATGCATTTTGCACGTTTCGATGTTTTTCAATGATCCACCAAACGAAAAGCATTAATGTTCCCCAAACCACAAACCAAACTTCTTCGGCGGCAGCCTTTGCTTTTATTTTAACTTTGACGGTTTTAAATTGTTTCTTCTTAATTCTCACGTGCGTTTAAAAACGCTGATGATGCTAACTCAAATCACAAGGAATGGTATTTGATTTATATAGTTGGAACAACAACATTCTTATACGATCGATTATGAGTGATGGAGCTAAGAATTGTGTTTATGTACTAGGATTTTAGTAACAATAACAATCCTTTTGTAAGATCGTGATCCTAAGATCTTAGGGCGAAGAAATCATGAATAGTGAACATCTTCCGTAGAAACAGGGAATTATAAGTTAGAACTTCGAATTCAAATTTAATCTTCAATTCACGTATTATCTCGGAACGCAATTTATGTATCACGATTAATCAAAATTAGGTAATAAAAAAATTGTTAAAATAGAACATCTTTTATTTTATTAATTTTTTATTAAGTAAATACAAGAATCTGCCCCACTCAAGGGCAATTAGTATTAAGGACGATAATGAATTCATTCAAAAAATATGTAAAAGAAAATATACAAATTACTTCTAACCATACAATAAATACATATGATAACAAAAAATAAATAAATAATTTTTTTTTTATATATAATCATATTATCTTTATAATACATACGAACACTTTGCAAAATCCCGAGCCAAGCCTGTTCAAAGAGATCGTAGGGCGGCTCTCTCAGATGTCACTGTAGTCGAAACCCAGTGAAGGCTGAGTGAGATCACTATTGCAGCAGAGATTCAAGCAGGGACGGATCGGGCCACCGGGATACCGGGAAATCGTCCGGTGGGCCGGACAGGAAAAGGGCTGGTGGGGCCGGGAAAGAAAGGGAAAAAAGTAAATATTTACGTTTTATTGGTTATAGGAAAACTAAATTAAAAAGGATCCACTGATGAGGCCCTATTTGCCCCTTCTATTGAGATTATTTTATGACGTGATTGTCTTAAAAAGATAAAATTTTTTAAAAGAGGGCCGGATAAATAGAAAAACATCTAGGCGGGCCGAAAAAATTGGACAAAACAAAGTTTTACAAAATAAATTATTTTTGTAACTTTATCTCATTACCTCACTTATATGGTACAATGGTTGAAGATCCAGAAGCAACGTGAAAAAACAATAATTCATTCTAAGAAAATAAATTTTTGTAATCTAATTGTGTTGACCTGCCGCCCCTTTTTGGCTTCTCCGAAGGCCGCAAATTCCGTAGTTTTAGTCACTGGTAGAAGGTGAAACATGCTTGATTTCTTGCATTATCTTTTTAAAAACTTTAGTAAATTTTCTTAAAATAGTACATCATTTTAAAAAATTATAATAAAATCGTTGTTTTAGAACTGAAATTGTATGTTCAGCATTATTTATAGTTTTCGACGCCCTCATAAAATGAAAGAGTGAGTATGTTTAGAATTGAAGTTCATATTTGTGAACAGGGTTATCTTTTGTGTGTGTGATGGGGAGACGGGGAGGGTTTGGCCCCTGAGGGCCGGTCAAGAGAGTCCGAGAGTCAAAATTAAATACAAATGTTTTATTTAGAAATGAATAATCTATGATTGATTTGGTGGAAAAAATAGACGGTACTTGAGATAGAAGATGAAAAATGGAATTTACGAATGGAGATGGATAACCAGTCATACATATTAAAGGAATTTTCTAATAGAGCAATTCTTTGAGAGGAAATAAAAGTCGACATGTATTCGGTCTGGTATTCAAGGGGTAGAAGATGGAACGCAGTAAATAAATGTGGATAAAGTTTTCTTTAACTTTTCAACATATAAATCACGTGTATAAATACACTTGTTTAGTGTACGAGTAATATCTTATAAAACTCCTTGAATTTATTTACTTTTGGCCTTTCAGACTATGAATGATAGGTTGAGAAACATCCCTCTGTCTGTTTCCTGCCATGCCAAATTCATTTGTTTATCGAGTTGCATCAAAATGATAACATCTTTAGCCAGTGTTGTCTTGCTCAATTCGAATGTGCTGAGTGGGTGACGAGTCGTTTCGTAAATTGATTGAAATTGATGGCACCATTAATTATCACATGATTATGAAAAATAATCTCGGATCAAATTTGAATTTATCGTTATCATTGCGGATTAGATTTCGAAATAATTACTTTTCCCAGCTGATGAAATTGAAGAGTTTTCCCAATATTTCATAACTGTTAATTTCTCGGCAAGTTTTCGACCAGTTTTTTGCATCTTCATCAATCGATGCTCGCAGAATATCGTCATACAGGGAAGAACTTATTTGTCTTCAAGGCAGAAGTCTCCCCGAACATCGCACAGTGGGGTACTTGATTGATTTTCTTGGCAAAAAATATTTATATTCATTTTATTTGATCCGATACATAGAAGAATAGGCAATATATGAAAATAGATATGGGGTTTATGAAAGTTATAGGGTTTTTGATGTATTTAACCGTCTATTTATTTTTATGAATTAACTATCAATGTTTATCACACACACACACACACACACACACACACACACCACGTAAAAATTCTTCTTTAACTAATGTAATCTGTGGCAACTCATTAAAGGTTTTTCACTCCGTTGCAGATATAAGGAAAATCAAAGACTTTTTTTGAGGAAACCACGTTTTTTTACTATAAAAGCTGTAATATTTTTCGAAATTTGACCACATTTTCGGATTTAGCATTAAATTTTCTATAATAGCTGAGTATCTGTAACCTTGAATTTTACAAACTTGGTATCTAAAGAGCAGCTTGATCTTCACCTTATTTGGGAAAGTTACAATGTCTTATATCTTCAACGCTCATGTTTTTCGAAAAAAAAAAAAAACTGTCCACAAACTGCAAATCTCACAAAAACTTGAAGATTTTGTTTCAATTTCATGGATAAATTCACTTTGAAAACCGAAAAAACATGGTGTCCTCATTTGGCATACAAATCAGTTACTTGTGTAAATAAAACATTATGAAAATTTCTTAATGAAAATGTGCATTTTAAACATAATAAACTCCACATTGGAATAAGAATCAAAGAAAAAAAAATTTTTTTTAATAGAAAATAAAGGAAAACTGCCAATAAAGCGACACCAGATCGGAGAATCTTTATAGTATATTATTTATTTATTATTATTATTTAGGATTTGTTTTATTAAATTTTCAATCTATGGTTTAAAACCCAATGATAATGCACAAAGACCTCAATTTTGCCGTTAGATTCTGAATGCAGATCGTGTTGAAGAAGACTACTTTTTGAGGTGAATTTTATGGACAGATGAGTCTGTTTTTACAAGGGAAAGCATTTCTACCTGTCCAAGTATATCGTTGGTTTATATTTGAATTGCTTTCCAACAATGTGGAGGAGCACCATGGTGTTGGGAAATTATATTTTGCCGAACTTTAGGTGGAATATCGTGATGAAGTTGTGGTAGGATATTCTGTAACAAATTTTAGTAATTTTCATCATTCAATCTGTTAGGCAAACTATGATTTTTCAACATTATTCGACAAAAATACAAAAATGAATAAACCAACGATACCCCTTTTAAAATTAAATTGTTTTTTTTTTCATTATTTAATTATTGCGTCCGATAGCTCTGCATCCGTAGCTCCAGAAGATTTTTTTTTAAATAGTTACTTGTTCAAAATTGACTTCGAAAATCAAGGTTTGCAGAGATACAGCTTAATTGAGAAACAGTTATTGTTTAGCGAATTTTTGAACTCTGGTAATAAATATCCATTATCAGAGTTCAAAAATCGATAAAATAAATAAACGAAAATAATAAAATTCGACTACAGACCTCCCTCTAACCCATCCCATCAAAACCCTAATCCACAAGGTTAGCCCTGACGCAATTCTCCCATCCTCCCATTAAATTATTTGCCATTGAATTAATGGGGCTGGGTCAAACACCTTGAAATAATCTTTTCAGAGAATTCTCAGGATTTGAATGATTTTTTTCGTTTTTTCTATTATTTGGTAATTCGACATAATAAGACGATAAATCGATGGCTAATTCGATAGTGTTGTATATTATTATGGAACATAATTCCTTAATCCATGTCATTAACCCGAAACGTCAGCAATTATGATACCGTTCCAACTGCTAAATAATACCTCCATTAACTTTTTCGTCCATTTCTGCCCTATTTTTCGTTCTCACTAAATTTTAGAAATCCTGTTATCAGGATGTATTGGTTCCATTCAGACAGACAAGATGTGTTAGAAAGAGGGTCATACTTAGGGATCGGTGTCGATACACGATATATTTATATATTTTGGTTTTGATGGACTTTAAGGGTTAAGGGAACGTTAAGGGTTATCAGGTCAAGGACAAAAGTTATATTGAGTTCTTTGTATAAGGTCTTGTTGGAGGCAAAATATGGAGCATTTACAGTAGTACGAAGGACTTTGGAATTGGAAGGATTGATATTAAATTGTTTAGCTGTCCCCCACAGTTTAAGTCCATAGGTCTAAATAGGTTTAATGATGGTTTTGTATATGAGAACTTTGTTTTCAATGGAAAGATGGGATCTACTGTTTAGTGGTCTTTAAGAGGCATTTTGGGACTGCAATGTACTTGATTTGATTCTGTTCACAGTAAAGGTTCGACTCAAACAATGGTCCACTGGCTATCAGGCACATGCTTAAAATACAAAACGCCTTAGAGTTTCAGCTTTTTACCTTTTATGTCTTGAAAAAAACAAAAAAAAAAACACGATTACCCATAGCCACATCCTAATATCAAATTAATACGATTTTCTATGATAGAGCAAAGAATTTAAATTTAGCAAGAAGTTATGGTGTGTAATAGTTAATGTAACTACTTTCTGCAATTAACTAATGTAACCACTGCTAGCGATTCATTACGGTTACATCATTAGGCTTGTATCATATCAATGAGGCATGTTATCAATTGGGCCACCGGAAGAGACAAAACAATATCGCCAATTGAATACGTCACGCTGTCGACGCAAATAAATGCAAGTTGAAGGATAAAACATCTACATAAGTGATATCATTAAATAATTAGAAATAAATAAAAATAAATTAACACAAAGGCTTTGCGAACATGAAAGCTATTAACCAGACACCACTAGTCACTGATCCCGAACCATATAAACCCGAATCATCAAGATCAACGCTAATACAATACTCATCAGTAGCACTTCAATAAAAATTCTACACTAGAAGGTCTCTAGGCCATCTTATTTTTAGACGTCTCGGAGGATTATCGGGAATGGATTGAGAAGCGAATTGAGAGACTAGTGGATTAATGTGGTTATGGAGCTTACTATGGATGGATAGGTATATGGATTGGGCTAAATCAGCAACATATGGAAGATTAAGCCCCCATT
The DNA here is from genome assembly GCA_003667255.2 of Euschistus heros. Classification (NCBI taxonomy): domain Eukaryota; kingdom Metazoa; phylum Arthropoda; class Insecta; order Hemiptera; family Pentatomidae; genus Euschistus; species Euschistus heros. Next base: position 595,226 of record RCWM02000509.1, read on the forward strand.
CTGCATAATGGAGACTTCTGAATTCTCCGTATGTTCATACTGTTTTGGACCAGATATTCTACACAGTGCTTTTTTTTCTAAAATTATAAGGCCCAATTCACACAGAACGTACGTGGCGGAGACGTGGCGCGGACGTGGCGCTTTTGTCTCTTCCACGTTTGTCCTATTAAAAAAAGTCCGCGCCACGTCCGCCACGTCGTGTGAATTGGAACGTTTGTTTAATAGGAGTGGCGCGTAAGAGACAAAAGTCTGCGCCACGTCTCTTTGCCGCCACTCGTGGCGTACAAGAAGGGGCACTCCACTTCCTCGCCACGAGTTTCTTTTTTCTTTTTTAGTTAGCTTTCTTTTTTTGGGTAAGGGGTGAATCGGACATAAAAACAACATTAATAAAATTTGATATTGGAGTTACATACATATATACCAACAATTAATCGGGGTGAAACATCATTGATTTAATTTTTTTTTTTTTTTTTGGGGGGGGGGGGAGGGAGAGGGTGAATCGGACATAAAAACAACTCAACCGATTTTCGTAAAATTTGATATTGGAGTTACATACATATTCACCAACAATTTAATAGGGGTGAAACATCACTGATATTATTTTATTACATTTATTACATATTATTTATTTTATAACAGATTTTCCCGAAAAACCCGCCACCCCCCCCAAAAAAAAAAAAAAAAAAAAATTAAATTGGTAATGTTTCACCCCTAACAAATTGTTAGGGCACTCCACTTCCTCGCCACGAGTTTCTTTTTTCTTTTTTAGTTAGATTTCTTTTTTTGGGTAAGGGGTGAATCGGACATAAAAACAACTTTGATAACATTTGATATTGGAGTTACATACATACACAGCAACAATTTGTTAGGGGTGAAACATTACCAATTTAATTTTTTTTTTGGGGGGGTGGCGGGTTTTTCGGGAAAATCTGTTATAAAATAAATAATATGTAATAAATGTAATAAAATAATATCAGTGATCTTTCACTTGTTCAATTGTTGGTGAATATGTATGTAACTCCAATATCAAATTTACGAAAATCGGTTGAGTTTTTTTTATGTCCGATTCACCCTCGCCCCCCGAAAAAAAAAAATTAAATAAAATCATGATGTTTCACCCCTATTAATTGTTGGTATATATGTATGTAACTCCAATATTAAATTTTATTAATGTTGTTTTTATGTCCGATTCACCCCTTACCCAAAAAAAGAAAGACTAAAAAAGAAAAAAGCGCCACGTGCCCCTTCTTGTACGCCACGTCCGTTCTGTGTGAATTGGACCTAAGACGTTGTTCATCCTTTAACGTAAGCGTTAAGTATAAAATCGTTGGTTGTATGGTAATTTTTTAATTTTTGTATAATTGTAGGCCCAAATAGAGTAATTTTGCGACACAAAACAAAAAACGAGCGTTTCCAGGTTTTTAAGGGATGTATAAAAAAAAAATTTGTGAAACAAATATTTGTATAATTATTTCTTTGATAAAAAATACAATTAATACTCAAAGTATAGTCCATTCTTATCTACCGGCATTACCCATCTGCCAATTGCTCGATGCCACGCTGATACCATTCCTTGGGATGGCTGTCAAAGAACTCTTGGAGAGCATTTTCAACTTCCGCAAAATTATCAAATTATTTCCCTTGAAGAAAATGGGCCATGGGTAGAAACAAATAGTAATCCAAAGATGCGGGTTCTGGACTATATGGTGGGTGAGGCAGGAGTTCAAACCCATGAAGTTCTGTAAACTTTTCTTTGGTTCGACTGTTGATTGTTGAAGAGTAAGTTCGAGAGGGACCAGTCTACAGGTCTTTTTCACCTTCCCCATGGAGAGAAGATGGCGACTAACAGTATCTTTCGACACACCACACTCCCTGGCAAGTTCGCGAGTACTTGTGGACGGATTTGACTCAACAGCTTCCTTCAGAACCTCATCAATATCAATTAATGGCCGCACGGAGCCCTTCTTTTCCAACGTCGTATCTCCACCTCTAAATTTTTCAAACCAGCGCCGCGCAGTGCGCTCTTCAAGGATACCTTCCCCTTCATATTTAATAATTTCACAAGTTGCTTCAGGGGTTGTGAATTTTTTTTTCCAGTAATGTCTTAAAATTACGAGAATTTGGTAGGACACTGTCATGTTTCTTCTTTGAAATAAATAACTGAACTGAGGCTTTTTTTTGAAGAAGTTCAGTGTTAGTAAACAAGCTTAGAGAATGCTCTAAAGGGATTATTAAGTATTGGTAAATAATAAATAGCATTAAGATATTTACAGACTTTTGAACTCTGGAATTTGATAAATCGGTCATTTTTTTTAATACGCCCTATTATTAATGCTTTTAATTCCTCTTGAATTGCATTTCTCCTAGGTATTCAAACCCTAGGTACTCAAACTGCTCTAGGTATTCAAATTAAATCCCGGACCTATCTATTTCACCGAAATTATCACCATTATATACTACTAACCATATATTTCGTTTGTATAGTTCGGTATTCTTTACCGGTTTTTATGAGCGTTGTTGGGTTTATTTTAATAATATATTCCATTAATTCGCTTTCTAGGACTCCATCTTCGACAAACGTCTTATTCGGGATCCACATACTTGACTTAAATGACAAGAAACTGCTCGTCGTTCTTAAATACTTCAACATTCACTAGTTAAGCGTTCAAAGCTCCCAATTAACTACAAAAGTCTTATTTTTTCGACTTTAATTAGGCTTCTTTGGTCGGAGTTGAGCTTTCGTCTTTTATCCAATCCTTACAATTTTAAAATCCTTTTAAAAACCCTCAGTGCTTCTAAATACGTCACAAACAAATTTATCCAAAAAGATCTGAATGTACTACATTTTGCTGATTTAGTCCAAACAATACCTATCATTTGGTGACATCTATATATCCACTCGAATCCATTTGTCTCCCTAAGTTTATGGAGAGAATACACGAACTAAGTCATTTCAGACTGAGAAACAACAAGCGTTGTCTGAGCCAACATTGTTAGCTGTGGAAAATAATTGAGGTCATAAGAAAAAATAAGTAGAAAAATACAATAGCAAACATTGTGCAATGGAATTCCCTTGAACCCAGAAATTCGCCTCAATAAATTATAAGTTACTATAAACAAGGTCAACGTAATACACACACATTACGCTACTCACACTAAATCTTAAATAACATTGCGTAATTTGTGATTTCCCTCGACCATTCATAAAACTGAAGCTTCAAAATCTTTTAAAAGAAACAACTCATCCGTATTAAGTTTTCTGTCGGGAAAATAATGCAGGCTTAGTTATTTGATTTAAATTGCCAATATTTGTAATAAAGTGTTAACATATGATGTATTTTTCTTTTCTATGGGTTTCAAAACATACTGATCCTCTCCTTAACAAAAATATTTTCTTAGGTTTTTAGCATTTCACTACTTGAAAATAATTAATTATTTACTAAGAAGTCAACATCTGATTTTCTTTGGTTTTCTTTTAAAGTGTAAAAGCTCTATGTAAACAAACCAAAACAGTAAGGAATATCAATAAACTCTGATGATAGCTTGAGTGCTTCGATCAACGATGGTTTAACAGAAAACAGTTTCTTTAGTTTCTTATTTTTGAAAGCGGGCGATCAGAGACAGGGTAAGCTATTTTTCTTTAATTTTAATATTTCATTTTACATATACATATATTTTTTTAATTTATATATTTCACCGGGTAGCAAATTTCGTCTCTACCTCCAAGTGGTGCAACCCAGGCAATGTCATTATTGGCGGCTGACAGAGGCGGTCCTTCCCCGGGCAGGGGTAGAACGATAAGAGGCTACTATCTCCCACTAATAATTAGCCAAAGAACTTACATGATTTCATTCTAAATGGTGAAGGTTAATTACAGTATACTCCCCGTAGGCCCGCCCGATCGGATAAAAAAAATGAAATCATTATAAATAGATGGGAGAGGGGGGGGGGGGGATATACGGCCCAACCAACACCAAAGGATAAAGAAAATGAAAGCATTATAAATAGATCGCAGCTCGGCAGATGACCTTAGGATTTTTAAAGGGAGTAAAAAATCCTTAGCTTTGAGGGGTGGGGGTCCCGATACGGTACCCTACTAAAGATCCCTATAATATACCTATAGGAGAATTTAGGAAAAGCGATTACCAGGAACTAAAGAAACAATAAAAGCAACCAGGAACGGAACTGTACAAAGCTCCAGATTTGGTTGCTAAAATAAAGCAAAGGAGATTAAGATGGCTGGGCCATGTTCAGAGAATGAGCCCCAACAGAATGCCAAAAATCATGCTGAAAGGGCGTCCCGAAGGAGGCAAGAGAGAAAGAGGAAGGCCTAGATTGCGCTGGAGGGAAGATGTTGAGGCAGACTTAAAGACACTTGGTGTGAGGTATTGGAGGAGAGCAGCTGGTGACAGAAACAAATGGAGGGGAATCGTGGAAGAGGCCAAGGTTCTGCATGGACCGTAGCGCCATTGTTGTTGTTGTTGTTGTATATATTTCACCTATATGCATATTGTATACTTTATATTGTTAATGTATAGCATAGTTCGTTTCCTTTTTCTTTTTTTCTTTATTTATTTTTCCTCATTGTATATAATGTGTGAATGTAATTATACGCCATCTATATTACTTATTGTTCACATTTGTGGCAGATTGTATTAATTACTCAATAACAGTTTAGAAAAAAAAGGCGCATACTGACAAAGATACAGGCAATACGCTCCTGAGGTAAAAATAAACATACATTTACAGACAGTATACATACACTAAAACAAAGA